>CACVBS010000024.1:251765-517916 GCA_902728275.1 Cyclocybe aegerita
GTTGCGTGCAATCGCTTCAGGTTCTGGCGTATTTTTTGCAAATTTAGCGCCCGCAAGGCGGATCTGATGTAACCGGAGCTGAAGGGGACGGAGGGTCTTGCATCCCTCACGCCTCAGAGCGCAATGACAGTCGATGTTCCGTTCTCGAAGGAACGAAAATAGTGGCTTCAGCTTGGAGCTGTCGCCTTTTGAAAGCAGAGGGATGGCTCGTTTGCTCTTGGGTGGGAACTTGAATAAACGGTCAAGGACGTAATAGAGAATAGGAAGGAAGTCGCTCTGGTTAGTTTGGAGTCTAGCGCCTGTGCAAATCCTGACCGATCTATGATTCAGTGACGGGATGGAGCCCATGAAACGAAGAGCGTACTTAGCTTCGCCTTCCGCGATGTTAATCAAATCCTCTAAGGACCGAACTGCTAAATGGACCAGTCCCTCTGAGATAAACAAACGGCCGGGTTGTCCTTTGACGAGTTTCCTGACGCAACTTTTCAATATTCTGAGGGCGAAGTACCCAAAAGTGTCATCTCCACGGGGTCTTGTGAGGAAATTGATAAGATCCTCCAACGGGGAGTATGGCCGTCCCATGTCCTGGCGCACCGCCTGGCGGATAGGATTAAGGCTACTATCGCGCATTGAGCCTCCTCCAATTGAATCCCAAATAATAAACAAGGTGATGGCATTCGAGAATGGTCCGTCAAAAGGTAAGGCATCGAAGTAATTTTCCAATTGGTTCTCGATCCAGGCACGGAGTCTCCTGGCCTGGTGTCGGTGCGGCTCCAGAGTGCCATTGAAATGAGCCTGTGAGCAGAGAGTAAGATAAACAATCGAGCCGCCGGAGGGCTAAGACGACTTGCCTGTCCAGACTGGAAAGGTGTGAATTGAATGAATTGGACATATTGCCAAATCGGAGAAGCCGTCACCATCACCGAGTTAAAATTGTCCTTGATCTCCTTGGATTTCCCCACTGTCACTGGCATGCGGTGCAAGGCATCCAAGGCTGGTGTTATGTCGCAGTCCATGATGACCATGTCAAGGTCGTCATTCTGGGGGGAGTACCTGCAAGCATAATAGATTACATGCAAATACATGTCAGGTTCTAGCCTGTTCATAAACGGCATAATTAGTATTCCTAGTCAGCAAGAACGAAAATAAGAGGGTACCAGTTTAGCCGGGAGAGAACCGCCTGCACGTTTTCGACCGAAAGGGCGTTCAGACAGCCTGATGCAATATCTAGGAATGCTTGAGTCTGATTGAGGCAGTATCCCTGTGACCTTGACGGATCCAGGAGGAATTCCATAAGCGATCTGTGCATGAATTGAATCTCTGGTGATAGTGCTGAATGTGTTTCGTCTTCATAATTTTGTAAAATTATAAGAGAGCGTAGATCCACAAGCCAGGCTTGAATTGTCCCCGGTACAATTCCCAGAACAATTTCCAAGAAAGGAGCTGATTGTAGCAGATCCTGTGTGTTGTATGGCTTGTGATACACCAACATCTCTGCCTTTGCAGCCACAATTGCGATTGCGAGCATTTTCAAAATGGGACCAATATCCGCTCGGACCGAAGAAAGAATATATCTGTATACCTCATCCAACCGGTGGTACGGATTTTCTGCTCCGGTCGGTTGGAGGCCAAGGATGACCTTGAGACGTTCCTGTGGTGAGTCATATGTTGCCTCCATGAAGTCCATAACAACGCGTGCATAGAGGAAATTGCTGAAATCTGCGTTACGCACAAGCGTGTCAACTGTGCTTTCTGATGGCCAGGACTCGTCAATAGCACCTCTCGAGGGATGTGTTCGTTTAATGTCGCGGAATTTGTCGAGGATAAATTTACGTAGGTCACCAGACGCGTTGAAGTCGCGCACGAGATCGATACGCTGGAAGCATGAGGATGAGGCAAGCTTCTCAAAAGCGCACTCGATGTGGTGTTCCGGGCGACTAATGATAAGAAACTTGATGTGGCGAATGGCGGGCTGGAGGGCGTTACAGATCACGTTGATAATGGTGTCTTGTTCAGCACGGTCCAAGCATTCGTCAAGACCATCAATAATGAAGCTGAAGGTGCGAGGATGGGCCGTCGACGGTAGCTGAGAGATGGGATTAATAATTAAGGACTGAAATTGGGACTCTGTGGATTTCTGGAAGATTGATGGATCCCTGTCGAGAACATCTAAAATATACGGCTGGATCTCCGGAGTGTTGATTGCAAGTTGATAGGCGATAGTGGAAATGAAGAGTTCAGCGCTGTTGCGTTTTGGTGATGTTCTAAAGAAGAAAAATGACGCGGCCAGCAGGTCAAGTCCCTTCAGTAGTCGAGCAAGTGAGCGTGCAATAGCTGTCTTTCCTGCACCTGCAGTACCGAATAGCCATAGAACGGATGTAGAGCCCTCTCGTGTAACCCAGTCCTTGAGCCTATCGATGGTCGCCATGCGAGTTCCAGGATGGCATTGAGGAGGATCAGCTCGTTCATTGGAATCGTGTGAAGCGTTAGATGCAATGTGATCCTTGAAAATTGTGGTGACTTTCAAAATTATTGAATGGAAGGAGATCGGAAGGCCCAGGGCTTACTGATCTGGTGGCGAGACCATGTCCTATCACCCGCGTTGTAGACTTGAATCAGGCTGCACCCGGTCAAGGTCGTATTGCTGGCGTTCCCGAACATCGCAAGCTGAGGTGTCGCTACCACATCCGTATTCATGCTGCTGCTGACCGATGGAGTTGAAGTGTTGGCCTTGAGAAGAGAAGCAGGCCTCGAGAAGAGAAGCAAGCCTCGAGTCAAGGTCGGATTAGACGGTCTCTGCACGAAACGTGGAGGCAAACGACGTGGGGTCTGCAACCTGGCTTACTCGCTATTATTAAGCAGCCGCTATATGCGGGGGAAGCCTCGTTATGCCATACTAGCATTTCTCGACGCGATCAGTGTCATCTTGAATGATGAAGCAACAGGGGCACTCGGGATCACGGACGCCACCGCGATGACAACGACGTACTGCTGAGTGACAATGACAGCGACTAATGTTAAAAAAACATTTGGGCGCTCCTTCAAGCCAATCTGGCCCCTCTAAGCCAAGATGAAAGCTAAAGGCGACGGGAAATCCTTGTGGAATCGTACGAGGCAGGCCTTGCGTGCCGAAATTTAATTCTGCAGATTTCGTCAAAAAAATCGCGGTTGTAAACTCCACACACACATTTAAAGGTGGATTCTCATGACAAGATTACAGCACAACAGCACGCTCGAGGTCGACCGATGGCTACCAATTTACCGGTGACACTTCATGCTTGTTTGTCTGGGTCCTCCTATAGCCGATGGGTTTCTCGCTTCGCTCGCGATTAGACGCCCAAGATTTATGTAATCTCCGCTGCACAGGTTTTTCGTGCAGCTGGTGTTCGTTTGAATTTTGTACCGGAATTTCGTTGCGACCGAAGCAATCTCCATATTTAGTGTCTCGAGGTACTGATATCTTGTAGGCCATAGAATAGCAGCAGCAGTCCGAGTCACCGCCAGTGCAGAATCTGGGTGTCAACAGATCCTTTGTCGGGTGCAGCGACTTGAAAGCATTCTGCGAGGGAAAGGGGAAGGAGTCCAACGCCGACGGAGGCTCTGAGTCGGGTCTTTTCGAAAATGCGCTTGTGTTGGCCGAAGAGCCGGAATTGGTGAGGACGTGCGATGGATTGCATCGGGTTATACGGTCAGTCGTCACGGCATGGCTTATACAGACGCAGATGAGGGTAGGGCGGGATTTGGAGAGGGGAGGCGATGGGAGCGTTTCGAGAGGACGCGCACGGGATGCCAGTGGTGGTGCACGGGCGAGTCTTTTTGAGATGACGAGAGACTGGCAGTGGTACAAGGAAATGCTTGTACAAGGGTTTCTAAGCACCCGTTAGAGTTCATCGGCAATGGGGTGCGGGGTACGCTTGGTTCGTCCATTCCAGCATCTGGACTGGTATAAGCTAAGGCTGACGGGTGGGAACGGGCCAGGAACTGGCGCTCGAGAGTCCCTGCACTCCCTAGACCGCGGTACTGAAAGTGCGTTGAAGTTGAAGAGCTAGGCCTGGCTAGGACGATGGGTTATAGGTATGCGGATGCGGACCAGGGCCTATCTCGCGATGACGGAAGCCCGGAGGGTTGCAAGGCCAGGAGCCTCAATGAATGGACGCATGGAGGTTTTGCGATGACGACCAAAGACATGCGGCCAGGTGGATACGGATGACGGGCGTACTGGGATTTGGGACAGAAAAGAGTTGGAGAGACGACCGATGCTCGACGACAACGTTCGACAAAGACGAAGGTGCACGGTGCAGGATCTGACGTCGGGGAACGGAAAAAAAACCTAGCCGGGGTTTGCCGGAGCGGGCCGGCATCGTTCTCGAGGCGACAGGCAGAATTTCTTCAACAGCAAGGACAGCTTCTAAGGCGAGGTTCCGGGGTCCTTCCGTTCTGGCAAAGTTTCAGGAGGAGTCGGATGGCGAGGCATCGCTTGAGCAGTGGTGGTACAGACTTGTGACGGCAGCCGCATGCGCCTCTTGGGCATAGAGGTGTGCAGAGTCTAGAGATTTGTCGTGCAGGATGCTCTCGACATGCTGCAAGGATTTATTGATAATTCGGTATGTCTCTAGCAAACACTGGGGCGGGTATGAAACCACGGACCATGGTTTAGCCGCCGCCGGCTTCACAATCGCCTGCCCGGTGAGAACTCTTTGGGATACACAAGACTTATTTGACCCGAACGGGTGTGAGCCTCTTCCACAACCCAATGGTCCTCCACGAAATAAATACTCATGCAAGCAAGGCGTGGTTCGACGTCGACGGGCTGCGTCTTCCCCTGCACTTGCAT
This sequence comes from Cyclocybe aegerita, assembly GCA_902728275.1. Lineage (NCBI taxonomy): Eukaryota > Fungi > Basidiomycota > Agaricomycetes > Agaricales > Hemipholiotaceae > Cyclocybe > Cyclocybe aegerita. The sequence goes on from CACVBS010000024.1 coordinate 256,600, forward strand.
ATTCACCTGTCGAGAGGACAACGCCTTTCCTCGCCGAGCTCAACCCACGGCGTCCTCCTATAATTTATTTTCGATAATAGGCGTCGAGGATTCGGACGAAATCCATTGACAAACTCCCTCCCTCGAATTCTGCATCTCGTTTGAATTCTGTCAAGCCCGTCATCGCCTTCCCGACCTGACTTTTGTGCCTTCTCTTGATTGTCTGAATCGATATCAGTTGAAACCTTGTATGTACATATAGACATAGCGAGTGCCTGTCGCAGTGGGCCTTCTGCTACAGGGATGGATAATCCCGAGCTCTATCTCGCACCCTTGCGTCTTTGGCTGAGGTACTTATCTACAGAGAGGTTTAAGTCGAAGAAAGGTGTATGTCGAGACAATCCAGACGCATTTAAGTATCTTCTAAAGAAAACTGGGGAATACCCAACCCACTAACATTCTGTTAGGAGGCTTTTTGATTTCAGTAGAATACTCAGTAGAATACTCTACACACCACGCATCAAGGATGTAGGAATGAGAATTGACCGCAGAACACTGGATGCACGGGCCCAACAAAAAACATAATTTAAAGAATAAAAGTATCCAGTGATTCGGATACGGGGAATCGAACCCCGAGCTGCCGCGAGCATCTCGAATGAGAGGCGGCAATGTTAGCCGTTACACCATATCCGAGTTTCAGCTCATATGCTCTGATATTTATAGACTCTGCTAGGACACGAACTTGAAGTCCCCGACATGTAAACTCCTGTAAACCCCCATATGCATCACGGAGTAATCATGGAGTAACCCGCATCAGGTAAAGTTTCCCTTATCCGGCTAAGCAGGAGGTGCGTGCACAATGGCCGAGAGTAGCAAGATTCGTCACTCGTCGCAGGACGCGGCCGCAAAAATGTCGTACGCAAGTAAACCATGGTCGGGCACCGACCCGGGGCGGGATCGCTCAAACTCCCGAGTCACTGGACAGAACCCCGACGTGTGCGCTTTGGCCTATATTCGGCATGGTTTCCTGCTGACCTCCAGCAGAATGAGGACGAGACGCAGAAGGCCATTCACAGATGCGGCGGTGGTGCGCCACCTCCACACATTGTCACGGCTCAACGGCGCGACCGGAGCGATGGGCCAAGGTTCCGACTCCTCCATTGGATGATGTGAACGGTCCAGTCTCCCCCCGAGCCACTCTGATTCGAAACTCAGACTGCGCTTTCTAGCGCCACTTGACTGAATGTAGATTGTTCCTAGAGACCTGTGAGCAAAATAGACCGACTATAGGAGTCCAATCAGTGCGAAGGTACGAGCGCAATGTGAGGGCGGTGCGTTTGCGGCAGTTTCCGCGAACACGTTTATCTCTTGTAAAGCCAAGAACTATATTTGCGTCTGTGGCAAATCGCACTCCCGCGCGATTCGACGCACCAGCCAGCGCCCCTTGAATGAAGGAGATCGCAGGGGATTCCCCATGACTCCAAATCCGTTCTGTCCAAACCTCTATCGAGGTGCACCGCGCGCTTGGCCTAAATCACGTTTAGCTCATGTCCTGTGCATCACCTGGATAGAATGCACCTTCGGGATGCTTCCTTCTAGCCCGAACGTTCCTTTGAATTTTGTTCTGTTCCCCTCGTCTGAATATCGACTTGTCGGCCGGGGAGTGTGGGAGACGGCCCGCCCCCAGCACCGGCGCGTTCGCGCAATCGCTCCTGGAAGACCGGCGTAAGCGACTGGCCAAAAGCCCGTTTTGGACGCATAAACAATGGGCACTGGGGGGGCCTTTCCGGCGTCCGGCCTTTACCCTGACGAAAATGCCAGAGATCCTCCGTGTCGCCGGGTGGTCGGTGGAGCTTTGGGAAGGAGACGAGATGATCTCATCTTGGGCCAAAGCGCATGACAGGGTCGGGGAACGGTCACGTTAGGAGAGAGATATGGCGTGTCCTATATAAAAGGCGCGCGTGCGCTTGGTTCTTTCCCCCCATAAAACAATCGCCGCACGACGCTAAGCTAGCAGTGCTCCTTTACGCTCTCCCATTTTCTCTATACCCCCATACCCTTTTCCGACCTGTATACCACAACTTCTATCCATCGACGCCAGCTATCCTTCAAGCACCACTTGCACAAAACAGCCTTCGTTCAACTATTTACTCCCTTCTACACGTCGAACACATCCTTCGCCATGCCTTCCTCCAAAGATACTCCTACTACCCTCGTTACGCAGATCCTCTCCCACTTTAAGAACGCCACCGGGCCCCAAGAACGGGACAAGGTTCGCACCCTCCTCAGAGCAGCGCTCGCGGAAGGTCGCCTCGACGGAGAGACGGTTGCTCTCCTGCTAAGCTCCAATGAGTTTCTGGCTCAGCCGAGAGCGGGCAAGGTCGACGAGATTTCCAGGCAGGCTGAGGGTATCATCGCTAAATTGGCTGAGAGGGACGCGCTCAAGGAGCCGACATTTCAAGAGGTAAACCTCTTCTTCCTGGCCTCCTTGACTGACTCGGACTGACGCGCTTTCCTACAGCTCGAGCTCCGCCTCGCCACTCCCAAGCGGAAATACAAGACCGTGGCTCCGTACACGAAAACGGCGAAGGAGTCGCGTCTGGTCGACGCTGAGTCGTCGTCGTCGTCGTCGAGTGCAACCTCGAGTAGCACAAGCTCGGCGCTGCCCGACGGCTCGCGGGTACTCTCTGTAACGCGGGTTATGCAGCGGACGCAGGGCATGCCGGAGCAACGGTTCGAGATGCCCGGGGGATCGTCCCTTGGGGTCATGAATATCGGGTTGGCACCACCGACAACGTCCGCGACGGGCCACTCACCTCATCTCGCGGGCGCGCCAATGCCACAGGGCCCGCACGCGACCCATGTCTCCGCCTTCCAGCTGCAGCTTCCGGCAAGCAGCTCTACCACTCATGTTGCATCTCCCCAGCATCCCCAAGCGCCCGCGCTGGAGCAATTCCCCCCTCCGATAGGGGCGTACATGGCCCCGCTCCCTCCCAAACTCTACGCACCTCTTGCTCCGTACGCCCACCCAGTCACCGCACAAGCTGTCAACCCCGCCCCGAGCCCCGACTTTACGGCGGTCCCGAGAGCGCTTGCGGCTGCACCGCGAACAAACCCCTTGCCGGCCATGAAAGTCTATCCTGACGGGATGTCGGGCTACCTGGACTACGGCATCCCGGTGACGCGAAACAATCAGGAGGAGACGATGTCGACGGCCGTCAGTATTCCCGAAGATTATGGCCGGTGCATGGTTCCGCCAGGCGAGGTGTCAGAGAATGCGTCGCAGCCCGAGGGGCCGATGGCAGGGCTTAGAGAGCTGGAGGATGTCATGGCCGAGTTGGACGGGGAAGCCATGAAGGACATCGCATTAGAGATATATCGCATGCTGACAGAGGGGCAGGGTGCGATGTCTAGTGCTCAGTGACCGACGTTCTTCGCTCTTCTTGTTTTCTATTTCGTCTTTTGTTTCCCGTTTCCTCTTTCGTTTCGTCTCACCTTCCGAATCATTTTCACTATCATTATTGCTTTTCTGTGTTTTCGCTCTTCCTATGTACATTGCTTTCTACGCTTTCTCATAACCTCGACGAACGTAACACCCGCTGTATTTATCATGATCCCCTCCATGTCCGTGTACCATACTCACATCACCCATCTGAATCGTAGTCACTCGCCTTCCTCTTGTTTGAACATCATCTACGCAGTATAATCGGCTCTGAGTTGAATACAATTTCTTAAATACCTATGCGCCTCAGATATTGAGAATGACTTCAGTTCGTAGTCTTGAGATGTCGAGGAAGTCGGGAGGCGCATCAGTCGGGAATCGGGATCACTCGAAAAGGGAAATATAGGTGCCACGACGGGGCGCTTCGAATGTTCTCACAGTGTGAGGATTAGCAGGAATCACGAGAATACCCTTCGATTTCGCATTTCCCTCAGGGTTCGAAAAGTAGCAGTGTCGAGCCACAAAATTCCTTTCGGCGTTGTAATGAGTCAGAGAGGGGCCCAGAGCAATGGTGCCAGGGAGCGCAGAAATCCGGAGATCTTACTAGACTCCGCTCCCTCACATCTCTAGATTGACATGAAATTGAGCGATACACCCGGGGTCTCTCTAGTGTGGCCTCCACTAGAACGCTTCAGAATTATGCGTTGGCTTTCACACCAAGCACATGCAACGCGGTGGGACGGCGTTTCCCAATGGGGCAGCTGAACGTTGTGGACTCGGAAATTAAATATGTGGCTCGATCGTATGGGTATGGTGCGCGACAGACAAAGGAGAAGCTATTTTATTTTCGCCCCTTCGCTACGGCGTTCTGTTTTCGGCAGAGGTGCGCGTGCATAAGATACGGCGGGCCACAATTTTCCTGCATATAAATTGTGGGCGAACGCTTTGTCTTTCTCCCCAGAAACAAAATCCGCTCACACCAACGCGCGGTTGTTGACATACCCTCATATCACCTTACTTCGACGACCTCTTCAATACACTACGCCTCTGCCATGGCCTCTTCTTCGGCAATGTCTTCGAACACCGCAACAAGGTCGTCGCCTAGAAAAAAGGTCCATTGGTCACAACCATTGTCTAAAGGGCCCAAGCCAACTGCTGAGGGGACAACGCGCGATGTGGTACGCTTCTGCCTATATTCTGGTGATCGCTGCTAATCTTGTCTCTGTTTCTTAGCTCGCCGACGTGGACCTGGGGATATCAATAAACAGAAAAGATCCCCTTTACAGGTTCCTCAGGGAGACTTACCCTGACAAGAGTGATGAGGAGCTTCGGCCTCTCCTTTTCCTGCCTGAGGATAGTTGAAGGAGAGTTGTAGCTACGGTGTTCTGCGCGTCCCGATCTCAGTTTTTTTCGAACGCTCAATGTACACGCCGTAGTTATATATAGAATATTCATCTACTTTTTCCGTCCTTTCTTACTTAGTGACTTAAATTTATCTGATGCGCATCAGCCGGCCGTGCGCGTGACATTCTATGCAATGGCCCGAAAAGGGAATTATATCCTGAAATGTCACATCCCGCCACCTGATCTCGTCGATAACGATGCTTTCTGAGATCTTGCTTTTCTCTGAAATGACGAACAACTCGAACCCATTTTTTTCGTGTCAGTGAGTGTTGTAATTCTTATGCAAGCGACGTTCGTCGATTTCGCCCCAATTCATACCAGATAGAATGTAAGAAACGTTTGACTGGACCGAATGACGTGGCCTTCGCAACTTCTCCATCTCGCCGCGTTGCTCAATGAAGAACTGTGCAAGACCTCAGGAATAAGATACTGTGCTACTTGTATGCGCGTTCCCCCCTCTGACTGCCGCAATATCCAAAATGCTCGTCTCTACTTCCACGTTTGTCCTCGTCGCCCAGGCACCTGGAAACGCCGTCTAGACACGCGAGAAGTGAGAAGACGCATCATTCCAGACTATCGTGGTAGAAAAATGCTTGTGCTCTCTGCTTCGTGGTGCTAGTCCCCTAGAATCCGATGTTTGGATGTTGGGTCCTGGTGGATGGGTCAATTGGGTTAGTAGTGTTCCTCTCTTACTTGGTGAGGATTGGTATCACTCATCGTTTTGAAGTTTCTGGTATGAATGCACTCGAAAGATGAAGATGAATAGACGGCTGTCCGTCCACAGTTTTTGGGCAGAAACCCCTGTTCTGTCCAGAAGCAGTCTCGAGAGCGCCGGGGATGACTTTGCTTGTCTCCGGGGACTAACACAATCACCCCACGATCCAGAATTAACGCGCTCCTCATTACGTCTAGCTGGATCATGTCCTAACGACGTGACCTCTTTCCAAGGTGTCCATTCGCAGCCGTCGTCTGCGTGGATCAAGTCGTTTGAGGACGGGTAGTAGTGCCTGCCGCATTCCTTCATGTCTCCGAAAGAGGGCTCTCCATCCCTTCCGCAGCGGACCTACATGGGCTTTGACAAGCGATGCCGTCGCTTCCCTGCCTTCTCGCCCCTTCCCCTCTGTATTCCAGAAAGGCCAGAAAGAAGAACACCTGGCACCTGCCATGGGGAGGCACTCAATGGCTGGTCACAAATCCAGCCTCCGCAGACGTCGACGTCCTTTCAATAACAACTCTTCCTCTCAATGATGACTCTCGCTAATTATATTCTTGACATACCATGAACAGGTGAGTCGCGTTTTCGACTTGAAGGTATCGTGACCGATGGGTGGTGGTCCAAGCGCAGATATTATTGCGGCACCCCATATACAATGCGCATACCTTCGAACGAATTCCACAGAATTCCTATGGGCCATATCGCCGATTACGGGGACACTCTGTTCGGTCGAAATGTATGCTGAATGCTGAACGCGGTCACGTTACCCAATTTTGCCCCTAAATCAAGGCTTGCGGCTCCTTCCTCTTGCCTCTCTATGCCATCCTCCCTCACGTCTGGCTGCCGGCCCATCATCCCACTCTCTTCCGTACTCACTGCCACCGCCACACCCTCGCCACCGTCGACACAATCCCCGACTTGCTCGACGACAACATTTCCTGACCACGGCACTCCATCCAGCTTTGCGAGATCTTCCCTTCTACACGATGCACTCCCCATCATACGACCCCTCCACATCTACGACCCCCTCATTCCAAGAGGTCTCATCCACCTTCGATTCGGCGGACAATACAGTCCCCGTGGCAAACGGTCAAATGAATGCCACTCACCAGAGAGACGTTGGTTTCTCTCCGCGTCAACTGGTTCGTTATTTCTATCTAGATCACCCTGTCAGGCCCTTAAAATTCTCCCTAGAGTCATGGTAACAGCAGCTCGTCGTCTTCGGCTGCTGCAACCCCGGCCAGCACCAGTGAGTCGTTGTCGACCCCACCCACATCTGTGGATGGGCAATCGGTGCGTCTCTCCTCATATCCCCAGTTAGTTGCTCCTTCACTGAGATGCCATATAGCCGCCGGATTCTACGTACGAGGAACGTCAAGACGCAGTCGAGTATGGGGCTGAAGGTCCAGGCAGGGGCGCAAACGCGAGGCAGAGGTCCAAGGTATTTCGTCACCTACATATGCTGGTTCAGATCTGTTCTAAGCAGGGATGCAGCAGAAAGCTCCTTCCACTCCAGCGACAGACGGATCGAATAAGAGGAAGAGGAAGAACGGTGCGAAGGTGAGGCGGCACTATCGCTCCTTTCCCAGATTTGCTGCTGATAAACCTATGTAGAAACCTTTGAAGAAACGGCTGACGAGCACAGGTTTCTACGAACACGTTCATGCAGAGAATGTCACGCAGACCGCGCCTGGCAAATACAAGAAGCCAAAGGTGACTCGCGTTGACGGCAGTCTGGACCCTGGCATGTCCTCCGGAGGACATGCGTTCATCCCTCCGCATCCGTCAGCTATCGCTGCTGGTCCTGTGGTTGCTGCCACCTCCCAAGCGGCTGGGCGTCAACCAAGCGCCACGAAGATCAAGCGGCAGCAGACGCGTCGTGACGCTGCGAGCCCGTATGGGCTACCGTCCAATGCACAGGGAAAGAAGAAGTCGAGAGCTCCGTATTCTCAACTGCCGCCTGCCCAGTTCCCTACAACCGTTCCATCTCATCCAGCACCGTATCTGAATGAGGCATACGAAACATGCACGGAGTTCGACGCCCATACTCAACCAAACGCTGACTTGGTTCAACAGTTCCAGGGGCCTGCAGTTGGGCCGTCATCCCTCGGGGTGACGGATTTCAGCCAGCACCAGGAATCTTTTCCTGCCATTCGTGGGCTCGATTCTCGACTGTACGAGGCCGAAGTCACCGCCGCTCCATTCACGCTCCAGCCAAGTCTTGACATGCTTGCGGGCGTGCACCAATCAAGCCCGTACAATGACAATCCAGGGCAGTACCAGCCACCATTGACCCAGCCCGACACTACCCACCATCACTACCACTACGCGCAAACCGTCTCCGGCCCCCAGGTATCACCTGTGATAGTAAACTACGGCCCCCAGAGAGTATTGAGCTATCGTCAAACCCTACCCCAAGGATACGAACAACAAATGGCCTTCGGCGGTCGAACCTTCTTTCAGCAAGGTTCATTGCACGCCAACCAGGGGCCTCAGGCCCATGTGGCGTTCCCTTCTGACTACTACCCGACACCTCCGGGGGCGTACTACGCTCATAATCCTTACCATGTCCCTGTCACAGAGTGGGAGGGGTACTGTACTGATCAGGCTAGTGCAGCTGGATCCCCACCATATGACACATGGGCAGCGCAACACGGCGCACAACACCCCCGATTCCCGTGAAAGTTTTCATTCAGGTTGTTGCTTCTGTTCTCGTCGCTTCATTTTGCATTTTCTCATTATCGTTATGCTCTCCGGACTGCTTTGTCTATGGTTTCTTCTCGCTTTCGTCATCAGTACTCCTTTGACTCTGCACTGTTTTCTCTCTCGTCAACCCATATTTATGCATCGTCCATGGAGACCTCATCCTCATACCACATTTATCTCTTCATCCTCGCACATCCCTGTATCGATAGGCTATATACGTATAGCTAACGCCTCTTTTCGCTGTGACTCTGTTCTGCCACGCTTGTCTCTGGCCCTCTAGAGCATTTTTCCTCCGCTCCGCTCTCCCCAGGCAACCCTCATACACAGCATAATCCTACCCACCGTGACCAGTTACCGTCGTTGCTATTTGAACTTTGCAAAAGCGGTAAATGTACACATGTAAATGTCTAAGTTTTTTGTTCGTCTCTTCTTCACGTTCTTCTCTACCTTGTCTGTTTACGACTCATAGCGTTCAATCATCAATCGAGTATTTAGTTCAGGAGCCAATGGTATGAAGCACGATTGGCATTGTTAGACTAAGTCAACGCGATATGGAAGGCGAGTGCCTGTGAGCGTCTAAGCTCAAGCGTAATAATACTCTAAGTGTCCATCATCGGTTCGATACATATCACCCGTCCTTGGCTATTGCACTTCGTGTAAACCATCTCTGAGGGTAGTAGTCCTTTGCTGCCGTATCCCCCAACTTCTTCTGATTCACAGTTATCTTATCCTCCGGCCATCTCGGACTACATTTCCTCGGAAGGTGTCCCTCGATTTAATCCCGAATATTAATTTCTCTTCCCTATGTATGAACATTGGTACCTATGAAAGGATCATAGTCGTACTCTGAAATTAACCACTCTGGCGCAGCACAGGCCCTACCCTTAACGACGAAAAGGGCGTGAAACTCGAACCAACGGGGTTCTGCTTTATTTCGCTGGTCAAAGAAAATGGAGCAACCGCGTCTCTTTGAACTACCAAAGGTTCGGGCTTTCACAATGGTGACCTAGGTCATCTCCTGCCACCGACTCCCCCTTTGTCTGGCCAGCCGTATATCAGCCTCTCGAGGCAATGGAGCACCCACTCACCACCCATATCCCCCCCAAATTTTGCCACTGATGTCCTTGACATACCCAAAGCACCACGCGCCGACAACCATACCACAACCAACGCCCACTGACCGTCAAACAATCCCTTTATCCAAAGAAGCCGCCTCACGCAGCGCACGGCCGAGTTCTGGCTCAGCCTGTCAATCCTCAAAACGAACAACGATCAGGAAGTACAGGTTGAGCACAGGACGGATGGTGTTCGGATGGTATGTTTCCTTCTCCTTACTTATAGACACGAGCGAGATGCTAAATCAAAAAAAGAGCCTCTGTGCAAGAAGCATGCACCGCAGGAAATCGGAGGACAAAGGAACGGGCGCCATGTTCGACAGGCTGACGGGCTAGCCTCAGCGGCCGACTACACGTGTCGCTACCACCGTTGCGCGTTATCCTGGACAACCCCAGCGACCTACGTCTGGATTTTGTCAGGATGGACAAGCAATTCAAGGGCCACCAACAGCCTACGACATTCCATGTCGCTACCACCGTTGCGCATTATCCCCCTTGTCCCATGCCAGAGGCGGAAGGGATGCTGCAGGGTTGAAGCTGGGGATGAGGATGTCGGAACAATCCTCTATACAGGTTTCTCAGGGAAACCTACCCTGACAAGAGCGACGAGGAGCTTCGGCCTCTCCGTTTCCTGCCCGAGGACAGCTGAAGGAGAGATGTGGTTACTCTTCTTCCACAATGTCTCGCAACACCGCATCTGGCTCATCCCCCCAAAAAAGGGTCCATTGGTCGAAAGAATTGTCTGGAAAATCCGAGTCAGTTTCTGAAGGGACGACGAGCTATGAGGTAGGTTTCTGCCTATATTCTGGTGATCGTTGCTAATCTTGTCTCTGTTTCTTAGCTCGCCGACGTGGACCTGGGGATCTCAATCAATAGAAAAGATCCTCTTTACAGGTTTCTCAGGGAAACATACCCTGAAAAGAGCGACGAGGAGCTTCGGCCTCTCCTTTTCCTGCATCAGGATAGCTGAAAGAGAGATGTGGTTACGTTGTTCTTCCATTTTTATCTGCACCCTCTCACTCTGCGCGTCCCGATCTCGATTCACGAAGGGCGGGGGCGAGTGACACGAATCTATTCACGAGTCTCAGCGACGATACTATGAAAAACGGCAACAACGACCTACCGTCTGCCATCCGGTTCTCCAGAAGTGGAATACTGACTTTCTAGACTGAGCACTGAGGGAGCTCTTCCATTATCACCGAGCGAACGAACTGCGGGAGAGATGTCCACCTCAATGCGAAACCCATTGACAGAGTGCAACTGCACAGAAGGTAGGATGATAGTGAAAGAGCGTGGAGGAGACGATCGAAGAGAGCGGGAGCAAATGTTATCTTGTCTTCATCTTATCTTATCTCACATACCCTAATTTCGAAAGAATTTGAACCTTCTTTCTTTCTCGAGTTTGACTCGAGACAGAATATTTCAGAACACTGAGAGGGTGATAGACACGCGGTGCTCGACCAATGTCCCAAACGAGAGAAGCAACAAACCCCAGACCTCACAAAAACGAACCCACTCGGGTGCACCTTAAGTCGGTTGTTGGTCTACTCTACGACGGATCGTGTTCTGCTAGGGAAATTCGCCGCAGATTTCAGAGGGCCTGATGCACCTCTCGCTCATCGCGGGAGAGTTGCCTTTATGTCACAGGAACTTTGAAGTTACCGATCTCAGTAAGCTAGACCAGGATCGTTGTGCTTCCTTGAGAACTTGCTGGGCAGTGCTAACACATTCGAGAGTAGGAGCAACAGTGAAAGCGGCTTCTTCTCGTTTTTCTAGCGTGTTAGAAGATGTAAGACGTCATGGTTCAGTATTGTTCTTCCGTTGAAAGATGTGATTACATGGTATCATATATGCGCACTACGGAACCCTTATGAGCAAACAGAGAAAAGTAAGAGTCATAAACGTAACAAACGCGTACCTAAATCTAGTCTGGAGGACAGCCCGACCATATCGTAGACATGGAATGGGTATTAGAGCTTCGCCTTCGGAGGTGACGGCACCATGATGATGTGCGTGCCGGAGACGACGAGTCGGTGGTGGGTTACGTTCCAGATCTGACAAAACGGCAAATCATCAGCTTCCGCAGACCCTACGGCCAATCGACTCGAAAATGTCACCTCAGTTCGCGCAGAGTGAACGCGCGCTCCGAGAGTGAGAGTTGTGTTGAATAGCCGGAGTTTGTCACCACTATGACGCGAACGTTTGGTCAGGATAGGTAGGAAAGGATGAGGCAAGGAGATGACACATACAGTCCAGCAGGAGAGTGGTATATCATGTTGATAGACTGGGATATGCAGGGGTAGAGCTCGCCTTTCGTCTCCAGGCTCAGAGCACTTAAGGCAATAGCGGAGCATCTAGAGAAACAGCGAAACGAGCCAGGTAAGCTCACTGGGATCTTGGTCAAGAGGTCAAGGGTGACACGCACAAGTCGACGAGGAATGCCGAGCACCCTCCGTGGATGCTCCCGCCACCATTCAGCATATCTAGAAACCTCGTCAGCTCAACAGTTATCAGTAGCACATCAACACCGAAGACCGCCATCTTCACACCGCCCAGCTGTCAAGTTTTCGCGTCCTCCTGCTCACCTTCCTTCACATCCACCTCCACAACAAGCTTCGCTTCCTTCTTCTTCTCGTCCTCCGGCTTAGGGGTAATCGAGATCTCCGTCACCTTGAGGCGCTTCTGTATAGCCTCGCCGAACATGGGGGTGGCGCCTTTAGGGCGCTCGGACATGAACACAGCGCTCAGGTCGCCGAGTGTTTGCTTGACGAGAGGGGAGGCATTGCCTTTGATGTGCGAGATGTCGAGGACTTCGCCGTTGGCGCGCACGGGGACTGGGTCAGGCATTTTGAGGAAGAAGTTTTTGGGGCAAGGAGGGTGGGGTAGTTGAGGGTATTCAACTTGGAGAGAGTGTGAAAGCAAGAGCAAGAAGAAAGCAAGGGGTTAGAGCTTATGAACGTGATTGCATAAATATTTCGCTGGCTGCAGTCCAGAGAGCCGGCCGCAGTGGGTGTCGCGAGGACGAAGGAGATCGTCGTGTTACGCGGTCTGTAGACGGTGTGGGGAATCTCCAAGCCGCCGGCCACTCGGCACCCTTTCGGATACGTGAGATCCGAGATAGACTAAGATAAGATTAGAGAAAGTCAGACTCCGTTCATCGACGCATTGACTAGTTTGACGAACAGTACTAGTTCGAAGACATGCTAGCAATTCCAAGCCAACAACCTTTACGAAAAGAAGTCCAGCTCCTCATCCGCATCCTTCAAAGGCTCCTGCTGCACCTCAATTTCACTGCACTTCCACGGATCGCCCTCAAACCTTCGCTCCCAGCACGAAGTGCTTGTGAGCTGCACAACCCTCAACGACCTACAATACCGGTTCCACCCAGCCAAATAGTCCCTCAGATCCGCCTGCTCGAATCCCAGGCTTTCGATGGACCGCTCGAGAGGACACGGCCGTGGGAGGACCCAGCCGCCGACCGAGGAGGAGGAGAGCGAGGAAGAGGGCGGATACTCGTCATCGCCAATGGAGGTAGAGGTGAAGAACCCGCCGCCGTCGAGGTAGACTCGGCGGGAGGTCAGGGTGCACGCTCGATCTTGTATGACTTTGATCGTATGCAGCTGCGTGAGGTCGAACAGCTACGGCCGGTTACCACAAAGTCAGTCCTCTACGACTGCGCTCGATAATTATTTAAAACCGGCATCTGCCTACAGTCAAATATCCAAAAGCGCAACATACTCTACGCTCATAGTCTTCAGAGACAATGGAAGACATAGATAAGGAACCCGACAGGCAAAAGACCTCTAGTAGAGTTTCCGAGCATGCGCATGGCCTGCACGGTGGTAAACGCCTTGGTGGCGTACCGAGGGCAGATTCATTTTAAACTACCCAAAACCGTCTGAAGTGATGTCTGTTGCGAAAACCGAAGTCAGAACATGGCGTCTAGCAAGGCCACCTTCGTTGGCCATATGCCCATGGACCTCGATGATGTGGCGACTCTCATCCCAGCCTCTGGTGTCCCCGACGATGTGTGGATCGACATCTTCGAGTCGACTGATTCACCTGCAGCAGTTGCGATGCTCAGGCGGACATGCAGAAGGTTCAACACACTCGGTTTAAGGCCATCGTTAAGGGAACTTCGATGGACGAAGATGGAGAGCACAATCAAAAATCTGCAGGACTGGGATCCGTCGGATGGGATCTACAAAGATCTTGTTGTGTTCCCGAGGAAGGTTACAATAGGTGTTCCCTTTGAGTTCAATTCGCGAACGAATAAGTTGAGCCAGGACGAGGTGAGTTCTCTTTCTTTGTACCCTTCTCCACTAAACTGTTTGCAGCGCGAGGCAGAATATGAACTTCACGACTGGATTTACCGCCAGCTGCCCCGCTTCACATCCCTCAACGAGGTCGCGTTCGAGAACACTGTCATATGTTCCTACGTGTACGCTGTTCTCGCGCAGATCCCGGCCCTGCGCACGCTGAGCATCTCCAACTGCTCCGCGACATCCCTCATCGTACCCTTAGCCGACCGTCACCTCCAACCCCCACGCGATCTTCAACACCTACTCACTCACCACCCGGACCGGCCGCACCCTTATGCGGGGTTGCTTGAGAACCTCCCAATCACCCACCTATCCTTCGACCTCGGGACAGCGGACCTGTCGGATCGCAATCTAGGGCCACCGCACCCTCTGCACTTCCTCGGCGGGCCGAACCTGACGTCGCTCGCGATACGCTGGACGGAGCACGTATCGTCTGTGTACACGAGGCGAAAGTGGACTTTGCCCCAGCTGACGGCACTCGAAGTGACGATGCCGGTCCTGACTCGCGACCTCGTCGACACGCTCGTCGTGTTCCTAGACAAATGCCTACTCAGGCCGAGGATGAAGTTGTCGATCAAGGGGCATAACCTGAACCAGCAGGACACGACCGGAGCGGCGACGACACCAGTGACGATACCGATGAGAGGTTTGTGGTCGTACACGGGACCCCTTGGGCTCGTTGTTCGACAGGAGGAGGGAACAATGACGCAGATGGTGATGAACGAGCCGCTGGAGTTGCCGGGGGTGTTGCGTGGGATGAGGAGACTCCCGCGGCGCATCAAGGAGCTGGAGCTGCAGGTACGGAAGTGGGACGTCGAGATCCTGTTCGCGGTGCGCGAGCTCTTCCCGGGAATCAGGAAGCTGATAATCAGGTACGGGAGTGGAATGTTCCCTGAGGTTTGTTCTGTTTCCTTGGTATTTAATTCAAACATTCTGATTTATCTTAAAGGACTTCCTCGTCACGCTGGGTTCGAGCATCTCGGAGATTAATACTGGAGAGATCGCACTAGGAAAAGAGGTAGTCCTCGATCCTTTTGAGTCTTGACGAGAAGAAGGGTTATAGGTCTGAAGATCTGAAGTACAAGCTTGTAAAAGAAAAAGAATGTGACCAGCAAGTACTGTGATAACAGGCTGAGGTGATAACCCTTATCATTTGTGCTGTTACGTAAGGAGCTTGTCCCTTTTTGGGAAATGATTTTCGTAAGTTCTGGTGGTTGTTCAGCAATTTAAGGGATTAAGCTGAAGGAGACGGGGAGAGACGAAATAGAGGGAGAATTGACGTGCGAATCTGTTTCACTGTTGAAAGGATGATGATGAGTATGGGGTCGGATCGTGTGAGGGAAATGTCTTGTAGCCTCTCGTTAGGGACCGTAATGCTAATGTGCGTCGTTGCCTCTGTCGTCGTACAAGAGTGAGCTGGAGAACAAAGAGACAAGTGGCTACGCGTAAGTACCGTGTCCTTATCTAATCTAATCACAGAGTGGGACCGTAATCGCATCGTAGCCTACCTCTCTCTCCTACACTGTTCTCAAGACTCAGTTGGCGGCGACAGTCTACACAGTTCTAATGTCAAAAGCCATTCAGAACTATGTGCTCTAATTCTCTAGCTGAGGGTCGATTAAGAGGAGCCAGGTCAGTGACCGTCGTAAGTATACTGGTCGAAGTATCGCACCGCGTGGCATCCCCTGGCATCCCATTAAGTTTATTTCCTTTCGGGTCTAATATCTTACTATCATGCTCTCTTAAGTTCTTCCACATGGCCGCAACTCACTTCCGCGTAGTTTTTCCACCTCTACTAATGACCAAGTTCAAGTCCAACAACAACGACGAAGCCTGGGAGGTGTAAATTGAATCATTTTCGCAAGCTTTCGCTGTGCGACAACGAATGCCGATTGGTCATATATCATGGGTAAGAATTCAACATAAGTATTTGACATCACGTTAACATTGCGTCAGGAGTTATCCTTATTCTCGTTATCCGATTTCCCGTTAAGACTCGGGATATTACCCCCTTACTTCTGTGTCTACTCTGTCATGCCTCTTCCTCGAAATTCTTAGCACTGGAGGAAAGAGGCGGCCCGGCCGTCTCCGGTGTGGCGTCCTGCCGTTTTCTTTCCTTTCTGGAGCGAGTTCAGGTCCGATCTAATCTTATCTGCAGCATCTCACCAGTCCGGTGCTTTGATTTGCCGACCGGAGCACCCAAATATCATGTTCACTTCCTGATCTTCGTCGAGTTCCACATGGCCAGACATAACTCACTTCGTCATGTTCTAAGTTGATTCCCAAATCTCGAATCGCCGCGACCACTTCAATCTGACACTAAATGGCCAACTCCAATTCCAACAACGACGCCGACATAGCCCACATCACAGGCAACGCCCCCGCGCACGTCAAACGCGCTCTGAGTGACCACAGGCCGATCTTGGGGAACCGATTCAAGGAACACATTCCCGGGCCTATCTTCTTCGAGGTTATACAAGATAGGTTTCGAATGACAGAACTGTCGATCATCAACTCGGAGGGATCAGACGGGAATCTGGAGGCGAGGGTTGTCGTTGAGTTGGACGTGGAGGAAGGTGTGTGCGCTATGCGTATACGTGCTGTGTATGCAGAGCGTTTCTAACTTGAATAACCGGTGGTTTAATTCAGACATGCTCAACGGGAAAGGCGAGATGCATACCGGGTGTTCCGCCTCGCTCATAGACATGTAAGTGACATCAACGGCGAGGATATTCTAAACGGATTCAATGTTTCAATGCTAATACCTGATGCCTTGCGTAGGGGCTCGACACTCCCGCTTCATGCTCTCGCTATAGCGAAAGGCATAGAACAATATGTAAGCGTGTCCCAGACGATGAACGTCATGTACCACTCGCCCGCAAGACTGTGAGTTGGTGCTTGGGCCCTGGCGACCGGCCTGCAACGGTGGTTGACTCCTTTTTGTTCATATGCTAGAGGCGACAAACTAAAGCTGATAAACACGACAATCATCCTCGAAGGAGATGCACATTGCGCCAAGACAGAAGTGAATTTCCTGAGCTCATGTTCCTGCTATCTGTCGCTAACTTGTTGTCCATAGATTTGGAATGCGAGCCGGGGCGGACTCGTCGCGTCCGGGTCGCAGATAAAGATGGTCCCTTCGCGTCTTCCTCCGCAGAAGCTTTGATATCAGGTCTTCATCCGAGTCCTATATCACTTCGGGTTTCGAGAGTTAAGGAATAAAGCACCCGCAATTGAGACGCATACAGTGACTGGCCCCGAGTCCCCGACGTAAACATACAATCTTTTTCTCGTTGACCTCCGGGAAAAAGAGACATCGAACCATGTCATGTAATTTCTGACTCGGTCCATGAGCCGGCATCCGCGATTCGATTTCCTCAGTGTGTTCGTAGGGTAGTAATTCCTGGACATGCTTGGACAATTCAGATCCGAGTCGCGTCACTTTAGGGCCAGCTCTGGCGTCCACTGTAGTTCCGGGCCGGCATGATCTGAATCCCGACACCAACCCCGCATCAGCTTCGAATTCGATTGACCTTCTTCCACTCCGGGTCGCCCCAGAGGCGACGTCTATGTGCTCTGACTCTTTCACGGACACCACCACCCCTACTGTTACTAAATGGCCAACACCAACGACTCAGACGTATCCCACATCGCGGGCAACGCCTCACCACACATCAAGCGAGCTTTGAGCAACCACAAAACCTTCTTCGGGAACAGGCACAAGAAGTTAATACCGGGCCCCATTTTCTTCGAAGTTATACAGGAGCGCTTTAGGACAACGGAGGTGTCGATTAGTGAGCGCCCGGAGGGAGGGCTGGAGGGAAAGATCGTGGTTGAGGTTGGTGTGGAGGAAGGTGAGTTTAGACAAGAGTCTTGGGGTGAATAGGTGGGTAATGGTGGGCAGATATGTTGAATGGGAAGGGAGAGATGGATAATGGGTGTTCGGCTTCGCTGATAGACATGTGTGTCCACAACGTTCACGGGATCTTACAAATTGGTTTCCAACTCTATTGACTAGGTGTTCGACACTTGCTCTACACGTCGTCGTCATGTCCAAAACTTCAGAAGAATACATCAGCGTCTCCCAAACTATGAACCTCATGTACCATTCACCAGCCAAACTGTGCGCCTCTCTTTCTCTCTCTTATGCCTCCCCCAAGACTCCCAACATTAACCTTGCCCTTTCCAGAGGCGACAAACTAAAGCTAATAAACAAGACAATCGTCATCGGAGATCACGCACATTCCGCTAAGACTGAGGTACATATATTCTATAAGATCATCCTCCGTCTGCCCTTCCTAACCTGCTCCTTTAACTACCACTCCCACTAAATTCTCCCTGTAGATCTGGAACGCGACCCAACATCGACTCGTGGCGTCAGGCGCGCAGATAAAGATGATACCCTCCGGCATGCCTCCGCTGAAGCTGTAACACCATAACACCGCGTCTTCAGGACCACAGTCCGCTCTGTAAATCACTACGAGTCACAAATGAACCGTTCGGATTACGAACTGCGGATCTATGTCAAAACCAAGCATTTGGAAAGGATGGAGACTTACGAGATCTACATGCTCTAGAAAGCCCCGTGCCGCCCGCTGGAAGCAAGGCATTGCCACCCGGGAGGACAAAAGTCGATCGACGAGCAACGACGAAACCTCGTCCATGGTCTCTCTCGACTATGTTTTCATCTTGAACTCAGACCAACTCAGAAGAGTCGTCTAATCATCCATGAGAGTTCTTGAGCTCCGCCAACTGCGTCAACAACCGAGCTCGTTCGTTCAACAATTCCAACGTTCTCGAGTACTGGGTCTGGACAGCTTCGGCATGCGAGTATCTTTTCTTATCCCTCGACCTCGCCCGGCTTGTATGGGCAGAAGATGAAGCCAAGGCGGAGGCAGTTGAAGATATCGACCGACTAAGTTCGAACGACGCCACTTCTTCGTCCTCGTCAACGGGCTCGATGTACCCCGTAAACCTCACAGAGGTGTTCGGACTCTGGTTTGCAGAGAGGCGGAAGGAATCTTCGAGTGGCACGAACGATTCGGGTACCGAGTTTTTCCGTGACCTTGGTCGACGAGGTGAAGGTGACACTGGCGAGGTCGGCATCGAGCCCGTGTTACAGATACCGGGCTGAGAAAAGAGAAGTGAGGACATGGGCAGCTCGACTTCGACTTCATAGATGCACTGTGGCTGGGATTGCGGTTGAGGATGCAGTTGGGATTGAGGCTGGGGGTGCACCGCTCGTCGTTGAGCTGCTTGAATGGAGAGAGGTTGCCGAGCACGTCTGAGACGGAGGAAAGAATCTCGTCGTCTTCGGTGTCGTAGTTGTTAGTGGGGTTGTGATTGTCGTCGAGGTGCGACCCGTTTGGATCGTGGATGCTGGTTATGGACTCTTCACGGGAAGAGGGCCGCAAGAAAGGAGAGAGGGTGGGTTGGGACCAGGAGTGTCTGCCATTTGTGGTTGTGGTGGTCGTTGTGGTGGTGGTGCTGTAGGGTATGGTACCGGTGGCTGAGGAGCTTGGATGGAAGAGAGACTCGGCGTCGAGGTCGAGCTGGGATTTGGGTGACAAAGGCACTGGAGGGCGCCTCTGTGGCGCTCTTCGGTGCGTTGGAGAAGGTGTCCTCGGTTCTGCCCTTGGGGTGGCAGCACTATCCGCCTGCCTCCTCCGCGGGATGTACGCACTCTCGTCCATCCTGCTATGCTCCCCGTTCCTGCCCCTGGTCTTTGGGATGTACCCCATCCTCCGGCCGATCCAACACAGGAGCTCCGCAACGAACAGCACCTCGTCCCACTCCCCGTCGGCGAGGCGGCGGGGGTCAAGCTCGGACAAGCCGACGTCGCGCTTGATGATGTCTGTCTCGAGAACGCCGAGGAAGACTTTCATGTTTTGCACCTTTGCCGTCCTCGACGTTGAACCAGGCGTCGACGTCGAGGCAGAGATGGAGTTGGAGGTGGATGCATGAGGGGTCCTGGCGTGGTTAAGCTCGGGTGAGGGAGAGCCGGAGCGCTCGATAAGCGGTATGCGCATGCCGAGGATCGACTCCAGGATAGCGATGAGCAGGCTGGGCGTCAGGTCTGTTGGAGAGATCAGAGGGATTGGCACGTTCAGAGAGGTCAGGAGAGTGTTGAGTTGCTCTACCAGAGTGCTTGAGTCTAGTGAGGGCTTGCGAAGGGAGGTGGGTGCGTATTTTGGGTGCATACCGTAAGCGAAC
Organism: Cyclocybe aegerita; assembly: GCA_902728275.1. NCBI lineage: Eukaryota > Fungi > Basidiomycota > Agaricomycetes > Agaricales > Hemipholiotaceae > Cyclocybe > Cyclocybe aegerita. The sequence continues at coordinate 276,496 of CACVBS010000024.1, forward strand.
TAGATGTCGCAAAGGCGTCCCGGGGAGTAAGCTGTTTAGAATAAGAAAACAGCAAGTTCAACAGAAAGTTCAACCAAAGTTGAATGCAAGAGGGGAACCAAGACAACAAGGCGAAAAAGACGTAGTATTCGCGCGTAAAGGATAATGTAAACCTGCAAAATAGACATTAGATTTCAAGCTAACGCAGTGTTCGATCATGATAGGCGCCCACCTCCTCTCCAGCTGAATGTTGATCGTCAAGTTCAACTTCGGCAAGCCCCTCCGTTAGCCTCGGGACACAGCAGGGACAAGCACAGCCACACACGACCAAGCAAGCGAGCGTAATGACCGCCCCTAAACAGAAAAGGGAACCGCGACGGCAATTATTGAAATGACAGAACGCGTCCGATTATTCCCTTTTTTCAACCACAACCCACTGAGAGTTAAACGCGTCAGGCATGCCGCGTAGGTCTACCGCCACAGATGGAAGTCCAAGACGAGTCAAGGAGGAGCGCGTTAAGGTGAAGGAAGAGAAGAGGAGGAAAGCGCGTAGTGAGCCTGAGGAAGAAGAGCACCAACAGGATGAGCAAGAGCAGGATGGGGAGGGCGAGCCCGATGAAGAGCAGGACGACGAAGGAGAGCAGGCCAGCCCTCGCGGCTCCAAACGCAGACGTACGAACGGGGACGGTGACTCTGTCCCCAGCGGCACCCAGGACGACGAGCCTGTCCTGCCCAGGGTCAAGACACTGCCCCGTGGCGATGACGGGTAAGTTGCCCTTCTTTTCCTTCTACTCTTACACAGTGCTGACAGCATGAAAAAAAAACAGGTACATCCCAGGCTCCATCGTCCGCATCCAGCTGCACAACTTCGTTACCTATGACTATGTTCAGTTCTTCCCGGGGCCGTATCTCAACATGATCATCGGCCCCAACGGGACTGGCAAGAGTAGTATCGCGTGTGCGATTGCACTGGGGCTTAACTTCCCTCCTCAGGTGAGTATTTCTTTCACCTTTTGAACCGACCCCTGTTCATTGATTTGTGGCTTTGTACGTGATTGTAGATCCTGGGCCGTTCCAACGAGCTCAATTCATATGTCAAGAACGGGACGTCGTCGGGGTATATCGAGATTGAGCTCAAGGGCCCGAAGGGGAAACCCAACCTCGTCATTCGCCGCAACATTAGCTCGGCCTCGAAGAGTTCATCGTTCTCTTTGAATGGCCACTCGGCCACCGGAGCTGAGATTAAGAACAAGATGAATGAGCTGAATGTGCAAGTTGGGAACTTGTGGTAAGTAGTTAGATTTTCCTTATAGCATATAGTAACGTTTTTCCTCCTTGAAAGCTCGTTTCTTCCTCAGGATCGCGTCTCCGAGTTCGCGGCGATGACCCCACAAGAGCTGCTTAGGGAGACTCAGCTAGCCGCTGGAGACCCAAATCTGACGAAGTGGCATCAGACCCTCATTGCAGCTGGAAAGGACCTTAGAGCTCTTCAGCAGGTGGGCCTTTCTCTAACTTCAGCTATGAGTCTCAGTTGTTGACCATGTCTCTTAGACAATTAAAACGGAGGAAGACTCCCTGAAGCAGATGAAGGAACGTAACGAGGGCATTGAACGAGATGTCCAGCGTTATAAAGAACGCAAGAGGATTGAGAGAGCGGTAGGTGTCTTTTATGGTTTTGTTGTTGGTAATGTAGCTCTGATGTATATCTCCTCAGATCGAACTCCTCCAGCTCCTCATTCCAGTAGCACAATACCGCGAAATTCGCGAGCACTTCCTTGAGGCTAAGGAAGTCCAACGTAAATGGCATGAGAGAGTCAAGATCTTGCAGGAACGAAACGCTCCAGCGCACGAACTGCTCAAGTACGCCTCATTTTCACCTCTCATTCGGCCTTCCTTACTTCCTTCTTACACCTGTATGTCTCAGGCGCTATGCACAGGACTACAAAAATGCTGAGAAGGAACGCGACCATCTCAAGAAGAAAACGCAGGAAAAGTTCAAGCAGCTCAAACAGAAGAATCAGGCTAGTTTGGCTTTGGTAAAGTTTCTTTTAGTTCGAGCTACCCAACCTGGTCTGATGTGTTCTTTTTTTCCCCTTTCTTGTGCTCCAGGAACAAGAGGCGCAAAACCTGACCGAGCAGCTCTCAACGCTCAAGGATGAGGAGAAGGCCCGTGCCAAGCAAATCCGTGTCCTGGAAGGGGAGGTGCAGAGGTGGCGAGAGGAGGTCGCCAAGCCACCTCCTGAAGGTCTGGCGAGTGACGAGGAAATAAAGCAGGCGTCGGTATGTGTGCACTGCTCGCAAAATCGAATATCTTCGTGTTTTTAGTTGCTCATTTTGACACTTGTAGAAAGAGCTCCAGGATCTGAAACGGGCTGTTGGCGAGAAGATCGAAGACTTCAACGAGAAGATACGGGCCCAGGTTAATATCAAGGCTGACCACGCTCGCGCCCTTGAGCACGCTCAGAAGGCGTAAGTCCCTACCATCTTCCTGCCTAGATATCCTTATCTGAATTCTTTTCTTTTCTCAGGCTGGCAGCCCAGAACAACGTCGACGTGCAGAAGCTCGAAATGCTAAAGAAGTGGGACAAAGACGTGGCTGACGCCATCGTTTGGGTGCGCGACAACAGGCATAGGTTCAAGATGGAGGTCATCGAGACGCCGTTCATGCGCATGGCGATGAAGAACGATTGTAGGAAGTGGACGAACCAGGTCGAGGCGTGTATTGGTGCTGGGCAGATGAAGGTACGTTTTTGACTTATCTGTCGTTGTTCCATCGCATTGTTGACAATCAATGTTCTTGTAGACTTTCGTTGCACAGTGCAAGGAGGATGTGGATACGCTGAATCACTACATCAACGACGAAGGCTGCCTTGGACGGAAGGTCCGCATTACGACCTGGTGGCGTGCCCACCAGCCAGAGACGCTCATCCCACCTCCGATGAGCAGAGATGAGGTTCTCACTTCCCTCTCATTCGCCCTATTCCTCGCTAACCGATTTTCCCTTCCCTCCGTAGCTCAAAGAACAGAACTTCGACGGCTACGCCCTCGACTACCTCGACTACCCTGCAGGTCTCGAGTGGTTCCTGACGAAAGAGCTCAACCTGCACCGCACCGCCATCGCTCTCAACACCCGGATTGACGTCAATCGGGTCATGGATATCGTCGCGCGGCCTTCTTCTCTTCATCCAGGCGGGGCGAACTTTGTTTATGGGAGCACGATGAACATTGTGACGAGGTCGAGGTATGGACGGAGGGCGGTGTCGAACTTGACGAGAGATGTGCAGAATGCGAGGAACTTGACGGCGCCGAGCAGTGAGTGGGCCTTTCATTGAGGTTGTCTTAACGTTTGCTGATGGGCTGCCCTTGTTGTGTCTACTAGTTGACCCTGCCGTCAAGCAACGTCTCGACGAAGCTGTAGCGCAAGCATCGACCCAGCTCGGCCTCGCAGAAGGTTCGATCAAGGAGTTGAAGCAGGCGATGAGCGCTCTGGACCCCGAGAAGGAAGTGTGCGACGAGAAAGAGGTAAACTTCTACTCGCTGCTAGTGGGCTTTCTGGTGCTGATGGTTGGTGTCTTGGTAGGAGAGATTCAAGGCGATGAAGGACGAGAAGATGAAGGAGGCGAAACGCCTTGGAACCGCCAAGACCAAACTTTGTAAGAAAAATTCTCTCGCCTTTTGGGTGGGGTTTTGGATGTTGGATGTTGATGATGATTTGGGATGGTAGCTTCGAAGCAAGAGTCACTCGCAGGACTTCGCAAGTTGCCGTCGGCTGAGCAGAAACAGAAAAAATTGCAGAAGCAGCTCGTTTCGAACGCTGAGCAGAGGATGGAGTTCGCGAAAGATTATACAGTATGTCTTTTTCCCTGTGCTTGATGCTTTGTGTTGCTAATCGACTTCGTCAGATCCTCGTGCATAACATCATCCACGAGCAACAGCGTTGCACGGTCGTAGGTCTGAAGTATCTCCAGATTGCAGCAAACAAGGCTGCTTTGCAGGATCTTTGCGATCGTAAAGACGAGAAGTATCAGACAGCTCTGAAGGAATACAACGCCGGTACGGACTGTCTCCTCAATCTCGGTTTCATTAACGTTCTTACATAGTCAAAAAAGCCAACGAACGCTTCCAACGTGTCAAAGAGAAATCTAAAGCCCTACGCGACAGGAGCCGGCACATCCTCGATGGTGTCGAAGACGACGTCCGGGACGCCTTTGAGAACATCGAGAACCCGCGCCTGCAATATGACAGCGACCTGAAGAAGGCCTTGGAGGATGGTACTCCGCTTCCCAGCAAGGAAGGCATTGACTTTAGAACGGCGGACGAGCTCGATGCAGAGCTGGAGACGCAGAGGGCGGAGCTTGAGATGAACATGAACACGAACCCTGGTGTGGTCGAGCAGTATGAGAAGCGAAAGAGAGATGTGAGTAGTATCTGTTTTAGTGGTGATGGCGGTTCGTGGGCGTGTATACTGATGTTGACCGTGTGCAGATTGAGCAACTTGAGGCTGCTGTTGCAGAGAAGAAGAAGAGGGAGGAGAGGACTCTCGGCCAGATCAAGAATGCTAAAGTCCGCCGTCCTTTCTTCAGTTCTTCGTCCCGTCTCATCTAGGCATTTGTTCCACAGGACAACTGGCACCCAGCCCTGCAGAAACTCGTCAACAGTATAGGGGCCAAGTTCTCTGCCGCCTTTGATCGTAAGTACTCTCTCTTAACCCTCACTTAGAACCAGTTCGAAAGCCAACTCGAAACCCTTTCCTCTAGGCATCGGTTGCGCTGGCGAGATCCGCATCAGCGAGAACGAGGACTACGAGAAGTGGGCGATCGACATCCTCGTCAAGTTCCGCGACAGTGAGAAACTACAGCTCCTAACGGCTCATCGCCAGTCTGGTGGGGTGCGTCATCCTATCTTCTTGACAATTTTTTTCCGTTGGGTTTTTTTTTGGGTGGAGGGCGTGGAAGCAAGATGTGCCGTGTTGGGGTAGTTGGGCTGATGATCGTAAGGGTCGTGCCGCGGCCCTCCTTTTGGCTCTGGGATGTGTGCTGCTGCATCAGAGGATGAGGAAAGATCCTTGGATATCTCTGCTACCCATCTGTTCTCTTGCCAAAATTCGGGCAGGCTGGGAATGCCCTGTCCTGTTGTTCTTGTGGCGTTAACGTTGAAACCCATATGCTCATCTATTCTCAACTTTTTCTCATAGGAACGATCCCTGACTACCATCCTGTACCTCATGAGCTTGACGGAAGAGGCACGAGCTCCTTTCTCTCTCGTAGACGAGATCAATCAGGTATGTGCTTTTTTCGTTACCGCTACTTCACACCAACAGGCTTCTGATCATACCTCCTTGCCTCTACGAAAATTTTCGCTCCAATTCAATAGGGCATGGACCAACGGGCCGAACGTGTCGTCCACAACTCGATGGTCAACGTGACCTGCCAGCCGGACAGCGCACAGTACTTCCTCATCACACCCAAGCTGCTTCCTGACCTGGAGTACCACGCAAGGATGAAGATTCTCTGCGTCAACAACGGAGAGTGGCTACCAGAGGAAAGGAACCTCAGTGGCCGCATGTGCGATATGATCGATGGGTATCTCGCGCGGCAGAAGGGGTCTCGTTCCGCGAAGGATCTGTGAGGTCGTCTTGCTGGGCCCTGCCGGCATGAAGGCCGATTTTTTGGTTTACTCACTTTTCTCACTATCGTTATTTCCGTCCGGGCTGACGGAATGGTTTCACTTGCTCATCCTTACACCTAGAGCCTGTCAGTGGTCACTAGCACTACCAACTCTGGCGTGCTAGATTGTCTCGATTGTGCTACATTCGTGGATTATTTCTATTTACCATATGCTCTCATCCTGCTATTGCCGTACAGTGTCTATAGCTACTTGTACTACTTGTATGGTAAATTCTCCTACAATAATCACCCAAACCTTCATGCGACTTGTGTGGACATCTTATCTCGCTAACGCGATAAGATAATTTGCAAATCTCAACTTCTGAATTCTCGTCAACTGCCGTTCTTGAACACCTTGAGCCCGTTCCCCGACGTCCAAAACCCCATTCTGGACCTCTGTGGGTACATAGAAGCACGAAATGGCGACAGCTACCACACCAATCACTCCCCTTCCTTCAGCCCCAACCTCGAAGCTCAGTCATCTCTCGCAAGACGAGCAAGACGCGCTCAAAGCTGCCGTCTTCCAACGCCTCCACCCACGCGCCTATCTCGAAAAGTTCCTTGCAGAAGGCGTAAGACCAGATGGTCGCCCATTTGATGGCTTCCGTGACGTGTCTGTGAATGTCGGTGAGTGCAAAAGTTTTGGTTGCGGAGAGCAAGATGAAAACTGAAAGTCCCACTCTGAAAGCGTAGGCTCCATTTCTACGGCAGATGGTTCGGCACTGGTTCGGATGGGGAATACGACGGTCGTATGTGGTGTCAAGGCAGAGATCGCGGAGCCTGAGTTGGATAAGGAAGAGGAGGGGTTCTTGGGTGCGTTCTCTTTTGCGACTCCCCAACTATGAGATTACTGAACGAAAACCGCGGGTTTTCTGAACAGTACCCAATCTCGACCTACCAGCAATGTGTTCGCCCAAGTTCAAGCCTGGTCCGCCGTCAGAGGAGGCCCAGGTACTTTCAGATAGGCTTAACCAAGCTTTGCTCGCGTCAGTCCTTCCGCGTACCACATTCGTCCGCCCTATCTCTCACCCCGAACTTCCGTCTCCGTGAATAGCTCAAACCTCCTACCATTGAAAACATTGTGCATCGAGAAAGGGAAGGCTGTTTGGGTGCTCTACGTCGACGCAACCTGCATCAACTACGACGGAAACGCATTTGACGCGACACTGTTGGCGATGGTGGCGGCTCTCCGGAATAGTAAGCTCCGTTGCTCTGAAAATTTCGACCCGTATTTATGACTACGTCACAGCTACTTTGCCGAAAGCGACCTACAACGCGGAGACAGGTCAGACACTATGCTCGCGGAAGACGCTCCGTGTGCCCCTCCAGCTTTCGCCTAGCTCACCCATCAGCATGTCTTTTGGGATCTTCGACTCGTACGAAACCCTCTCTCCTCTTCGAATCAAGCTTACTAAAACGATTTCTTTTACTATTTTCTGCAGAAAAGATGTGCTAGCCGATCCAACATCGTTCGAAGAACCTCTGCTCGACACGACCATTTCCATCATCCTTGGAGATTTCAACCAAATCGTATCAGTATCGCAGTTTGGTTCTGCTACATTAATTGCAAAAGAAGATGGGCAGGAGACGAGACGAGACACTTTGCCGAAGTGCATCGAGGTTGCGAAGGCAAGACGGGAGGAAGTCGCAAACGAGATCTTTACCCAATGAAAGGCCTACCTTCTAACGACTGCTTACGCATTATGAAAGATTCAAGAAGCCGTTCTGTTGCAATTATACCCTCGACGTGGCTATAATTCAGTTCGAAGTGAAACAGGTTGGCACGCCGGATTTATTTTCGTCTACGGATGAATGCGGCAAAGCTCATTGGTCTCTGCCTGGCGCATTTTCGCTACTCAAAAAGGTAATTATATCCTGAAACGTAAACGCACCAGTGCTATCTCGAAGTGATGGACCTTCAATGTTCCTAACTTTCGAATTTCTCTTGCTCGACGTGGTCAGTGAGCTAACTTGGTATTACTGTGTTGTGAATGTCAAAAAGGTCTCAGCGGAGCCTGAAGCGGGAGCCTATCACTACCATTATATCCTCAGTTTCAAGTCTCCCCCCACCAAGTCTTTCAACGACTTAGGTTTGTGATAAGTCCAATCTAACCAGAAGTTCCGAGGGCGCCAATTACTGGGATGAATCTCGTGGAGGATCTCTAGTTGAAGTGACAGGTACCCGACATATTACTTCACGAATGATACCTCACCGCACTAGTACTGCAGAGCGTGCTATTCGCTGAACCTTGGTGGAGCAGCGGCCTGCAAGAACGCGTCCCGGGTGGAGAGGGGGAGAAATACTAATGCGTCTCACATCTTGGATTTTCTTGAATGAAGATGAAAGGATCAGTTCAAGGACTTTAAGGGGTGTGAATATCTGACGCATCATTTCACACACCTGCCGAACTTGCAACAAGACTGAGATGAATACAAAGGAAATCTCAGCGCACTTCTATTTCTTTGTTAGTCCTATCCGCAAACCAAATTGAACTATCGACGGCGGGCTTCCATGTCCAGCATTTCTGAGATAAACCTATGCCGTTTATCTCCACCTCCTGCGCATCTCGACGTCTTCCAAGTACCCTCCGGCATGAGGCCAGGAATTCAATAACTGGGGTTCGGTGTAAGTAGCATTTCCGCCTTCCCAGACGTTGCAATTGACCATGATTATCATCTACGTTTACAGTCATCGGTCGGAATTGTTGACAGCATGGTCATGTGGACGGCTGCCACGTTCGTATCGCCTCGAACTGAAAAGCACATAAAGCCCTTGAAGTGGGGGTCATTCTTATCATCTTCTCCCATGGCCACAGTTCCACCGCCAGCCTACAACGTACCTTCAGCGAGTGGGCCTGTTGAAGAGCCCGACGTTCTACCTCCTGTCTACACGGTGCCAACCCAATTTGCCATTGGATCGTCGCGAACGACGGTGCCGTTGGTCAACATCCAGGAGATCAAAGGACATCTTCTACTTAATGCATTCGCCGAGTTGAAGAACCGCATCCTGTCTGCTGACGTCCGAGCACCGAACGTCCCTCCTGATGAAGATCGCAAATGGGGTTGGTTTGTGGCTTTAGCAGTGGAACGGTCAGTAATCGTCAGTTCTCTGCCCATGTTTCCGCACCTGATCTTGCGATTTGATCTCATGTATGTAGATTCGACACCTGGTGCCGTGGATTGCAGGCTGATGACTCTGGAAAGGATACGGATATCGTTCTACCACCGTTGGACGTTCTCATGGTGTGTTCCTGCGCGTTTGCTCTTTCAAGCACTCTCTGACTTCTGAGTCTTCCCAAGGTATGGCACGCGTATATGTTGAATCCGCGTTGGTATGCAGAGGATTGTCTCGAGAAGCCTCAATGCAAGATCTTGAAAGAATTCGAACCTCATTTCACAAACGGTCTTGTAAGTTGCGCCTATTTTCCGCTGGAGGGGTATTCTTCCTTAAACGTCGGCTCTATAGAAAGGACAATTCCAAAGCTTGCTTTCGGCACCTCCTTCTAAAAGTCGACTCGACGGAACTATAGAACATTTGTCCAGTTTGACTTCATCGACTACATGAACTCAGTGACGACGAAGAGAGTCGTCTGTCCTTTCTGCAAATGGCCTGTCGAAGTCGGTCCGTATACAACGCACGTTTGTTGCTTCTCAGCCTTAAACAGCCTTTGCAGAGCTTATGAATCATTTCGGCACAGGCTACTTGCAGCAGAGGTTCGCAGCGGTGTGCCCCAAGTATTGTGGTATCGGCGATATAACCAAGGAGACAATGGCTCTTCGTAAGGTTGCGGACGACCTCGCAGCCATACCACCATCATATCTTCCGTGGGTTTCTTCCCTTCTAGTCAAAGTGCTTAATCAATAGCGCCGAACATAGTGGAACAATATTCAGTCCTACGTCTAGTTCTGATCCTATGACCGCGAAGAAGATCAAGGAGAAATTCAAGACCAAAAGCAAACCATTTAGGCTCATACTGAACCCCCCGTATGGAAGTCCCACTCACCTCAAAGATATGTCGGATTCCATCATGAGGTACACCAACTTTTCAATGTCCAGGCTTAGAACGATCATGGGCCCAGTGTCACGATTGTAAGTCCTACGTTTATTGTTCCCTAGAACGATGCATTGATTGGTCTCGAAGAAACTCCAAGATCCTAAGTGCTTACAGTGATGACAAGATATACTCAGTTGAGCTTGTCGGAGCAGTCCTCAGGCAAGGATCGTTCGTCCAGAAGATGTACGACCTCGGATGGACGAAGCCTGGCTTCTTTGACGGATCAAGCGACGAACTCGCGCTCCAGCACGCGCTGGCACGGTACCATGCGTAAGTGTTCCACTACATCCTCTGCAAGAACCTTTACTCATAGATTACCAGTTTCCTAGACCTGATGGCCTCCTCTCCTGCCTCTTTCTTCGTGCCTACTCTCGACATCGATCTCGTTTGGCACACACATCAGCTTATGCCCTCAAAGTACGAGTCTGATTGCAAAGCCTACATCGGCCGGTTCATCGACCACGACGACAAAGTCGAGGGGCTCCATCTCTCCTCTGCCTTCGACATTACCTGCTGCGCGTGGAAGGACCGCTTTGGCGTGTCCTACACGCACTGCGGATGCCCCATCCCTGGTGATAGCATCGGCAAGCGTCTCTCGCGGCTTGTGGGTATTTATGCTCCCAACACGCAGGCCCCGTCGCACCTCCTTCCTTATGACCGCCCGGACCTGTTGAGTGCAACACACCCGAGCGACCATAACGCCGTCCGATTCACGGCGAAGAGCGAGACGATGCACCGGAACATGAGCGCACGGTACGAGAGCCTGAGGAGGAAGAAAGAGAAGGAGGCACGAAGCGCCGCGAAGAAGGCGTTGAAGCAGGAAGGCCAGGTCGCGCCGACGCTGAATGCCCCGCACCTCCCTCGTGTCCCAGGAGGAAATACCAATGGTACTTCGAATGCGAAAGACAAGAGAAACGATAACTTCTACTGGTACGGTGCGGCATTCTTAGTGCCAGTGCCCATCTTCTTTGCTGCAGGAGCCGTGGGCGGATGCATTGCTGCTGGTGGAACACATGTCACTGGCACTGGAGGCTGCGGTGGTGGGGTAAGTGGTCCTGTACTTGCAATTCTAGTTCTGGACGTTCATGGACTTCCACTTTCACCAGTGCGGAGGCGGAGGTGGTTGCAGAGGCGGCTGCGGAGGTGGTTGTGGAGGCAGCGCTGGAGATGGCGGTGGTGGGTGCGGTATGTGCTCCTCCTGTGTTCTATGCATTTACCATCCTTACGGTTCTGAATTTTAGGTGATGGTGGTGGTGGTGGTGGAGACGGCGGTGGAGGTGGTGGCGACGGCGGAGGTTGATTTGATCACACTCCGGATAAGAACCAAGGTCTGACTCACACGAATCTTGCTTAACGCCTTGAATGCTGCCCAATCTAATCGGCAATGAGACGTGCTTGAATATTTCAGGAGGCATGATTTGAACCTACCAATTGACATATGGCTAAACAGAACTTGAGTACAGCGATTCTCCCTTAGCAATCTGCTTCAAGAATCGAGCTGACTGTCGTCGAGCTCGCATGTCAGGCTGTGACGCCGCATGTATATGCCGGAAAGGATTTCGCCGGAACCCATTCACAATTGTCTTCAATCAGTCTGCTCCTCCAGCCCTTCATCATCATTGTCGTCCCGCCTGCGCTTCATCTCAAATTGGGAGGCAGCAGGGTCATTATCGGGCCAGTCTTTGCCAGCCAACGCCGTTTCAAAGTACTTGACAAATGCACGGCGGTCGTAGAGGGGCTGGCTCTTCTCGTTGGGGAGAATCTTGAGGAGGGCAGCCATCCCAGGAATGGACGCCTGCTGATGCAATGTTTGGACGATCTTGTAATGGCCGTACCAGAAGTCGATTGCGCGCAGCGCCTCGTCGATCCACATCGTAAGAGGCTCGTCGCCGATGATCTTCAAGAAGTCACCGATGTGGCCGCATTTCGAAATGACAGTCCGTGTTCGCTATTTTGCTCATAAAGTGGAGGATATAATGAAGGACCAGCCAGACGAAAGACTCGAGGTCATTGCGTCTTGCAGCTTGTGCGACTGATTGATGTTTGCGAGTGACTCTTACTACCTGGTGGATGACTGTAAACGCGTTCCGGAGACACAGAAGCCAATTCCTCTAAAATTGTAACACGCTCGAATGATGATTTGGGTCATCTGTATGGATGCTCACATGAGGAGTTGACAGTGGAAGGGGAAGCTGACCCTGAGCATCTTACTGACCGTCTAACGGGCCCAAACAGGCAGTCGAAAATAGCATCGAAGGTACTAGAAGAAGCAAAAAGGCCTGCGTATATGTTTTCTTTCGCATTCACGGCCTCGACGGAGTCCAATATCGGCCGAGTTATCAGCTTTCTTTGTGATCCGTTTCCTCGAGCAGTCTCGAAATATGAAGTGGATCGCCTCTGGACGAACGTCCAACCTGTCCTAGAGTCGTTTACGCTAGTGATTTTCGAGTCAATGGAGTATCAAAAATTCAGTCAAAGTCTACTAAATCTACGAATCGCAAAATTCGAGGGACAGGTAGGTGTTTGGTAGCCGGCCCAGGTCCACAGTCGTCGAGACACGTACAATTTATATGCGAGTACCTGTATATGCGAAATATATTGCAAATGTCAAATTGGTACCTACTATTTTGGCCCTTACGTTCGTTAGGTCTCTCAGGCTTTATGACACTTACAACACCGGTGAAGTTGATTCCTCTTGTTCAATTTCGTTCAGAAAAGTAATCTAATGGGTGGTGTTTATCAAAAAGGGCACTGACTTCGTGGGGGTGCCATATACGTTGACGCCACGCACGAGTTACCGACTTTGGATAGAAAAACAACTGTAGGGTGATAGCCGGCTGCGAGACATTGTATCGTCTTCGCAACAGATTCGTCTGCGCGTCGAAATGCGACACCTTCGCTCAGATTCGGTTTACTAGGTTCCACTTATGGGAAGGATTCCCTCTTTCGGACGAATGATCGACAGAAAACATCCGCGGCCTGAAAGTTTTTTTTTTGCCCTGCACCCACCTGAAGTTGCCGATGACTAACAGTCGAATGAAAATGAAACCCTGCGAGGTGAATGTGGAGACAGCGAGCATCGGCTGTGGGGTTAAGCCCAGTTTGTTGATTTGGTTCGAGAAGGGCGCGGGTGTGGTTGCGGTTCACCGGTAATACCTGGCCCGAACCAGAGGCTTGGGGCATTCGGAGTTCCGCACAAACTATATCGTGTTTGAACGGTAAATATGGAATCAGAAAAGAAACTCGGGTCGAGCAGAAAACTGCGGAAGCCAATCTCCATTGAAGACACGCGCGTATGTACGGCACTACCGAAACAAGGAAAGGAGGGCCAGAAGAGTGCGTAACAACGGACGTTTAAGATCATTTCCGAATCCCCCACATATAATCGCGAGGATTCTTTGAATATACTAACAATCCCACGAGAAGAATCAGACGGACTACAGTATCCCTATTTATTGTTGGGTCGATCCTTTATCCGTGTTTCAGATCTGGGGTAATCGAAGTAACGTTACGCGAGCTACCTATTCTTCAGGGACGTCGTCCTCAAGAACACCCAGACGCTGCCGGACGCGTGCAGTCTGCAAAGAAGGCCAGATTATGATCACCGTGATTTACTCAGATGGATCACTTGATTTCGAAATCTCCCACCGTGAGAAACAGGGCCAGTACATGCACACGGTTATAGATGCGGTTTTCTTTTCTTGCTTCTTGTCGCTGCACCAGCCATTCCATATGATAGGACGTTAATCGTTGATCGTTTCACGTAGTCAATGCATCTAGGAAAGGGATGATGGCGGTATTTAGACGAAACGCGATTTTCACTCGCACAAGATCTAGTATGTTGCTGACTCTAATCACCTTTCTGTGAGGAGCAATTACCCTTTTCTCGATGGCTAAGAAGGTGATTCAGGTTAAAACGTTGGGAAAGCCTTTTACGGCAGCTCATTTCCCCGATTAGGTAGCACTTAAAGATCTTCAGCAGGATGGCGATACGATCTCATTTCGGCCCGAGAACCGTAAGAGGAGGCTATTTCGCCTGTAAGTAAAAGGGTTCGGGATTGGACCCAGCTGCTCAAAGATAATTAGGCCGAAAGTTATTGGCTCACTATGTCACCCAGTTTCGTAGTCCCAGACAAGAATTTTCATGGGTATAGTCGTACAAACTAGTATTTTCCCTTACTATTTTACCTATCAACAGATATCTAAAGTACCCCCAACCAAAGATTTTCAGACCTGCACCACACCTTTCAGCACCGCAAATTCGGCATTGATGATGCTGCTCGTCGCGGCACCTATCGACACATTATTCGCAAGGACGACGAACTTAATATCGAGCACCTGGCACTGCCGGACCCTGCCCACCGAAACACCCGCCCCGTCCTGGTAATACCTGTCGAGCCTGGGCTGGGGTCTGTCTGGCTCCTCGTGGACAGTGATAGCGTGTCTGGGGGCGGATGGGCACCCGAGAGATTGTGCGTCTGGGGTGAACGCAGCCAACGCCTCACGAACCTGTTGAGGCGATGGGGGAGGTCTCCTCGCGAAGCGTATTGACACGCACTCGGTGTGCCCATCGATAACCGGGACTCGATTGCATGATGCTGACACCCGCAGGGGCTGCTTCGCATGCATGTCGAACGACTTGGCCCCTTGGTCGTCTTCGGCTACACCGCCGAGGATCTTGAGTGTCTCCCACTCCATCTTCTCTTCCTCGCCACCGATGTAAGGTATGACGTTGTCCAGGATGTCGAGCGACGAGACTCCCGGATACCCGGCACCGGAGATGGCCTGCATCGTCGTAACCAGTGCAGCTTCGATAGGGCCGAACGCCTTCTCAAGCGCATAGAGGGGTATGACGTATCCTGTCGTCGAGCAGTTGGCGTTGGTGACGATAAAACCCTTCTTGAGCGACAGAAGCGACTGTTGTTGTGGAATGATAGCCAGGTGCGAGGGGTTGACGAGGGGCACGATGAGTGGGACATTAGGATCGCGGCGGAAGTTCTTCGCATTGGAGAAGACAGCGAGATCGGCGGCACGGAACGCCTCCTCTGTCGGGATGAGCAGATGCCGTCAAAGTTTGCCGATCAGTCGTTTTTATCTCGCTCGCTCGCAGGTGAGAGCTCACCGATATCGCCCGCAACGTCCGCATCCAACCCAGAAAACACCACTTTGCACTCCAAGAACTCCTGCGCGACACACGGCTTGACGACGATATCCCGCACCGACGCAGGAATCGGCGTCACCTGCTTCCAGTTAACGGCATCCTTGTACGTTTTGCCTGCTGATCTCGGCGATGCCCCAAGCGCATGGATGGTGAACCACGGGTGCGTCGACAGCAGCGTTATGAACCTCTGTCCTACGGTGCCCGTCGCTCCGAGGACACCAACAGGGATAGGGTTTGTAGGATGTTGCATTGTTGTTCGTGGGTATTTTGAGATGTGTTGCGATGGCCTAGAGGGGCTGTCGTTAGAGCTGCTGCTGGGCCGTGAATGAGATCGACTAGAAGGAGTCGTGCTCGACGCCGTAGTCGTCGTCGATGACAATGATGACGGTGCCATCGTCGTTGGCGGCGAAGAAGTTATGTGGAGGGAGTCGGGTACTTACGATTTGGATTATCTGGAAATTCGCCGGCCACGTGATAGGCGCTTATCTGATAACCTGCAATTATCCTTAAGCGCCTGTTTGGCGTGGATAGAGTATTGATGCTCACTGTTTTACTCTGCAAACACCTCGGCGGTGTCACGGTGGATAGAGTATTGAAAGAACAAGCAAAGTAGCTGACTCGATGTCTTGGATATGGGAAGTGAGTCATTGGTCAATTTTCCTCTGCGACGATCTTCGGACGAAAACCATGACGCCACGGATCGACAGCGGGTTTTCGGACACAAGTCCGCCCGACCTTAATTTTGTTGAAGTCTTCATTCCACAGCACTCGAGAAAACAAAGTCGCACGAACTCACGACGAACATGAGACGAACGAACCAGCTCTAGTGCCACCCTCACGCGAACATCGGGATTCGGGAGAAGAGCAGTCTTCTACGATGCTTAATGGACGTAGAGACTCCCGCAGATCATGAACATGTGCACCACGCACACCAACGCTCGCCTTCCTCTGGACCGAAAGAGCCACGGGCGTTGTGGAGACCGCTCTATCTGAGGTTATCTCCCTCGTCTTATCATCTCAGAACCAGAAGATGTACGAGTGCACACCGCTCAGTACGCATGCAAACCGAACATGACGACTCACGAGCATCCCAGAAATAGCTCTGCACAAGCATACGTCAAGCTTCCATGTCCAGTTACGTCCCCCACAAACCTTCGAATTCTCTCACCGCACGCAATTTTGTCCCCTGGCACGCGAACGACAGACACATGGCGTCTGGCGTGGCAATTAGTCAAGTTTCTCTGGCTTCCAGGATTAACCTTCTTCGCCACGCCACGTCACGCCACGTCCATCACGATCTTGCACAAGTAAATAAGCGGGTATCACGATCGAGGCAGGGGGCGCATAATTAATTCTAGGCACGTAAGATACGGGTGTTCAGGACGCCGACTGCGGGCATAGGCAATCAAGATATGGGCGCTGTGGTTGGAGAAAGTGAGGGCTTTGGAGTCGTCCCTCCCCACTCGGGACTTGGGACTTGGGAGAAGAGAGGCGTTTCGAGAAGGTGGCACCAACATTATCCTCCGATGAAAATAGATGCCTAATCGTGCCTTACAAAAGAGCTGGTGCTCTATTGACTCTTGGCTCGGTGGGTACCCGAGGACGAAGTGGTGTGCGCGGACATACCATAGGGCCTGCTTGTACCCGGCGGCGGCGGCATCGATAGATGGTCTCTACCCCGCTCATGTGAGCGAAGGTTATGTGGTGCGGCTTACGGGGTGCTCCTGGTTGTGTACGGCTTTCGGATAGGTCGATACGCGGTGGATGAACCTGGTCAAACGAACAGGTTCATCAATGGTGCAACTGACCCGCCCGTGAAGAGCTTTTTGCCAGCCTGAGATTGATCATAGCATGACCATCAGGAGGCCGAAAACAGTGTAGCGCCCATGATCAATTCACTCAGGCCAGTTATCTCTAGAAATGCTCTTGCAAGATGTGCCCGATGCCGATGTTCACGTACAACGAGTCGACGGGGTCTCTCAACGTCTTTCGGCCAAGGCCTCGAAACTCTCTAGATCTTAGGCTGTGTCAGTCTTATCGGTATGAATGCTTGAAACCAATTCAGTGCGACTAAATCGAGAGATCCTGAAGCAGGGTTCTATAGACGTCTCACCAAGCTCGAAAGTCATTAGTCAGAAGATGATAACCCCTGGACTCCAGGACCTTATGGGCTAGACTTTCTTGAGGCGTTCATTGATTTCTCGTCAGCTGGGAGATCAGCTCCAAAACGTTTCTCAGTACCTTCAATGTAAGAAACACCGAACCAGGGTCAAGAGAGGGGCGGTGAGGGTGAGATAAGATAACTAGCCTATGTAGTTTAAACTTTAAAGCAGCCGACCCGGACCGCGGACCGCGAGCCAGACCAATCGGCTCATCGGCTCGATTCGGACGCTTGCTTGGTTCCAGCAGATGT
Organism: Cyclocybe aegerita; assembly: GCA_902728275.1. Taxonomy (NCBI): domain Eukaryota; kingdom Fungi; phylum Basidiomycota; class Agaricomycetes; order Agaricales; family Hemipholiotaceae; genus Cyclocybe; species Cyclocybe aegerita. Next base: position 293,770 of record CACVBS010000024.1, read on the forward strand.
GCACAACAACTTCGTCACGAACCTCCACAACGACCTCGCCTTCTGCTCACTGTCCTCGACGATGTCCACGCCAGCAGACGCCCACCAACGAACGATATACGCCCCGGCGGTCATCTCAAACACCTCAATAACAACCGTGAAGTTCCTCTCGGCGTGCTTCGCTGGTGCCGCGGCTGGCATTCTTGGGCTGGTCAACTGGGCCGGCTTCATTCTCTTTCTCGTCTCAACACTGTTCACGACGGGGGTCATATACGCGGTGAACTGCAAAGGCCGCCCGAGAAAGTACTTCCAAGGTGGTGTGATGGAGGTGATGAACCCAGGACAGGACAACGCGTTTACGTTCGTGCTCGTGTGGACTTTGTTCTACGGTACGTGTTCATCTCCGTCTTCTTTGGGGTCTTTCGCATGCTGGGAAAAAGACTAAGGTTTGGTGGAGGATGGAAGAGGGTTCTGGCTGTTTATCTTTTGCTGATTCCCGAGAGTGCCGTGAGCTGACTGCCCTTCCTGCCGGTACCCTCCTTCCTGTCCTGCTGTCCGACTTGATCTCTCCGTGCGCCACAATCGACCGTCCCATCTGTATCCACCTATTTGTTTCCGGCATTTTGTGCTTCCAGGCATCGTGCATGGTGAGTAGGCGCTCTGTTCTTGCATCATTCTTCAACCCTCTTCTTGGAGCCCATGAACTTTAAAACTACTATTCCGATGCCCGATTTCCGAGTTTCCGGGAGGTTCCTCCGCCGACGACTCACCGACCGATACTGCATGGTTGCTTGCATGGCATTTTTTCCTTCTCTTAGCATGCTTCGGCCTTGCGGTTTCGGTTTTGGTTCGGGAGACGCTCCGCGGAGCGCGCCCCGAGTTCTTCTTTTGCTGCGGCCCCGGGTGGCGTCGTTAATTTTTTCTGGGGTGCACCTATGAATCAGCTCAATTCAATTCAGTCGATTCATTCATTCAGTTCGAGTCGGCGCTTAATTGATGACGCGTGCTGACTTTTCTTTCTTCTTGGGCGCAGTGTATGACTAGGACCTTCCTCGGTTCTAGACTCTTCTCTTTGCAAGTCGGACAGAACCTGTTCTCGTTGTACTAGATTATCTATTTCAGGAGGTTGGGTATGTAGGGCGGTCGAGAATAGACGGAGGGGAATGGCGCCATTGTACTTCACATGCATATGTGAGTCATCCATGATTTCATATTCTGTGTTCTTTTCATTTCCCGGCGTACTGGCCCGTGTCGGGCCTTTTGTTTTTGGCACACCCTGGTGTTGTGTATGCGACGAAGCGGTACTCGACTATACGCGCACCCGTCTTTGACCACGATACAGGTTCAACGCGTTTGGGGGTCCTTTCTTTTCATATCTTGTCGGAATACCCATCCAGAATTTTGAAATGCTCACGCGATTTTTTCTCTCTTCTCGTGCAGTTATTCGCCGGACTAGGGAGTCCAGCCCTTCATTTTGCTATTAATCCTGCTATCATTAATCACTCCCTGTGGGTACCCACAGTGGATGCAAAACTTCCCACCGATGTGGACCGTCGGCGATGAGACGTCCACTTAAGCGGCTTTTATGACGTGAAAGACCATACGTCGAGCGTACACCCGTCTTACACGCCCTAGGGCGGGTGATTGGGCGTTTAAAGTTACGACAAAGAAGACCACGCGAGAGATTCCATTCACCTTGACTGCGAATTTGTCATTCATCGACGCTAGAAGCCCAAACCTCAAATCGTCGAAGCCTCGAAGACCTTGTCCTCTGATCCACTCCCACCCCTTGCCACCCTTCGCACCCTTCACTAGACTCCACAAACCTTCGTATCGCGTGGGTGCACGGCCCCGCGTTCGCTGGCCACGTTTACCACGTTTCGCTAAATGAGCGTGGTTCTGAGCGAACTCCTCGGTGATCGCTGGACTGTCAGGTCTTCTGTCGCGAGGACGAGGTAAATATAGGAGCTTCCGTGCAGGTGCGTTCGGGGCGCAGGATGGTGTGGTTTTCTGAGCGCTTCGGTGTACGTATGTGTGATGTGAATGTTTGGGTGTGGTGTTAAGTACGGCAAGGGGGAATTCATGCTTCTTTGAGTGCCCTACGCTACCTCAGTTGACGAAGAGCACGCATCAATGGCGGCAGTGTGGGAAGAAGGCTCGGAGGTCCGGAGAAGTGGGTCCATGTGTACAGGCTCGTACGCGAAACCCGTTTTATCGAGGATGGTATTTCCTTGTGCAGAGGTATTGACGCCCGGATGGACACCGACCGGTCGTGGTCGTAGTCGCCCGATGACCGACGCCCGACGATGCCGTTCGACTATTGATACTCTATTCTTTCAGAAATGAGAGTGAGAGTATATTGAATAGAAATAACGTACACCCGCTGCATCCCTAGCGCCCAGGCTATCCAACGACCTGGGTACCCGCAAAGGCGCGAGAAGATGATCCAGGAGGCTTACGGAGGAAGCACTGGAGTTTACATACGACGTGCTGCGGTGGATGTCGTCCAATATATATGTGGTACGGCAGAGAATACGATTGTTGAGTAAAGGACGAGCTTCGAGGATCGTCGACTTTCCAAAAGACGTACTGCCAATGCTTGTCTAGTGTCAAATGTTCGGCGGCCTTCTGGCTCTTCGGTTGAGTTGGGTACGTACTTATGTGCATCCGGGTCGTTCGTTTCGGAACGCTGATCGTCTTCATAAAGGACGATAGACCCAGTCCCGCGTCGAGGATGGGGCATATGTCTTCCTTCCAACTCAGCGGTGGTACGCTGCTGGTGTGATTCGAAGGAAGGTATGTAGGTAACGGCACTCGTTGAGGATGCATACTTTCCGAGGCTCCTAGCTCCTGGTTTCTTGTTTCCTCGAGTGCGGGGTTGGATAGCACGCGCGATGGTTGAGGTAATAAATCCGAAGATCCCAGAACCTAGCGAAAACAGGAAGGTCAATTCATAGCACTTGAGCTTCGACAGCCGGAAAGCATCCTACCTAGAAAAATGGTCCAAAGCTTCACCCCTCGTCTTTATTCTCATCCGCCTCTAAATCCATAATTGGCGTGTAGAATAGTAAATACTGGCAGTCGTGATCGAGGCACTTACGCAGATCGCACCTACGACTAGTACTCTCCTTTTCCGGCAGTGATGGCGATCACCGCTTACTTAGCGCGTGTGGGCCCGTTGCGCCGCACAGTTTCTGTCAAACAAGGTATCATACATACTTGCATGCATGCATGTTACAGGAATGTGTGAGGATCAGTATTTGAAAGAGTTACGAAACGGTAGGAATAGGAATAGGAATAATGGTGATGAAACACGAGCCTCTGAATCGTGAGGGACGGTAGCAACGGTGGAGCGAGTGGGGAATGGATAAGCAAGGAAGGAGAAAGAACCTGAAAGAAGGTGTTTGGGAGTTTATTGGCCATCATGATACATCGGAAAGCCTGTGTACGGAGTCCCTACGGGATGCTGCAACGCTGTTCTCGAGTATACATATTTAGCGGTGAACGTTGAGCCTATACCATCCGGACAATAATGTTAAAACAACCGATGCTGGATAGATGGACCCTCGCCTTGCTCGCCGACGGCTTCCTCGAGCTCCATGGACCGATACCCTCAGACGAATCCTGCTTACTACCTGCACGGCCCGAAAATGAGCGTCTTAGAGACGCCTTGGTGCCTGCCCTGCCGTCGATATCGATGGAATCGATATCGCAAATTGCAAAATTACATTCGAAGCCAAGTAGAACTTCAGTGCGTCTTGTGAGCCAGCTCGGGCCTCCGGATTTATTTATTCTCGATCGATCATGATTCACTGGGCTGGGTTGAACGATTGAAGCTGGAGGGCTTGGCTTGGCTCCGTGGATGTGGATGTGGATGGATCGTATTAGTGGATGATGATGTGTGCGAAAGGCCCAAAGACCAAGGGTGCAAAAGCTCAAACACCGACGAGAGGTCCAGGCTCTCCAACTTCTATGCACGACGGAAATAGTATATGGGCTGGAGAACGTGGATGGGGCGTAATCAGTGATCAGTAGCGATACGATAGGTGAGAAGCCATGGCCGGGCGTTCTTCCAAGCTCTTCGTTGGTTCCCACTGGCGCTCGTGTGTCGTCGGTGGTGGTGATGGGTGTGTAATATGCTCGAGCTGACCGGATCAACATGGGAAGGAGTAATTTTGGGCAATGGGACGGGGTGCCAAGTGCGCCCTAGTGACGAGGCCTGACAGAAAACGTGGCTAGGAAGGGTTCTTCTGTCGATGGTACGTACGCGATGCGATGCGGCGATTATAGATAGCTCTCTGGGATCTTATAAATCTAGAAAGCGGACTGAGGTGAATCTGAGTAGGTTTGATGAGGGTGATTCTGTCTAGGTGGATGAGGTAAGGGAGTGTTCCCTAGAGTGATTCCTGGCCGTTCGGACAGATGTCGGGGGAGATACAGGGCATGGGATCTGGCGATTGGCGGGGCCACGTGGATCGACCCGGGCTGGTGGGTTGACAGGCATCCACACGTGGCTTGTGTGGCTGTGCTGGCCGTTCCGGGGGAGGCAAACCGAGCTGCCTCGCCGCTCGGTCCATTTATTATTCCACTCGCCAGCCCGGCTGCCCGTGCTCTCTCCCCCTTCACCATGCCCACTGCGTCCTACACCCTCCTCCAGTTCGGCGACGATCCCCTCAGACACCGCCTCGTCGACAGCGACGGCCGCGATGCCTTCACAATGTGCGTCTCTTCTCTCCCCCTGCCGCCCCCTCATTGACATAATCGTGACAGACAAGAGGTAGCGTGCCCCGCCGCCGCTCAATCGTCCTGCGAGACAGCTGACAGCCTCACAGGTAGCCCAAAATCCCAACCCAGTCGTGCGGCTCACCCGCGAGGCAGCCTGGTCGCAGCAGCACCCAGACATCATGGGCCCCGACAATTCGTTCTTCTACCTCGGACCAGAGTCCACCGCAGGCTACATCGTCTACGGCAATAATCGCACCAACATCCCCATGAGCTTCTTCCTAAGGCCGGGAAAACAAAAAGGCAGCCTGTGCGTAGCCCACAACCCTCTCCAACCTCCTTCCTACCCCGTGGCTGCGACCGCACCGAATCCCGGGCTATCGCAGACCCACCACGATGTCGTCCACCGCCCATACCGGCGAATGACTCCGGGCTAACTTGTGCTTTCCTGTTCCAGGTCGCGATACTTCAGGTGTCAGAACGGGAGGGACTACAAATGGAGGATCGGCTCGCATCGCATGGAGGTGCGTGTTTTGCCCCATAAATATTCCCCTCGTCTCCCTCTTGCTCTCAAGTTGCTGATCCCTTTTTTTCTCCGTTTTTGTGCTCTTTTTCCCGCCGTTTTACCCGACTTTCGCCTGTGCAGTGCTTGGACTCCGGCCGGACCACACTCGCGACGTGGGAGGTCAGCGCGCCAGACCAAGAATACTACGCGCGCCTCGTAATCAACAAGAACGCCATGTCCCTCGTCACCGAGATCGTGACAACACTCGTTCTAAACCGCATGGCGCTAGCGCTGGGCTGGTAGATTATGATTATGACTCACGCTACGATCGATATGCATGCCCCCAACTTTGAATTCGACGCACCATACCCGAATCTGTATCGATATATCGCTTTTTCTCTCCGCCACTTCCATTCTACAGCTACCATCTACGATGACGCCTTCTCTCTACAGCGCAAATTTCGTTCTCCGTTCATAAATATATCCGTAGTCTTGCCCCCGATGACGTGCAGTATTTTTGGACACGCTGCTCAGCAAGTTGAGTTGACGGGACTTGTCATTTTCCGTCTTGCGCACATTGTGCGTCCAACCGAAAAAGACCGTCCATTCAACCGCCGTTCGCATTTTCTTCTCTTGCCACATGAACATGAACGAAACAGTCTAACGCCGCGGCCGTGGTACCCTCGCGATTGCAACTTAAATGTACCATTCTAGTGGGCTATCTTGGTTCTCAGGACACCATCACTTCATCCGTACATGACTTCACACCAGCTACGCCACTAAAACCCACACGACCGCGTGCCCTACACTGCACCCCAGACCCCAGACTCCCTACGCCACAAACTTCAAACCAGCCCGGCGCTAAGCGCTTAACTTTAACCCATCAACCCAACCCATTCAACCGCTCAACCCACTCAATATCCAATACTCAATCCGTGTCCTTACCCTTCAGTTCCTCCAGCAGCTCAACCAACCCAGCCCACTCCGGCTCGTCCTCAAACTCCTTCGCACGGCCCACGAACGCCCTAACCACGCTCCGCGCCTGGAAGCGCCACTTGTACCCTTCCACGCGCGGCCCAAAGTTGCGCAGGACGTCGACGATCTCGTGTACCTCGGCGACGGCTTCGCGGAATTTCTCCAGGTTGGACTCGGCTGAGAGGGTGGTGGAGGAGGTGAGGGTGAGGGTAGAGGCGGGCCCGGCACGGTACGCGTCGAGGTAGGCTTTGAGGGCGTCCGCCCACTCGCCCTGCCAGGAGAGCAGCCGGGCGTAGGACCGGAATATCCGTGGCGTTGAGAGGCGCGGGAGGAGCGTGTGCTCGAAGAGCTGGCGGACGGGCCTGTACAGCCCATGGCCCTCGTTCGGGTTGTGCACCACACTCCTATTTCCACTTCCACTTCCGTCTGGGGGCGCTTCGGCAGCCGCATCCTCCGCCTTCGCAGGCGCCCGCGTGACAGCGTCCACCAGCCTATCCAGCACGTCCTCATCGACGGCCAGCGCGCCCGCCTTGTCCCCCGTCTGCTCTACGATCCTGCTTAGGGCCCGGCAGGACTCCTGCAGCTCCCCGACGTCCATGGCGACGATCATGTAATTGTACCACATGCGCCAGTTCTCGTAGCTGAACCGGAGACCTTGCTTAAGCGCTCGGAACGCGAGAAGCTTGTTCTCGAAGGAGATGCCGGGTGTGGGGAGGGCACCGTCGTCGGGGGTGGATTTGGGATAGGGAACCTGGGTTTCGGGAGCAGAGGGAAAGCAGATGAGGAGTCACATCAGTGAGAGAGTGTGTGCATTAGGTCCACTCACCACAGATACGTCCTTCTCCTCTAGAGCTATCGTTTTCCGCCCCCCTATCCGGAGGTACATGCTCGCGAGGTTGTTCCAACTCTCCCCATCCTCCTCATCGATCGCCACACAGCGCCCGAACGCGTTCTTCGCGCCCTCCCAGTCCTCCACACGCATGAACGCGCACCCGAGGATGAACCACGAGCGCGTCAGCAAAGGGTTGATCTTCACCGCTTTCTCAAGGCACCCGATCGCCTCCCTGTACTTCCCGCGGGCGAAGTACCACCCGCCCAAGGAGCGCACCGCGCGCCCGGACGTCTCCCCGGAGAGCGTCCACGCTTTCTCGTAGTGGGCCTGAGCGTTTGCGGGCTCGAGGTCGCCGAGGAGACACCAGAACTTTGCGTGCCGGGTGCCGTCCTCAAGGGCCCTGCGGCGCGTCGACGTGCCCACCTTTCCCCGCGCGACGACCGCGTCCGCTTCGGCCTTGCGCCCCTCGAGCAGGTCGCGCACGATCGTGATGCCCCGCTCCGGCTTCTCCAGCGCCCCATAGCACTTGACGACCTCCTCCCACATCTCCATCCGCTCGAATATCTCCAGTGCGGACTTGATCACCCCCAGGCTGAGGAACCGCTGTGCGAGTTCTTTTTCCATCTCCCACCGGCTGGGAAGGGGGATGGAGTGGAAGTAGAGCAGGCGCTCGGAGGGGGCTGAGTCGGCGGTGGGCATCTGGTCTATTAGTGCTTGTAGTTGGAAGGTGGAGCGCTCTACGGTGCGCGTGCGGGACGACTCGAGGCGCGAGCGGAGGAGCAGTGCCATCGTGTGCACCGACCAGTTCCGCGGGTGGGAGATCACACGCGCGACGTACGGCGCCATCTGCTCGGCGGTGAGCCCGTGTGCGGGGGACGTGTTCCGCACATTCAGGCAGAGCGATAGGAGGATGCACTGGTCGAGCGGGTGGAGGGGCGGCTGCGACGAAGGGTCGATGTGACTCAGACGCGAGCTCGACCCTGCAGGATGCGACGATGTGAACTCTGTTTGCTCCAGCAGCGTGTCGTCGTTGAGGGCCATCGTCTCCGGAACGTTGGCGTCGGTCGTGTCTGGCCCTGCGCGAGCATCGGGCGTTTGGGATGATTCATCCTGCTTGATGTTGTTGGACGCTTCTCCCGCCGAATCATCGTCCTTCAATTGACTCTCGGCCAGCAGAACGAGCTGGCTGAGCTCGTTCACCTGGAACTTCGTCCGCTTCCCGAGGGCTCCGGTGAGTTCGTATTCCAGACCCGTCGATCTTGCGGCTTTGATAAAGTCTTCCTTTGCCAATTTATCTTGCGAAAAGTGGTGTTCGAGGAGCCCAAGCTCCAAGTGCAGCCGTCCAGCGAGATCAGGCTCGCTTGCTAGTGTGGAACCCAATGGTTCGAGCAACGCCCGGAAGTCTTCGGGCGTTATTACAGGTTCATCGAGGATTTGCTGATGGACTTTGGCCACGCGGAGTCTCCACCACGATATCGATTGGATGTGGTTGTACGTCAACCCCACGAGAAGCTGCGACAATCTCAGAAAAGCAGGGTCTTTCACAAGGTGGTATGCGGGCTCGCCGCCATAGGCTAGTTCTGTGATAGCTTTCGCGTGGAGTGATTCTTCTGTCCATGAACTTGTTCCATCGGAATCGCCCGTCAGAAGATCCAGAGGACGAATACCCAGGTCAGGGCCTGTCCAGTTGGCTTGCACGAATGCGTGCAAACAGGCAATGGCTAGTGTTAACCGCACTAGCTCCTGTTCGAGGGAGTCGGAGCCAGGATGTATTGATAGATCCAGTAAACCTTTGAATGGAAGATCCAAGTCGCGAGAGATTGGTCGAAAAAGTGTGCGAGCCTGCGAAGATGTGAGCGCGTCCCGAAAGCGACATTCCACGACAAGTTTTGCAAGATCTGTTGCGGGCGCTGTTGTTTCTGATATTTGAGCATCCCATTTACCTCTCAAGAAAGACTTTTCGACCAAAGGAAGAGACGCAGCGGCCATTTCTCGAGATCTTGTAAGGTGTGTAATCAAAAGTTCACTTCGGGAAGATTTCGAGACTGATGTCAAGCACGTGCCGACCCCAATCGATCAGCTGCCTGAAAAGGAAAATCCTCGTTCAGAAATTCGGTTCGGCGGCGTCAGAGCCTAGACTCCGCCTCGACCACCAATGCCCACTCTCGGAAATATTCCGTTTGTGCGAATTTATGTAACCGAATGCCCCTGGAAAACGTGGAGGTTGACGTTGATGTCATTTGTGTACACAACTCTACTTGTTACTGGCAGATTTCATTTTCTGGCCTGGCCGGCGAGACGATGGCTGCAGGACGTCAATCGCGCACGATCTACCGCCAATGGCGACGCATGAGAGAGTTTATCCAAGCGGAAATAATCGCAAGGGTCGAGAACTCGCGGAACTCCGTGTCCGCAAAAGACCAAGTAAGAGGCCCGCTCGGTTTCCAAACCATATGAAAACACCCCCAACAATTGGATGGAGTACGCAAGTCGGTTCGCCTTTTCGATCAGCTGATAATGCTAATGGCTAAGAGTCCATGTTGGGTTTTTCTTCCTTATCTGCTTACAACCTCCTACGTCGGCTTCTTCAATTACAGTTTTTCTCTTACCAAGACCAGGGCATGTGTTGTAGACCAGGTAACCCCGGTCCGACTCCCTCACGCCTCTACGACCTTCTACTACGTGAAAACCCAAAGAGAAGTTGTCCGGTATATCGGGGGATTGCTCTTGCGTTGTCGGAATAATTGGAACGGATTTACATCAGCTTACAGCGGGTACGATTTATCAGGGTCTCGGCCAGCTCATTCACTACGAATATATTTTATCGATGGGTCCGATACCGCCTCGTTTCCTTCTACACGAAATTGGAAGATAAAGTTCCGCAGATTAGTAAAACGCATACTCTAATTTTCAGGGCTCGAGGAACACGACGCGTAGGTGTCAGTTGTCTTTGGATCCCTTTTGAATAGAAGAACGAACTTTATTCTGTAACCCCATGTTTCAAGTCCTGCCGACCAGATTGATAACAGGGGCCGTGGACTATAGCCGAGGTGTATGAAGAACGGCATCAACCTCGTGTTGCCCGTCAGTTCAGTGAAATGAAAGCAGACGGGTTTGGGGTACCGAACGTCGCACTGAGATTGTGTTAATCCTGCGGAGGTAATTGAGTCGTATGTCCTTCAATACAACTTACTTCCGTGCTGTCACAGTTAGTATTGAGTGCAATGTGAGATTGAAGGCTGTAACTGTAAAAGCCTCGTTGACACCCGAAGGCCGAGAGGCCACCTGCTTTCTGAATTTGTTTCTCTTCAACGCCCGTCCACGGGATGTCAGACCTTGGAATTTACTTCAACCTTCTGAATTCGATCCTTCACGGAGGAGCGATTGCAAATAACTCAGACCATGAATAAGCACGCCTGCCGGTGGGGTGAAATCTAGACCTTCGGTGCCCATTTTAGGGTGAAAACGTACTCAGAGTTATGTTAACTCCTCTCAAGTCAGTGGGGCAAATGAAGTCATATAGCCCCCGTCCGTACACCATCGCCCAAATTATGACCTTGGCGTCGGAAAGCCATCTTTCTCTTGTCGCCAGGAGATACCGGGGGATACGGCGTTCATGGGAAGAGAAAACCCTAGATCTCACAAAACATCGTATTTCTGGAATACTGGCGTTCCCTGAATACCGAGAATTAAATACCTCTCACCTCGTGGTTGCATCGAGGATAAGCGCCGAGTTCAGTTCAGATGACTGTGAGATTGTGAGATCAAGAGAAGATTTAAACATACATAGAGCGAGAGAAAAAAGGCTTTACTTATTTACCGTCTTTAATTATATCTCTGCTGCGCGTGTTGGCGTAAGCAACGCGGACGAGCAGACAAAGGAGTTGGGAGTGGAGTCTCGTTCGGTCCGACCGGTCCGCAACTCCGTCGCTCAGCCTGGATCCAAATAAGGAAAATATTTTGGTCCTTCTCTCTCGTCCATCACGATGACGGAACCGCGGCTCAGCACGGTCTTCGACTACTCGGACCTACGGCTACACCCCAATGGAAGGCGCGTGTGGCAACAGGACGCGAACTTACGACCCAAAATCGCCAAAGTCGCGGTACAGACTGGACGCTCGAACTGGATCGCGCGAGATGCGGGTGGCGTAAGCGATGTGAAGAAGTTCAGACGGATACCAAAGCCGAAGAACCCTTTCGCGGAGGTGAACGCGCAGGAGGAGGAACAGGGGGAGGTGTTTGAGGGGGTCGAAGAGGAGGATGAGGAAGTGGAAGTGGAGCAGGAGGCTACGGAAGAGAACGAAGAGCAAGGAGAACAAGACACGGGTGTTGGCCAGAAACGAAAACGGAAGAGAATCGACCAACAGAAAGGCAAACGCCAGAGATTCATGGCGTACGACACGTATTTGGCCAGTGAAGATTACTTTCCTACACCTGCGCCTCCGCCCGCCGAGTCAGATGCCGTTGCACGTCCATCTACTACTCCAAACTTCGTCCTGCCTGAGCCATCTGGGGTGCGAAATCACATTTCTTTCCCGCGATTCTGACCTGACATACAACTCCATATAGGATCTTCTAAAGTGTATACATCGCTACGCCTCAGAATATTACACAGAACGCGGCCAGCTGCTGAATAGCTCGCGATCGTACCGTATAGAGCAGCGAGCGAAGCAGCATCAACGTCATCAGCAACAACGGGAGGAAGGTAGGACGCCATCGCCATCGCCCTCTGAGAGCTCTAGCTCCAGCGGCTCTGAGTTGGATAGTGAGTCGGGTAGCGACTCGGATGAAGATTACGAAGAGGGGGAAGGAGCCGAAAGCAACACAAAAAAAGGTAAGGGGAAGGGGAAAGGCAAAGGGAAGGCAAAGGCGAAAGGAAAGGGAAAACGGAAGAGGAAAACGAAGCGCAGAGGACAGAGCAAGCTCTATGTCGATATGTACAAGGTGTTCGATGGCTCTGCTCTTCTTGCACTGGGTTAGTTTCATCATCTTTGTCTGCAAGCCATCTCGTCTGACTTCTGTCTCTGGCTTATAGGCATGCTTGTTCAAGAGCATATAGCTGAGCTCCTTGCGTCTCAATCACTCGCGAACTGGGAAGAAGAGTTTCGAAACGCCTACGGCGAGGACGGGGATGAAGATTCTCTGGAAGAAGAGGTGGAAGACTCAGGACCTGAAGATGTTGATCGTGATAACGATGAAAACGCCGCCGGACGCGACACGGACCAGCGTGTCGAAGGAAAGAAGACGGCGCAGGAAGACCCGGAAAAACAAGAACAGGATGGAGAAGACGACGAAGACGATAAACATGAAGACATGAAACTCGAACTCGAAGAAGACACGAGCGAAGACGAGGACGATCTTGCAACCACAGTTCCTTCAAGTCACGATCAAGCTAGAATCACCGCCACTGCTGACCGCCTCCATGTTCATCAGGACGATCCTCTAGGACCTGCTCCTATTTCCAAGCTGGCTGCCTCCGACGATTCCCCTGCCGACAAGGGCGAGGACGGATCTGAGGACGGCGAAGACAGCAGCGACCTCGACTCCATGATCGAAAACAGTGCAGACGGGGACGATCTTTCTGAGCGCTCAACAGACACGGCGGACTCGGACGCGGAAGGCGAGTTCAGCTGATTCATTTCATTTACTGCTTGTCATTCGCGCGTCTCGGCGAACGCAGCTATCGCCTTCGGATCTACCAGGCCCAGAATCCACTCCTTTTGACCAGGAAGCCTCCTGTCTCTTGGTTCTTGGAGAACTTGCCGTGCTCGTGGTTTTCGATGCCAATGCTGTACCATACTTGGAGGTCACTTTGCATGTTCCATACCATACGCTCCTCGGTTCACGGGTCCTCAACGTTGATCGGATTCATCTTATGCCGTATGCTATTCAAGTTTCTGGTCCTACCTGTGCTATAAATGCGATGGCACTCCGGGAGGTAGGACACCGGAGAATCTATAGGTGTAGTATCATTCCAGGAGTTTTCTGTTTCTCGACAGTGAGTTTTTCGTTATGATTTTTCGCACCCTCGCACTGATAGAGACGGCTCAAGGGTTTTCTGTTGAATTTTCAACGAGTTGAACAGGGATCTGGAGGAAGATTTCCACCCTTGTAGGCGAAACCTCGGAGGACATCTCTGCGTTTCGTGTTCGCCGTCGTGTGCCTCTTTGTACATAATGGCCGAGGTTACATCTTGTGATTCTTGGGCAGTTGGCGACCTCCAGATGACCACGATGGGCGGTGGTAGTCGAACAAGATCCAACGGAGATGTAGAATGCCCAATTTGTAGGGGTGTAATATTAGGATTAGCACGCAGTGTAAATGAAGGTACAAAAGTAAATGCCTATGAAGCAGGGGCAGTAATCGCAGGGGATTCAGCAGCAGCACCCTCGATATTCTTCTTATGCTTTTCCCGGAGCTTCAGGAGTGTCTGCGACGTCGTCGGATGCTTGGGGTCGAAGTTAGGTGGGATGGTGCCGTCCTCGAAGCTCCGCATGATGTTTGCACCTAGGATGCCCATGCGGTAGGATGGAAAGACTTTGAGACGCTCTAAGCGGCGTTCTCGCAGTTTGTTTTTGGGTAACATGCCGGAGACGGCCTTGCGAATGATCTGGTCGGCCATGAACATGAACACGAGAATGGGTTTGCTCAGGTGGTTTTCTCGTACCTCGTCTGGGTGCCTCTCTTTCATGGTCTTGTAAGGTGTCTCCTTCAAACCTCCAGGGTACATCGTGTGCTTGCGATAGAGCAGTTGCTCCTCTTTCCGTCCAGTGACCTTCACCTTTCTCGAATTTGTGACAATGACATAGTCCCCGCAGTCCACTGCGTTTCGAGTCAATACACGCATAGAAACAGAAGGCTATGGTCGCGCACCACTGGGGTCATATATCGGCTTATGCTTGCCCATCAGCACCAACGCTATCCGTTCCGCAAGTTTCCCAAGAACACGGTCGCTTGCATCGACATGGTGCCAGACTCTGGCGTATGCAAGTGCGGTCTATAGTCGGACTCGTCAGTATGGAGCATAAACTAGTATTTTGCGGTGACGTACGTTACCAACGGCTTGCGACATGGCTCGAGGACGACGTGAACGATGACGAGCTCAGAAATTTCGTCGTTCTGGGAAAGAATTTCCCACGAAAGGAGACGAACCTGCCTTTTCCTATTTGGGACGTTCTCTCATCTCCCAACAACCATGCATTTTGCGCAGAACATGTCGCCTGACTACTCCTCTGTATCCAGAATCAACTTGGGCGCAATTCTGAACTATTTAGCTAGAGGTACCCGCACATGCAGCCGCTTTTCGTCCTCCGACAATCCCCATCACGGTCAGACCCCCATCAGAGAAACTGATTGAACCCAAAAGCCCACTCCGTTTGGCCATTTGTAAGTCAAGTCTCCTGTAAAAGCTGGAAGGACCTCGCGACTTTCAATCTTCGATAAACCGCTTACCAACCATGTTCTTTGGGGGCAGCTAGAGTGGACATTTCGACGGCGTTCTCGGATCCCTTTAACAGCTAGCCAGTGTCTGGAACCCTTCAGCTGACCTGGATGAAAGGATAATCGGAGCTTCTCTCTTTGCAGCTATCCCCAATGCGCTGTATGGATTGGTTCGTCTCGAGGCTCCAGCTTATGGGCTGCGGTGTTCTGGGAACTGAGAGCTGCTTCTTCTACGGAACCGGCGGTTGAATAGAAATGCTTTGGACACACCAACTTCCTGATATCCCATTGAGAGGTACCTATTTCCGACTTCGCCTGCTCGTATGGGCATCAGGGCCTTGTTGTGTTACCTCGTGTCGGTTTCACGGCTAGCTTCACAGCTGGCTCTTTCTCCAGGACAACTGCTTCAGCTATGATACTTGCACCAAGCTTCAACATATCGAAGACGCCACTACTGAGACTTTTACAACCCATCACCTAAGCTCAAGTATGGAAGCCTTGTCTGCGTCTATGAAATACCCTAAAGTCGAACACGATCACAATCTCCGCCATTCGAGATGCTCAAGGGTGCTTCTTATCAATTTCAAATTTCTAAGAACTCTTGTTTATCTTGAACCTTCTCCTCGATGAAATTGGGGATAGTTACTGTGTCCCCGACATGCCCAGTAATTTGAACCTCTCATTAGCTCTGGAACTCGCCTGCCTTTCGGAGATCAAAATTCGCCACTCTGGCTCCAGCACCATTACTCAGTATAGAGTTGCAAGAGAAGGAGAAGGCTAACGACGGATTCGGTGGACGTCGTGTTTCCAGACAGTCCCGAGTACAGAAAGCAATAACTAAACAGACGGTGAGTCCTACGACCTCTCAGAACGTCGCTCTAAAGGGGAATGCTCACAACTGGCGTCAATTAATAGATCTTCCTTCCCAGAGTCGCAAAAAAAGTGGCCAACCCCCAACAAGTAAATCCGTCAACTGTTTCATCTTCCCCCTTCTTATTATATCATTAATACCAGCGTCCTACCGGCGAGCCCAATTTATTATTCGGTATAGAGACTCCTTTCTGATGCCTGCTCCAGAGCCATATCCAGAACACCATCATTCTGTTCCACTTCGACGACAGACGAGTACGGCAGCTTTGTCATGCCACATAGCAAGCCTGCAGATAAGAAGTTCGTCTGGTTCGACGTGCTTCCTTTTACCGCCTCGTGGATTTGCCCAGGTCCACGGATATTTTAGTCTGTGCGACCGTCGTGCTTATTCCATTTCTACCAAGAATATTCCTAGGCATACGTACACTGGTAGATGGCAAGAGACGAGCCACCGTTCGAGCCACCTGTTTAGGTGGGTTGTTCGACTTTGTGCCCGGTTTTGTCGTGGTTTTCTTACCAACACAAACACTTCTCCCGCCGCAGCGCCACGTTCTCTTTGTGTCCACTAGAGACGCCTCCTGGTCCATTTCGTCCCCAAGCAGGATGACATCTTGATAGGCAGTGCTCACGACGACGAGACCTCGGTGTATCAAGTCAATCAAGGCAGCCTTTCCTTCAACGTTCGGCAATCAACGATGTTATCCACACAGAGTCGCGGTAATTCCCCTCAAATATGCAATGACTCCTCAATCGATTGGACAGACCGTGAACTCTCGGCCGACACGTCCTCCAGGACAAGAATGAAGTTTCCGACAGACAAGCATGCGAACGACGTACGCGCCTGGCGAGTGAGAAATTCGGTAGAAACCGTTTTCTTTGTTGTTTAGAGGGCTTGCTCTAATCTCCTTTGATCCTGGTATCTTTGGGGGAAATTCATCGCCCTTACGATTTCCACACGTCGGCTCATAGCTCTCCCAGAGGTGTGGAGCGACACATCGCTGATCGCTTCCCGTTTGCCTTCTCACCTTCATAATCCACCCTTGACCCACCGTAAGTACGACGGCCGATGATTCGACGGCCAGTACAGTTGCCATACAGGTGACAACGCCCTTGCCGTCATTTGTGATCAGCCGCCACGCCCAACGGGTCTACAAACCAAGCCTGCCAAACCTTACCGCTAAACGGAGTTGCGGCGCCAGAGACCGGCAAATTCAATGGTGTGTGAATCAACACCAGCCTGCTTAAATGACCTAATAATCGCAGCGTAACAGCGCTGGGTTCTCGAAACAGGGTTGAATGTATTCAGAATTTGACGTAAGACTTTTGGGGACGAGTTCGTGATCAGAGCACTTTACATAAGGGTACTCGAGCCACGTTTAGCGCCTTAGGAGCCCCGCGTGTGAACTGAAGTGCAAGTTTGGGAGCAAGTGGGCTTTCCTCCAGAGGCGCCTATATGGAGAATTTGAACTGGATCGCTCGTGGAGAGGCGCCTTTCCCATGGTCAGATCATAGCAATTCATTTCCGGTGTCCCTACCTCTATTATATTCTGACATGATCTGAACTTAATGTCCGTATCTCCCGGTAAATAGGAGAAAGCAACGCGGCAAGGATCTCCCCCTCCTCGTGACCTTGAATTCATGATTGAAAGTTGATAAAAGCCATTTTAGTTCAGAGATCACAGAGGAGGAAGGAGAAATAAAGATAAATACGAGACGAGAATAACTGGTATCTAAATCATAGTGAACGATGGAGTATATTCCGGCTGTAAGGAAGGGTTAGAGTGGCCTAGTCAGCAATTTAGCATGGTAACGCTAAAAATATCGTGTAATGGACCGTCCACCATCGATTGACAGTTCGACTCAGATATATCGGATCTTCAGACAGACGATATTTAGAACATGTTTTTCCTGCTTTGCGCTGACTCAAGAGACAATATTCAAGGGCAGGCATCCTAAGGTATTTAGACCATACAGTATACTTCAGGGTGTACTGAGTCTTTAGGCACGATAGCAACACAACAACCCCAAGTTTAATCCCAACGAGAGATAAGAACCATTTTCGACGTTAGATGGTAAGAAACGACTGGGATTAAAAAGAAGAACCCAGCAATCCGACAAAAGATGGCGCATTGTGACATTTCAGGATATAATTACCTTTTTGAGATTGAGACTGTGCCGGGCCGGGACCATAAAGCTCTGCTATTTTCACTCTGGACGAACCTTAGCAGAAAAAAAATACAAGGAAGACTACTGCTGCTATAATGAAACCGACTCCCATCCTTACCACACGAAAATGCCAGCATCTCGCGACACAAGCTTGAACGCGGGCAGCGCAGCTCCAAAGCGAGCTTTCATCGACCGCAACGCAGCCTCTAGCCTTTGAGCCGCCCTTCACTCCGGACTCTATGGTCCAAGAATAATCCCGTGCTTCCTGGCTCGCTTCGTAATGCTCCTTTCTTCTTCCTAAGACTCTTGTACTTCTCCTTAAGGTCCTTCCGCCTCTGCCCGCTCTTCGCCACGAACCAGACGGCGTAATGGTCGCTCGGGTGCGTCGCACCCAGCAAATCAGGTAGGTGGACACTGGACAGGTAGGAACTCCGGAGGCGGTGCTTGCGGATCCGGTGGGTCGATCCCGACAAGCCGAGTGAGACGATTGCCAGTGCTGGTGCCGGTGCTATCTCTTGGGACTGGTCACCAGGGCACCCGCAGCGAATATATGGATATAGATGCGGTCCTTCCAGGTGCGATACGTATCGTCGAATGCAGACGAGAGACGGAGCCTCTCGCTCTTGTCGTGGTCGATGAAGTGCATAACGTAAGGCCATACTATGCATGCAGTCCGCCGACTCCCGACTCATATTTTTGTGAAGTGGAGTTCGAACTCTTTCAATAATTGGAATCCGAGCCTCATGGTACAGTCCTCCACATACCTGGCATGTTCATAATGCCCAAACGATGCTGGTTTGAGAGACAGCAGGCAGCTGCCGTCGACAGAGTCTGCTCTGGGCCTCTGACAGATGTCATTAGGCATTTATTTCGAAGGAACATAAATTACATACTGAATATTAATCCTGTTAGACGTGGGTATAAGTTGGGCATCGCAGCGTTCAGCCCCTAGAGGAGTGCGTATGCTGGAGAAGGGAGCCTAAGGGAGCGTTTCGCTGATTAAGGGACTACATTAATTACATAAGCAGGTGCAAAATCCCACGGCTAACGCGCACACGTGATAGGTACCCCATCACGTCTGTCACGCGACTGTGACAGCTCGCCTTTAAACCACACCAACACTTCTCCAGGATCGGACACCGTTCACGCAACATTATCTTGATAATTTGGTACTCCAAACAGCTTTTGAGTGACATAGGTGTCCCATTGCTCCTTATTCACTCGGACGGAAAGTGGCCCAGGGCTGAGTGGCATACCTACCGGGCCACAGTTTTCTACATACTTAAACCAAGCGTCGTACTTTTGGTAAGTGTATCTCATACCATGGCTTCTTCCTCTGCTCCAGACAAATTGATTCCAAAGTTTGCAACAACAGGATCTCCCGTTAAAAGGAACCAACAAGGCTCCGCTCGCTTCTCGCCATTCACGAAGAGTGCAAGAGAAAAGCAAGGGCTGATGGCTGCTGAGCTCACTGGCGAATGGGTTGGACCCATGCAAGCTAGATCGTTTCTCGACAAGTTACTTCCCCTCACGACGGGTCCGGCACCGAAGTTTAACGACCGCCATTTCTACAATATGCCATGTACGGGCATCGAGAAAGACTTATACACGCCTTTTGTGAGACTTCTCTCTTTACTACTCTGGCCTCGGTTGACGTATGACTTGCTGTAGATACGAATGGTCAACCAAGCCTCTGTGCTTCCCGGATTCAAACTCATCAACGTCGCAGACCGTCCGATGGGACATCGGTGAAAGGGAAGAAGAACCATCCGGACATCGCCCTCTACGAAAAGGACGTCAACACAAAGGTCAACAAACTGCAGTACGAACGGCTCGAGTGCTTCCTGGAGCTCAAGACTCTCGATAAGCTCCAGGATCCCTTCCAGGACCCTTCAAGCAAGACTACACAATATTCGCTCGAGTCGACAACCAAAGGTGGCACGCTCTGTAGAGGTCAGATCGCTGGGTACGCTGCGCAGTGGTGTGCTAGGCAGCATCGGACGCATGGGTTTTCAGTTTGGATCGGCGGCTACTGGGTGCGCTTGATTCGTTTTGACCGCACTGGTGGCACTGTTTCAGAGAGGTTCGACATCCGTACACAAGGCGGGCTTTTGCTGGAATTCTTCTGGCGCCTAACCCACCTCACACGCGCCCAACGCGGCTACGACACGACGATCCGGGTAGCAACCCCGGCCGAAGAGGCACTGGCGAAGGAGGAGCTTGCGAGGTGGAAGCCGGAGAAGGAACGGCCTGTCGTCGTCATGCAGGTTCCAAACGGAGATGCGTTCCGTGAAGTCATTGCTTGGGGTTCGATGGCGGAGCCTGAGTCTTTGACTGGACGTGCAACTCGAGGTTATCCGGTCTGGGATAAGGAGCTCAAGAGGGTGGTCTTCCTCAAGGATGCCTGGCGCTCTGACGAAGACGACATGGAGAAGGAGACCGTCACTCTCTCCAAGCTCAACGCCGCCAAAGTTCAGTTTGTTCCTAAACTCATATGTGGAGACGATTTGCCTGGTCAAGCCACCGAAACGCATGCACTTGCAGCAGAAGAATGGAATCTGGGAGCACAGCCTGAAGACCTCGTCCCTCGGGTCCACATTCGCTTTACAGAAGATTTCATTGGAGTCGATATGTGCAACTTTACCTCGTCGAAACAGTTCCTTCAAGTCGTTTTCGACGCTTTCACAGGTATGGTATGGTCTTCGATTAATTGATTGAGAATTGCTGATCGTTGGTGATTAGCCCATCGCGAAGCGTTCGAAAAATGTGGCATTCTTCATCGCGACATCAGCGGTGGCAATATCATGCTCGACGAGAACGGTCGTGGTATCCTCAACGATTGGGACCTTGCTCGAACCGTAGCGGAAATCGAGAAAGGGGCGAGGCAACGACATCGATCTGTACGTATCCTTTCATAGCAACTATATCCTGCCCTTACTGACCATCTTCTATTAGGGTACTTGGCAGTTCATGTCACACACCTTGCTCGCCAACGTCAAGAAATTGCACAAGCTGCAAGACGACCTCGAATCTTTCGTTTGGCTGGTGCTTTATTACATTCTCCACTTTATGGAGCATTCCAAGCTTGGAGACCTCGAGTCGATCGCAGCGAGCATCTTCGAGCAAAATAGTGAACACAAAGACGGGTCGGTTACAGGTGGAGACGGCAAGTTAGCCGTCATTTCGAATCGGGGTCACGTCGGCGACGACTTCAAGGTCGTTGGCAACGACCCACTTACGACGTGGATCGACGAGGCACTGTGCTCAATCGATTTTTGGTACGGCCATCACAAGATCGTCCAAACACTCCAGCAGCAGGCGTCCATCCCTGGGATGGCTGCCATCCTCAAGATGCTCCCCGACGAGAAGAGCCAGCCACTCTATGACCACCGCGCATTTGTTAAGTACTTCGAAACCGCGTTGGCGCGCAAAGACTGGCCCAAGAATGACCCTGCAGTTCCCCGATTCGAGATGAAGAAGCGTAGGCGCGACGATGACAACGATGAGGGGCTGGAGGACAGTCTGAGTCGAAGAAGTTGAGGACGATTGCATATGCCTGCAGCGTCACAGCCTAACATGCCCGTGCGACGACAATCAGCCCGACTGCTGAAGCAGATTGCCGAGCGTGAATCATTGTCGTAGCTTTTGGACTGGAGACGTATTATTTAAAATAGTATTTATTCGCCTGTCTTTTGTTTTTATTTATTGCCCTTTTTTTGAATTCGCAGAGGTTCTATTTAAGCTTGGCCATAAACCGCTGTTTTGTAGCTGACTTAAGCTTGCCAATAGGGAGGTTCTTTTGTAGGGTCTTCGTGAGTTGTGCTTTGGGACTTGATCCAGCAGTTGAATGCCTTTTTTGCCTCGCTGTCCGCCTTTTCGTTGCCTTCGATCCTGAAGTGCTTGCCTGTCTGCTATCAGGCCTCATCTAAAATATGCAAGTGCCTCCCATTAACGATTGGATTAAAAATACAAGATTCCTACAAGTCAGGTCTTCATCCCTGAGTTCTGTGCATCTGGAGAGCGTGCAATATTCAACTTCCACCGCCGCCGCCACATCCGCCTCCTCCGCCTCCACCTCCTAATTTCAGAAATGTCAGGACTGCAAATAATAGTACCAAGGGAGAGCGCTTACCACAACCACCGCCCCCTCCAGCGCTGCCCCCACACCCACCGCCACACCCACCTCCGCAGCCGCCTCCGCCGCACTGGCGAAAATGAAGGTTCATGAGTGTCCAGCAACACATCGCGAGTCAAGGACCACTTACCCCACCGCCGCAGCCTCCAGCTCCAGTGACGTGTATTCCACCAACAGCCACACATCCCCCCACAACTCCTGCAGCGAAAAAGATGGGCACGGGCACCAAGAAAGCCGCACCGTACCAGTAGAAGTTATTGTCCTTCTTGTCTTTCGTGTTCGAAGCACCATTGGTACTTTCCCCTGGGACACGAGGAAGGTGCGGCCCATTCAGCATCGGGGCGGCCTCGCCTTCCTGCTTCATCGCCTTCTTCGCTGCACTCCGTGCCTCTTTCTCCTTCTTCCTCCTCAGGTTCTCATACTGAGTGCTCATGTTCCTGTGCATCGCCTCGCTCTTCGCTGCGAACCGGACAGCGTTGTGGTCGCTCGGGTGCGTCGCGCTCAGCAAGTCCGGGCGGTCGTAAGGGAGGAGGTGCAACGGCCCCTGCGTGTTGGGCGCATATATGCCCACGAGCCGCGAGAGGCGCTTGCCAATGCTGTCGCCTGCACCCGGGGCGGGGCACCCGCAGTGTGTGTAGGGCACACCGAAGCGGTCCTTCCACGCCCGGTAGGTGATGTCGAAGGCGGAGGAGAGACGAAGCCCCTCGACTTTGTCGTCGTGGTCGATGAACCGCCCGATGCAGGCTTTGCAATCGGACTCGTACTTGGAGGGCATGAGTTGGTGCGTGTGCCAAACGAGATCGATATCGAGGGTTGGTACGAAGAAAGAGGCAAAAGAGGAGGCCATCAGGTCTAGGAAACTGGTAATCTACGAGTAAGGAAAGGTTCTTGTTGAGGATGTAGTGGAACACTTACGCATGGTACCGTGCCAGCGCGTGCTGGAGTGCGAGTTCGTCGCTTGATCCGTCAAAGAAACCGGGCTTCGTCCATCCGAGGTCGTACATCTTCTGGACGAACAACCCTTGCCTCAGAACTGCTCCCACGAGCTCGACTGAGTATATCTTGTCATCATTGTAGGCACTTAGGATCTTAGAGTTCCTTCAAGACTATCAATGCATCGTACTATATATGATAGATGTAAGGCTTACAATCGTGACGCCGGTCCTATGATCGTCCTAAGCTTGGACATCGAAAAGTTGGTGTACCTCATGATGGAATCCGACACTTCCTTGAGATAAGTGGGAGTTCCATACGGGGGGTCCGGTATGAGCCTGAATGGTTTGCCTTTGGTTACGAACTTCTCTTTAATTTTCTTTGCGGTCGTAGGATCAGAACTGGAGGAAGGGTTGAATATGGTTCCACTGTGTTCGGGTTGATTTAACATGATTGTCTCATCGTTTGGGGTGGACGAAACGTACGGAAGAGATGCTGGCGGTATGGCTGCGAGGTCGTCCGCGACCTTACGGAGGGCCATTGTTTCCTTCGTTATATCCCCAATTCCACAATACTTGGGGCACATTGCCGCGAACTTCTGCTGCAGGTAACCTGTGCCGAGCTGATTCATAAGTTCTACAGAGGCAATCTTGAGCACAGGGCAACAGCGAAAATCGATGAATACGAACCGACTTCGACAGGCCACTTGCAGAAAGGACAAGCGACCCTCTTCGCAGTCACCGAGTTCATGTAGTCGATGTAGTCAAACTTGACGGATGTTCTAGAGTTCCAGAAGTCGAGTCGCGCCTTGGAAGGAATTCCTGAAAGCAAGGTTTGGAATCGTCCTCTCTATTGGGTCGACCTGTTAGGAAGAATGTTCTTCTTGCGAAAAACTAGTACGACTTACGAGACCGTTTGTGAAATGAAGTTCGAACTCTTTCAAGATCTTGCATTCGGATTTCACGAGACAATCCTCGGCGTACCAACGCGGATTCAACATATATGCGTGCCATACCTAGCGAAGACTTCGATGTCAGAAAATGCTCGAAAGAACAAATGCGTTGAAACACACCATGAGAACGTCCAACGGTGGTAGAACAATATCCGTATCCTTTCCAGGGTCATCAGCCTTTAATCCTCGGCACCAGGTGTCAAATCTACAGTAGTGAAATCAATCTGCAAGAATAGGGCCGGGAACATTGATAGATTACTGACCGTTCCACTGCTAAAGCCACAAACCAACCCCACTTGCGATCTTCAGACAGAGGTGCATTCGGTGCTCGGACATCGGCAGACAGGATACGCTTCTTCAGCTCGGCGAACGCATTGAGGAGTAGAAGGTGCCCTTTGATCTCCTGGATGTTGACCAATGGCGCCGTCGTTCGCGAAGATCCAATGACAAACTGGGTGGGTACCGTGTAGACAGGAGGCAGAACGTCGGCCTCTTCAACAGGTCCACTCGCTGAGGGTACGTTGTAGGCCGGTGGTGCAGTTGTGGCCATATGGGAGGAGATGAGATGAACGACGTCCACTTGAAAGGCTTTATGTGATTCTCAGCTCGGGGCGATACGAACGAGGTACCCCTGTCCACATGACCATGCTGTCAACAATTCCGAGCTATTATTATACAAGGTAGATGATGATCAATGGTCATTTGCAACGTCCCGGGGGGGAAATGCTACTTACTCTGGACCACACGTATCAAGCTCCCAGAACTCCTGCCTTCATGACCACGGAAGGGAGGAAAATGCCCAATTCCGCAGCAGCTGGCGATAGATGCCATAGGTTTATCTTATAGAAATGCTGCACATGGCTGCCCCGCAGCGGCTGCCTATCCACGTTTGAAGGTTTGCGGTTCAACAAGGATCAAAATGGGGGAGGGGGCTCGATGCAAATAATTGAGTTCCTTCGTTATACGATTCTTCATGACATCGGACGCGTTCAAGCTTTGGTCCTCATGGACGCTAAAATCAATGAAGTCCAAGCTGCGGAGGTGGGACAGACGTGGGAAATTATCTGTCATACATTCCCACCATTACATAATGGCTATCCTATCCTTGCTGCTACCATGCCCTCTCGCTCTGTCACCAATGCAAGCTGGAGGCACATGGTCGTGTGCCTCCGTTTATGGCTAATACCCGTCTGATCAGTCAGCAGAGGCATGCTATCAATTTAAAATCAAAGTTGTGAGACGTTACAGTAAATTGCTACATCTTAGGTGGAATTAATGGGAATTAGCTCTCCTTCCTGCAGTACTCGGTCGACTGCCAGTGGGTGAGTCGAAGGACCATTTCACCTCATCTCACCCTGGATGTCTGCTTATAATTCTATATTCAGTTGTACAGAAACCTCTTTTCCAATTGACCAGCACATTTATCAACGTTTCGAGGATCTTCTCGTTGCATATAGTCAACACCTGCGCTATGATTGTGGTGTTTGATTCTCACTGCTCTGGGTCCTTGGGAGGTTTGGAAAGACTCTTCGTGGTTGCCTCCATGCGGTCGACCACACTGGAAAGAGGCTTCTGACGTCATAACATTTGACATACTGTCGAGATGTTCAACCAGCGCCACACTTTCGTATCCTCCATCGGACCGTACATATGGCTTATTTCTGTGGGAGTGGCAAGCGACCACAAGACCTCAAGCAGCCTGGACCCCTTGCGTGGGGCTTGGGACCCACTGTGCGTTGTCCTGGGCTTTGTGCATGGCAACCAGACACCGAATGCCGCAAATCGGCAATTTTTTCTCCTCTCCGCCCGGGACGCGTTCTCGCAGGCCGCCGCTCCACCCAAGATTCAGCGAACGGCACGCTCCGACAGAAGTGCGGCGCGGTATGGCATTCGTGAGGTAATCCGTCGGACACCGGCTGAGGAGGCTTTTCATTGGTACCTTCTATTAACTATGGCCGATTCTGCCGCTCATGTTAGAGCACACCCCTGTTTTCGAACACGCCCATTTCTGGTGATGTTCGTTGGGTGCCTGTCTTCCTCTCATCTTCTTCGGAGAGATAGCGAGTTTCCTTGGCCACATATGACGACACCGAGCTTGATCGGCATTCAGATTAGACACGCCACTCACACGTGTGGGGGTTTGTGGGGCCGGAATGTGACAAATTTCGGCCCAACCGAACTCTTCTAAACGCCATGAGACTCTCCGGTTGCGCCTGCTTGGTCCCCCTTGCCTCCTGGACCGTTTCTTCCTTTCGACGACCGCATACACGAACGATTAACCGTCAGCAAATTTCGCGACCGGCTGAAAGACGACGCGTCCATGACTATCATTACTGCATCCGGATCGAGCGTTACGGAAATCCTGGAAGGCAAGATATTCCTTGGGAAGTAAGTCTGCTCGTCGTTATCATCGTCGAGGTGATTTCCTGATTCAACGACCCCCTTCAAGCCTGTCCGCCGCAATTTCTTCTGAGGAGAAGGCTAAACTGGGCATTACCCATATCGTTTCTGTCTGCCCGGACTACCCGTCCACTGGACCTCAGCATCTTCGTATCTCCGTTGAGGACTCGGAGTATGCAGACTTGTTGATCCATTTACCTGTTGCATGCCGGTTCATCGAGCGCGCGATAGAACAGGGTGGTCGAGTGCTAGTCCATTGTGTCATGGGTATCTCCCGCAGTACCACGGTCGTCGCAGCCTACTGTGAGTTCGATAATTCCCGCTCTATCGGCGGTTGACTCACGACTACTTCAGTGATGAAGACCAGGGGTATGACACCTCCCAATGCAATCCGATATCTCAAGCAAAGTGATTGGTTTCTCTTTTTGTGCACTTCGTAACCTAACATACTACACCCAGAACGACATCAGATCCATCCAAACTACGGATTCATCAAGCAGCTTGATGTCTTTGTCCAATGCGAATTCGATCCCTCGCCTTCTCACCCAAAATATCGGTCATGGAAACGGCGGCATCAACAGGACGTGACATATTTCTTGAACCATATGTCGGACACCATCTCTATTATTCCGGATAGGCTACTGCTCAGCAGGTGGGATATTTCTTGTGTTCTTTCAGCCTGCTTGGTACGAGCGAATTTATTTCTCCGACCACAGCTCCTTCCCCGAGGACCCCGACCAAGCCCACTCGTTGCTTTCCGACATAGGCATTACACACCTTATATCCCTGTCGCCTGCCCAAATACCCTCATTGGCTGTCTACTCTGGAGTAAGACACCATCAGTTCAAAATTAAGGACCAGTCCTCCGATGGTCTATTGTTCGCCCTGCCCGATATCTGCGCCTGCATCCGGGATGCCGTGGATCGTGGAGGCCTGGTTCTTATTTATAGCCAGAACGAGACAAGAGTTTGTACTGCAGCTTGTGCCTTCCGTAGGTGGCTTCCCTTGTTGGTCTTTTGTTTCTGCGACTGAAGACGCCTTAGTGATGTCAGCTATGCGATATTCGCCAAGTCGAGCGTTTAGCCTCCTCGAGGATGGTACGTTGTTTTTTGCCCTCACAGCACGAATGAAAAACGCCAACTAACGGTTTACGCATAGCCCTCCCTTTGTTCAACCCGACTCAAAACTTCTCGCGCAACCTTGAACTCTTCCATGCGTGTGGATACCACCCGACACCCAACCATCCTGTTGTCAAGGGACACCCCGCATCCCACAACCGCTCCTCGAGTGATTCAAAGACGAAAGATTTGGGCAAGGCTGCCACCAATATTTTGAGCGAAACTACCCTCGACCTGAGCGCTTTTGGCGACGCCTTGAGGTCGATTCAAGTTCAAACCACTACTCGATCTTTCGTCAGCGCGAGTTGACATTTAGCAGCATTAGATTCGACAAATTGTATATGTAGCATGTGCTGCATTTCTATGTCTGTATTGATACCCTCTTTTCCTTGCTTCCGTCCATCCCGACCCGCCAAGACCTTACGACCCAACTGGGGCAACGGGCCAACATCGAGTAACCGAATAGCCGAATTTGAAGCTTGCCTCTTGCAACCTACCACAAACCTTGTCAATTCCTCCACTCTGCAAATGCCCCCAAAGCTTGGTATTCAACGTCCAAATAATCGCCTGGAATACCACAGGCCGAAGATCCACTGGAATGAGGCCAAAATACCGCCTCTGAGCAACGAGTCGAAGAGGTGTTCATCCGCATGTGTTATTACCCCGCATTCAGGCGTACTGACTGTTCTGCACAGGTGCTTGCGGAACTTAGCTGCTTACAGGCTTCCGAAGCAACGTCTGAGCTACCCTCGATCGAAGTGTGCTGCTGTTCTCGTCGCGTTATTCGTTGGGAGGCATGGAGATCTCTACGTGCTACTGAATCGGTAGGTGTGTTGGTTGAAGGGACTAATTCAGACGAGCTATTTTGACGAGCGATCATTGCGCTGCAGGCGGTCGGCGAACCTTAGAACATACGCAGGCGACACGTCGTTACCTGGCGGAAAGATGGATCCAGAGGACAGAAACCTCGAGGATACTGCGGTGAGTTTTATACCCTGTGGAGAGCGCCTAGAGACCTCATTCTTTCGATCTAGCGTCGAGAAGCATTCGAAGAGGTCCGGAAGCCTGCCAGATGATAGAATTCCACCTCAACGCGTTTCAGTAGATTGGGCTACCTCGCGACCGAAGCAAAGTTCCTCTTCTATGCATCTTGGAACCTTTCCTCGCTGCCGAACTCATCGTCACTCCGTAGGTTTGCATACCCACTCCGTCCTTAACATTTCTTATATAAAGCAACAGTGTGGTTGTCCTGATCCTCGATAACACACTCCGAGTACGCGCACGTCGTCTATGAAGCAGATTTCTCTTAATTTCGATTAGCCAATTCTCAACTCGGATGAAGTGACGAGTCTCTTCTCCCACCCGCTGGTCTCATTCCTCAGCTCCAATTCGCCATATCCCTCCGAGCCAGACACGCTCGAGGTTCCATATCACACCTCTTTCGAGACCAAGTTCAGTGGACCACCTCATCAATCCTTCAGGGTGCACCAGTTCCTGACGGGGCGGGAGGCAGGAGGGATCAAACCTGTGTTTGGACTCACAGCGTACGTCTGTCGTCCTTCAGACTCTTGGATCCTCATCTCAGTCTATTGACTACAATAGCGGGATGTTGATTCAAACGGCTACGATTGGGTACGCTCGCCAACCCGATTTCGAGGTCAACCCTCCAAACGCAGCGACAACAGAGGAGCGGATAGCATGGGCTCTCTTGCATCGGAAGGTGTTCCAAGAAGCTTGCGAGAAAGAAGGCGTCGACGTCAGCGCCGCACAACGAATTGTCGACAACTTTCTGAAGAGGTTGCAGGAAAGAGAGCGGAAGCAGGAGGAAAAGGAGCGCAAGAGGGAGCTGAAGAAGCGGCAGAATAAACTCTGATCTCCTAGAGCCTTCTGTTGGCGACATTGTTGAACCTTATGTCCGTAATGCCCATTCTTGACGTCCACACCCCATCTGAATAACGCAGGAATCCATCCATTAACCGGCTTGCAGTGATATCTATACTATTTCAAGACAATGCGAGACTATGTATATCGACAAAGAGAGGAGATGAGTCCATCGATACTATTTGTGTTACGTGCCTACAGATGTACGGGTGTGTGTTCGAGCGAGAGGAAATGTGTGTTCGAGCGAGAGGAAAAGAACAGTGTCCAATGCGAGTACGAGGATCGAGATGATGACTGAAAGCGAAGAAAACTACCTAACGAAAAGCAACTGGTGGTCCAAATGATCTAGAATGACTGTCTTCGTGCAAAAAGATGGCGTTGGAAGATGGAAAGGATGGGCATGACGGATTGACTATTAGGGGTAATAAAAAGAGCGTCTATGATTCCGAGAGAATCTTGTCGATGGACTGGTTCAAAAAGTCTTTTCGTGGAGCAAGATCTGCCTTTGGGAATCGGGCCATTATCGCTTCGCGAGCGGTTCTAGGTAGGGAAGGGTCAGATTCGAGTACCATTTCAGGCGAGACGAGAACATACTTTTTTGTAACAGTCATCAAATCCTGGGTACTCAGGTAATTTCTAAGGGCATTGAATAGTTCTTCGTCAGACGGATTCGGATTCTGGCTTGGGCCGGCGAAAGGGTTGACCGATGTAGCCATCGAGAAAGTCGACATTGGGCGTTGCTGTAAACCTCCTCCAAGTGGTGGCAGAGAAGGCGGAACAGCACCGATCTGCGACCCACTCATGCTACCACCACCAAACATGTTCATGTCCATCATGGGGTTACGCGGCGGCATGCCCGGAGGTATCATCCCATACATGCTTCCTGTGTTTTGATAGCCCATAGGTGTCATCATGGTCATTGGCATATGGCCGTAGACAGAGCCACTGTCAGATCCACCGCCAGGGAAAGGCATGAACGGTAGTTGAGGAGGGCCGTACTGGGACATGGCTTGTTGCTGGTTAGTATGGTGGGAGATGTTGCTGTGAGACTGTTGACTACCGCCTCCAAGACGCAGGTTCGGATTTGAGCTGTTGTTGTAAGTGATGTTTGTGTCTCTGTAGTAATCGCCGGACTGAGAAGCTTGGTTGTATGCATGGGGCGAGCCGTCGCGCGAATGAGGGGCATGAGATCGTGACCTGGATTTGCTCTCGTAGCCAGTATCGTCTGAATGGCGCGTCCCAGTTTCCCAAGCTTCCGCTTCGTACTCTGTTTCGAATGGGTCAGACGTATGATGATGAGAGTGCTTCTACCGATAAACTTACCGCTGAATTTCTTTAGAGGAATCATCGATTCGTCAAACTTCTCGTCCTCATTCGTGATTACCTTCTTGTCCTTCCCTTCACCGATGACGACACGAGTGTTACCCCAACTGAATTCATCCATACACCAGAAAGAGTAGATAGGCAGGAAGAAGCTGTAGATGGGATACCTGATGCAAGCGTGTTTGTAAGCGTTTCTCGCAAAGAGAAAGGCACTTACGAGAGAATGTAAACGATCATCCACCCAACCAGCATGAATTCACGCTTAATGATGAAGATGAGAGCCTAACGATGAGGTCAGTTTTAAGTAATCAAGGCCACGTAATATGAGAACGCACTTGCAGACCATAAGTAACCGCCAACATAATAATAGCAATTTGAGGCAGAGCAGCTGAGCCAGTCGCGACAACGATGATCAAATACACCAACTATTATCCGTGCTCAGTGCTGCTAATAGCGCAGGAATTCAGTAAGACTCACATAAACAACTGTGGCGGGAAGAATCTAGGAGGCGCGAGGACCAAGTCAGTTACATTGACAAATAAGTACAGAAGAAACAACTCACGATGGTTCCGAGTAAATCGATAAAGACGAAGAAGCGCATCGAGAAACAGCAGAATCCGCACAATTCAGCAAGGACAACCAATTCGCAAAGATTGTGCACGGTGGAGTTGATCCATCGCCGACGCTGAGAGAAAAGTACACGCCACGACTCAGGAGCCATGGTATGCGCGACAGCATCAGGGATAAACTTAGTCTTGAACGTAGGGAAGTGCTTCATCAAGAGGGTTGTCAAGAATCGATCTTCACCAAGAGAGAAGAGGTTCTTCTTGTGGAGGGTGTCTACGTTCGGTTCGGCGTACTCCTCAATAATACGGTTGGAGATGATGATAGGTCGTCCCTTATCGGCGGTACGGATGCGATATAGGGTGAAACAACCAGGCAAACAAGTGACTGATCCGAACAAGCTTTCGAAGGCCTTCGACAAGTGGTGAGAGATGTAGTATTCATAGACCTGGATCATCGTCCACCAGGATCCTTGCTCGTTCGTTAGTTTCGTTTCACCACAGATACCGATGATTCGAGAGTCATCAGCACTAGACGCCACGAGACGGTTTAAGGAATCGGGAGTAACCGTCTGAAATAAAGATCAGTATTCCTTTCAGCAATGACGGAGGCGTTCTTACGGTGTCCGCATCGACCGTGAAAATGTATTCGTAGAAGGCAGGATCTATGCCAATAACGTTGCGCATCTGATGGTATATCTCCAGTTCCAAGGGCGACATGGGGCTGTCGAAGTGTACTCGGTTGAGGTAGTGAAGGAGAAGGATTTGCGAATCTCGCTTTCCACGATTGCCCGGCTTCGACCTTTCAGTAGGTTTGCCAACTTTGACAACGACCATATAGCTGCATGTAAATGAGCAAAGGATCTCATCTAAGAAGTCATAGAACTCACGGGACGACATGTCCTTCGAACTCGTACAGACCGGAGTAAATTTTGCCATAGTTGAGGGCTTTCGACCCTTCGCCGACAGATTTGAAGAGGAGTGGCTCAGGATCAAGGGAGGGATCTACCCCGAGGATGTCAAGGACGATGCGAGGCGTCGTTCGGTCGTTTCCACTTCCGATGATGTTCCCATCGCAGATAATGAAGATGAGTTTCCGTTTGTCATCGTAGTTGAGTGCAGCGAGAGTATCGATCGTACGGCGCAGGGAGTCTTCGCCTTCAGTGTAACAAGGCACTTGGCACAACACAAACTTGTCTTGCAATTCTGGCGACCGTTTGCTTCCGAGTTGCAGTGCAGCCAGGACTAAAGGGGCGGTTAGCAAACACTCGCACTGATCAGGCAAGAAGACTGACACTTCAGGGCAATGGACGCCATCAAGATAGCAGAGAAAACGAGCAACAGGTAGTTCTGAACTTGACAACGAGCCGACTTTCGAAAATCCGCTTGACCAGCTAAGAATACGTTCTCCATGCACGCGAGATGTTGGGCCCGTTTCTCAGCCGTCATGGCGTCAAGGACCCTTCCAAGAGCGGTAGAAATATCTTGCCCAGCACGTTGTCTGAAGATATCAACGAAGTCATCATCAAGGAAGTCGTATGGTCCCGTATTCTGGTTAAGCCCGAGAGTGTGCACATAATCCGTAAGGTCGTAAAGTTTTGTGTTGTAGATCCCCCATATCCTAAAGAAAATAGATATTAGTTTCGCTGGGATGAAACGCTACAGGACGTACTTGGCAGTGTCAGTGTCCCTCGCCATAGCCAAAATCTGCTTCCTTTCCCAGACGAGAGGACCCTTCCTCATCGTTCTCATTTTTGGGAAGAAAGTATCGCTGTACCAGGTTGGGCTTGACATATCAGGACTCTGCGTCTGGAGCCTCCCACTGGTGTGATGTGCAAGCGGTGCGAGGTCCGTAACGTTCTGGACCGTCAATTGAAGAGTGTCGTCTGTAACCAGACCGCTGCAACCGAGAACCAAGGGAGGAGGGAACAAGTACGTCAAATCCTGACCAGCCATAGATTCGAGGTAGTCAGGCGAATTGCTCTTGATTCCAAATTGGCCGTTGCTGTGATCTCCAAAGATAAAGTCCGTGACGTCATAAACGACACCTTGGATGGTGACCCAATAGTCGTTTTCTCCCTGATGTTGATTTACTTCATTGAGCGACCAGGCCTTGTCGAAGTTCGGGCAGAGAAGGCGTCCAAACTCGACGATGTAGAAAATGACGATCCCATTGAAAAGGAGGATGAGCCAGAAAATCGTGACCTTCTCCCGCCAAGCGAGACGAACATCAGGCCGCTTCATCCTGCCAACTGTTCGCAAGAGGAAGGATGGCATCCACCATGTCGTAGCCCAGACGAGCCATAGCCACCATCGCCTCGAACGACTAGATGGTACCTCTTCCACGGCGTTAGGAGCGTCCTTGACCAGCATGCCACCACTCTCCTTGTCACCTCCGGGACCTCCAGGGCCACGAGGGTTGTAGGGAAGCATTTCTGGGGTACCAGCTTCCTTGTCAAAATCGCCACCCCATGCCCCGCCATCGTCTGGGTCTGAGAAATCTTTTCCTCCGTAGCCAGGAGTTCTTAGTTCACCAGATCCGTATTGTGAAGGGTCCCGGAATACTCCTCCCTCAACACCACCTCTCGCCAACAGCAGGTTATCAGCACTGTCGCCGAGATATCCTCCGGCTGGCGGCGCTAATCCGTCGTGTCCATGAGTAAAGTCGGTGTTGTCATCTGGTCCAATGTCTTCCTCTTCATCGTCCTCAACAGTCCCCCCAGCTTTCTCCTTTGCCCGGAGGGGATCTTCAACAATCTTCCATGCCGCGTACGATAACCAAATTGAACGGTGTCCACAAATGTAGTCGACACCTTCCCTCCAACCGTTGGCCCTGGCACATTGAACGATCCGCTCCTGATCCGACCCCCGCATCGTTGGTACGTATCTGTCACAGAATTCGGCAAGGTCGTAGTCTGCTACATATTCAACGCTCTTCCGGGCGACAATGTCGGGTAAGAGCAGACTCCTGATCTGCGCCTTGACGCGCCGCTTGTCGAACGAGTTGGGAGAACTTGAGTCGTTCGGCCTGATGCATGAGAGGGTCCATAGTCGTGTCCGGTCAAGAGAAGAGAATATTTGGGAGAGTGTGAAGTTCAGTTGGGACGTGACGGGGTATGTCTTGCCTGGATCCAGGGTGGGGTGTTCTTCCTCTTGGGGTGGAAGCGTGTTGTTTGGAGAGAAAATGGGAGTCGGCTGCCTCAAGGGCCGCGATGACACCTGGGTCTGGACAATGGTGTTCTCGTCCTTGACATGTCTCTCTGCCGCGAGACTGGGCCCGGACAGAAGCTTGGAAACGAACGACTCCGTGGAGTTGCGGAGAAGTGAAACGAAGGCGGAATCGATTAGGTCCGAATCCCTCTCAATGAAGTTCGACGCATCGTAGGAGGCTGATCCAGCATAGTGATTGATACCGAACAACCGTCTGTCTGAATGACCGCCGACGCCGGGACTAGCAGCGAATGACGCATGAACACCGAACTTGGAAGCGAGCTCTTGAAGAAGCTCGTCGTCTCTGTGGTCACCGCCTTTGCCGGACTTGAAGGTTGAACAAGCTTTGTTGACGACGCCCAGCAGGCCGCCTGGCTTCCGTTGCGATCTCTCACTGAGCTGAGCACCACGAAGCAGCTCGATGCATGCACCGTTATCCATGATGGAAATGTCGGGCAGCGAAATGCCGTCGGTAGCCATTTGTCCATTGTGGCCAATCGTTTCGAAGGTGTGTCGAAGGACATAGGAATGCAGCATCTCATCGGCAAAGTTGATGCAAAATTCGTCGAATCCGTTGTGGCCATAGGCGGAAATTAATGGTTGTTGACCAGAAAGGGACATCGATGTCGTGCCAGAAGGACCGCGGGTCTGATAACCTGGTTGGTCGAAAAGGACAATTTGGGTTGGCGGAGACACATCTTTTGAGCTGGGTGCGAGTCGGTGGTTGCATGTCTCGACAACAAAAGCGAACAGGATGGCGTAGAGATCCCTGACGCATTGATCTCTCTGTTTCGAGCTTTGCTCTGCGCTCAGGAGGACAGTGAAGAGCTCCTTGCGGACATAATTTGTCTTGTTGGTCAAGATTTGGCCGAGGTCGTCAGGCGAAACACCTAATAATCTCGCTCCTTGTTCAAGGATGTGACGATTGACGACATAGGCCGAGACGTCATGAGCGTCCCCCTCTGCGAACTGCAGGTTACCAAGCAGGAGGATGGCAACGAGGAGGCTATGAATGGACGTCATATGTTTGGGCTTAAAGCCGAGGGTTCGCATGGCCGCCCTAAGTTCAGTCATGGCTATGGAGTCGTCACTGAACGGCCCTGAAGGGAGGCGGAAGCACCCTGACGAAGCGAGCAGGGCATAATCCGAAGGGTCTTCAAGATTGAAAGTGTCGCGTTCGGTGGTCGTTGCTCCAGCGAGGAATTGGTAAAAGACGTGGTAGGTTCGCTCTTCATGCGTTAGCCGATTGAGCCGTGTCTTGTCAAGGCCAAATGTCAGGACTTTCGCCCCGCTTATGCGACCGCGTTCGTTGAAATGGAGTTCGAGGTAGCGTCCGTGACGAGATGCATTGGGATTCATGAGAGTTTTAGCGTTGCCAAACGAGTCGAGGACAGTGCATAGTGCTTTGATCTGTTCACCAAGCTTGACTTCCTTCTTGGAGTGTGTTGAAAGTCGTAAAAGCTGGTTCATGAGGAGGCGAAGACTTGAGGTTTTCCCGGATCCGGTGATTCCTCTACTCCGTGTTAGGACAGCCCAAAGTTGGATGACAAGACGTACCTTGTCACTACGGCCTGCGACTCATTTCTCCGTCGCATAAGAAGGTACACCCTCGCTGCCATGTCATACAAATGTGGTTGTAAAGGCCGTGGCGAATCCACCATGGGTAAGCTGGTGTCCTTGTACGACCGCTCCTCGTACTCCTTCGCGCTGACATCGTTGATGTTGGCAAGTGTCTTGTAAGGATTGACCGCAACCAAATTAGTTGCCCCTATTCTTGTGTACGGTAAATCCGCGCGGAAGCGAGCCTGGAGGACAGCGAGGATGGCATCGTCGGAAGGGTAGATAGTTGCTGAGCCTGAGGATGACACAAGGTCAATGAGGTCACCCGAGGCAATGGCCTGAGTGTTGTGGTTCGAGGCCATCGACCACCTCGATGAAAAGGAGGATAAAAGAGAGGAAAGGCTGTCGCTGCTATCGTGGACGACCAGAAGAGGAATGCGTGTGTGAAACTCCACACCTCTGCCGACCTGCTGGTGGAGTGCAATTGTCGTATTATGTAAGAGCTAAGTCAACACTGGCAGCCATTCGTGACTTATCCTTCGTTAGCAGGGCATAAATTAACTGTTAATTACTTCCACATTTCGACCACGTCGTCACTTTCAAAGTAAACTGCCAACGACGGGAGTATACGATGCTCTTCGAGGTTAATGTAAGTACCCGTTCGGGTATTCATACCTGAAAGAAGCTAAGATCTTTGTAGAAAAAACTCTTTTCACGGTCGGATCGTGTCAAGGGAGTCGATTTCCACCCGACAGAACCATGGCTGCTCACTGGTCTTTACAACGGCTCTGTTAACATCTACAACCACGAAACTGGTGCCATTGTGAAGACTTTTGAAGTTACCGAAGTCCCGGTGCGATGTGTCAAGTTCATCCCTCGCAAGAACTGGTTCATCGCTGGCTCGGACGACTTCCAGCTACGCATCTTCAATTACAACACCCATGAAAAGGTCGCTTCGTTTGAGGCACACCCAGATTACATTCGATGCCTCACAGTGCATCCGACGGCTAGCATCGTTCTAACCGGAAGTGACGATATGACGATCAAGGCATGGGATTGGGACAAAGGCTGGAAGTGCATCCAGGTAAGTTCTAGCATGCTAGAGGTTGCACACCCGCTGACGAGGAATAGGTCTACGAAGGGCACACCCACTATATCATGAACCTTGCCTTCAATCCTAAAGACTCCAACACTTTTGTGTCCGCGTGTCTCGACCGCACCGTCAAGATGTGGTCTTTAGGATCGTCAACGGCGAACTTTACGATGGAGGCGCACGACAAAGGCGTGAACTACGTCGATTTCTACCCGGGCGCCGACAAGCCGTATCTTGTTACGACGGGCGATGACAAGACGGTCAAGGTGTGGGATTACCTGAGCAAGAGTTGCGTGCAGACAATGGAGGGACACACGAACAACGTCTCCTTCGCCATCTTCCATCCAAATCTTCCTATCATCATCTCAGGCAGTGAGGACGGGACGGTGAAGATATGGAACAGCGGCACCTATCGCATCGAAAATACGCTTAATTATGCTCTCGAGCGCTCATGGTGTGTTGCGCTTCGCAAGAACGCGAATGAGGTCGCAGTGGGCTTCGACGAGGGAGTCGTGGTCATCAAGCTCGGCAGGGACGAGCCTACGTTCAGCATGGATCCCTCTGGCAAACTCATCTATACAAAGAACCACACCGTCTTCTCTGGCAACCTACAAACTATCTCCCATCCTTCAGATGACTCTCCGACATCCTCATTCGCTGACGGAACTCGCCTGCCGTTGTCTACAAAGGAAATCGGTTCGACAGAAATATTTGCCAACTCCCTCATGCACTCTGCCAACGGCCGGTTCGTAACCGTGGTCGGAGATGGCGAGTACATCACCTACACCGCTTTAGCGTGGAGGAACAAGAGTTTCGGCAACGGTATCTCCTTCGCTTGGGCACCCGACTCCAACACCTATGCTGTTCTCGAAAGCAAGGTC
Organism: Cyclocybe aegerita; assembly: GCA_902728275.1. Classification (NCBI taxonomy): domain Eukaryota; kingdom Fungi; phylum Basidiomycota; class Agaricomycetes; order Agaricales; family Hemipholiotaceae; genus Cyclocybe; species Cyclocybe aegerita. Next base: position 331,308 of record CACVBS010000024.1, read on the forward strand.
AAACTAAAGGTGTACAAGAATTTTAAGGAGCGACCTGGTGTCGGTATGAAAGGTGCTGGCAGCTGGTCAGTTGAGAGCCTTCACGGCGGCACCCTGCTCGGTGCTCGTGGTAATGGCTTTGTGATGTTCTGGGATTGGGAGACTGGCGAGATAGTCCGACGGATTGACGTTGATTCAAAGAACGTAAGTTTCTCTTGCCGTTTTTTGCTGGATAAATGCTAATATCCCAGGCTGCAGGTCTTTTGGTCAGGAACCGGCTCACTGGTCGCCATCACTGCCGACGATTCTTTCTATATCCTTCGTTTCGACCGCGACGCGTACAACATCAAGCTTGACGAAGGCGCCGAGATTACCGATGAGGGTGTTGAGGAGGCTTTCGAGGTCGTCGCTGATATTCCAGATAAGTATGTCCTTTCCTTTTTCGTTAGGTATATTCTGTTAATAATCACCTTCGTAGCGTCAAGACGGGCAAATGGGTTGGCGACTGTTTCATCTACACCACTGCTTCCAACCGTCTCTGCTACTTTGTCGGCATTGAATCGTATACCATCAGTCCATTCGATACGTTGGTGTGCCTTCCCCGATTTCATTCAGCTCAATGCTCACACCGCGTTGCGCAGACCGCTATACCTTCTTGGTTATATCCCAGCCCACAACCGCATCTACCTCGCCGACAAGGACCTGAATATCTATGGCTATGCGCTCTCGCTCAGCGTCGTCGAATACCAGACCGCCGTGCTGCGAGGCGATATGGACGCCGCTGCTGAGATCCTCCCTACCTTACCCAAGGACCAACTAAATAAGGTCGCCCGGTTCCTTGAAGGACGAGGTTCGTTGTCTGCCCTGCTGAGCAGGGCCTCGTGCAGAAACTAACTATTGTATCTTCATCCAGAACTTAAGGAACTGGCAATCAAAGTGACGACGGACCCAGACCACAAGTTCGACCTTGCACTATCGTTGGACGACCTCGACACCGCCCTCGATATTGCTAGAACAGTGCCAGAAAACGAAGCGGAGGTCAAATGGAAAGCACTCGGAGATCGGGCACTGAGCGTGTGGAGATTCGACCTCGCCAAGGAGAGCTTCGAGAAAGCGAACGACCTTAGCGCGTCGATGCTTCTGCTGTTGGCAACTGGCGACAGGGAAGGCCTAAGAGCGCTTGCGAAGAGAGCCGGTACGTGCTACCATTATTGAATAATTAATTGTTTGTTTTTGAATTGTCGTGATGCAGAGGAGAAAGGACAGAATAACTTGGCCTTCGCCATAACCCTCCAGCTAGGCGACACCTCTGGATGCATCGACCTCCTGCTTAAGACACAACGTGCGCCTGAAGCAGCTCTCTTCGCCCGTACATATGCACCCAGACTAGCGAACAAGACAGTCGATGCCTGGAAAACTGACCTCAAGACGAAAGGGCGGCCCAAAATTGCAAACGCTATTGCTGAACCCTCCGCAAACCCTGAGCTCTTCGAGGAAGACTGGGAAGTAGCTTTGGCCAAGGAGGAAGAAGCACTCTCAAGTGAGTGGAGTCAACACATGACATTGAGGGCTGACTGATGTTGATCTTGGTATCTATTTTGCCTTGTATTCTACAGCGGCAGACGGTCTTCTTGTGGACACGACCTAATTTCTCCTTTGCTGTGCCCCTGGACGGATGTCTTCGTTTATTGTACCTACTTCCGCGAATCATTTAATGGAACCTCTCGATTTCCTCTCGTTGCACGCCCGTCGTTGAAACAATCACATCAAGGCGAGAATGGTAGGCATCATAGTCATGTTGAGTTAGTGATTTGGATCTCTAGAAAGGCTGTTCATGGTGCAGGCAGGTGGCATTTATACCTCGGATCGGACGGCCCATTCCACCCGACTGAAAGGAAACAAGCCATCTATCACATTCTCCTTACGAAGGTGGATCAATACTAACCGCAGCGCCAACAATCAAGTAAATGATGAGGATCGCTATTGAGGAAGCACGTCAAAGAGTCAGCTATCTAGTGATGCGCAGCTTCAAGGTTGAAGGAATATCCTACGCACTACTTGTTTTTGATAGCGAGCAGTTTTGCATGGTGAGGTCCCCAGAAAGAGGTCTTATAGTCAGGCTCATAGGTGTCGGCTTCGTTCTGTGAGCGAGGTAAAGCATCGGCAGCTGGGGAAAACAGCGAATAACGTACTAAGTAGGCACCTGAATCTGGCGTCAAATCACGAACAGGAGTCCAGAAAGTCTTCAGCCTTTCATACGCGTTTTCGCGTTCCGAGCGGGTCGAATTGAAATTCCACGCGTTCATCGACAACACCTGGCGAAGAATTGTCTGTCAAAGCGACCGAAACAACCAACAGATGATCAACAACTTACATGCCAGACTGCGGTCCTCCAAGCCGGGTTAATCGAGGTGCCCTTCTTATCAACGTCCTCGAACACATAGGGGGTTACGGCGAGAATCTGGGAGAAATCGGATGAGACCATCGCCGTGCTCAGTGCACTGAGCACGTCGTCATTCGCCACGAGATAGTCAGGAATCAGGCGGCTTGATCGCACTTGTGGACGTCCAACGGGCTACTCAAAAGTCAGCAATAGCTCTATTAGGTAGATCGACGAGAAAGAAGAGGATACATTGGTGTTCGGCGCAATGAACGTATCGAAAAAGTCGGTGTGGGTGGGCATCGTAGAGAACGACACGCCTCCGCCTACTGATTCGAATGCAGAGGCGACACCAGCAGCAGACTTCCGGGCAGACTCTGCATCCAGGAGAGGGTTGGCCCAGACACCGCCTGAGGCAGGAGGCTAGATTCAGTGAGGTTCGTCAGACGGTGCATTTTAGCACTACTAAGCAACATACAGCGATGTACCCGCCCCAACCATCGCTGGCCATTTGAGTAGCGTTCTTCCCTAACGCCCTGACGAGACTGATCGTGTTCTCAGGGGTATTCTCGTACGTGCCGAGGACGCTGTAGATTTAAGATCTCTCAATCATGCCTTTCCTCGCCCAGCAATCCAGGAAGAACACTCACACTTGCATTATTACTGCCGGAGATGCAACGAAAGTACCTTCCAGCACGACGCCGAACGTTCCTCCCCCACCACCCCTCAGGGCGAAGAAGAGATCGGGATTCTGGCATTTGTTCACAGTCCTGAACTTGCCATCTGGCGTGACAATCTTGTACTGGAGGACACGGTCGACTCCGAGACCCATGGCAGGTGATAATACACCATGACCTGCTCCCTGTACATGGCTGTTGAGCCGGTAGACGAACCGTCAAAATGGGATGAATGCGGACCATTGACCAGCCTCCGGTTGCACCGACAGCTGGATCAGCACCGGCTAAGATGGTCACGTTGTTGGCGCGAGCGAAGTCGTAGACTGCGCGGAACTGGACGCCGGCCTGTGGAGGAGTTGTGATACAGTTTGCAAACTGATAGCGGTGCCAACGTACGCCAAATGTGACAGCAGTTCGTGATTCATCTGCACATCTATCTGGGACGAAAGTCGTGGTCAAATTGATCTATTGCAACGAGTTAGGAGGAACTTCGATGACGAGAGGCGTGGGCATACAGTGTTGAGATTGTGTGTCTGAAAGCGTGTCATCGAGAGGGTCCATTATATCTGAAGAAAATGTTCACGTACCCAAAGGGCAAGAGTCCCTGGTCCTGCACTTCGTCCGATGTAGTCATGCTGTAAAGCCATGTCAACGTAATGTTTGTCAGTTAAACATCATTCAGCTTACACCTGAATTCTTGATCACAAGCGGAACCTTCGTCTTCTTCGAAAATCTATAGGCAGCCTGGATATCCTCTGGGCCTCTCACGTCGATCTGGGAATTTTGTAAGAACAGTGCTTCTTTGATACTAAGAGAACTCACGTAGTAGTCGGGGACACTTCCTTGCATGCATTGTCTTGGGGCGGTAAAGGCGGCAGGGTTGCTAGTGTTGGTCCAATCCAACAAGCATCCGTCGCCAGTAGTTTGACAGGTCTCCCATTGCGTGACCTGGTAACCACCAAAACGAGACGAGCGGAAGACTGTTGAGAAATGTCAGACCGTCGGGCCCACCTACAGCGCGTGATGGAGCGGAAACGTACGCTGGTCTTCGTACAACGCCTGAACCTCTCTACACTGAGACGGATGTTCGGCGTTCGAAGGCGTCCGCGTGAAGCAGGATTGGGAAAACGGGACTCCAATATGCAAACGACCTCCTACAGTTGAATTGAGGGCCTTCCAGACAGCTTGCGTTGCGCCGCCACACAGAACGCGACTGATGAAGAGTCCGAGATGAAAAATTGAGAGCGAAAGAGAGCCTGGCATGGAGAATACCGACCTATATCACAGGAAGCAGTCTTTTAAGGAGGCCATAAGTCAGCTAATTTAAAATATTGGGGACCATATCAATGCACCACGGGAGTAAACCAGCTTGTTTGACGTTGGTACAAGACAAATGACATGAGATGCGGTGGCGAAGTTGTACATATCTCATCTCTCGATGAGATATCTGGCTTCTTGCGCTTTCTGGCGCACCTTGGATAGGCATCGTAGACGGGCCAACGTGAAGATGGGAAATGCGGTTGACCTCCATTCTTATCTGACTAGGATTCGACAGAAGATTGATGGGAAACGGCCACAGAAACAAGGTGTTGAAATACTACGAAAATTGTGAGTGCTGGAACACCTTTCTCTCGACTACTTCTCACCAAGAAGAGATGGAGAGACAGAATGAATTCCCCGGAGTGAGTAATCATCCCGAAAGTTGTTGCACGTAAACAGAACGCGATGAAACGCGATGTCACATGTACGTACTACCCGAAGTTGGCAACACGAGTGGATTACGTTCAATTGAGGTAGACTTCAGATGGGGGAGTAGTCATTAAGAGGTCAGAAGAGTGATGCATTCAAATCAAGCTGGTCGAGGCTTACAAGATGTTGGATTGATATCCCAGCGAAAAAAAATCGACCTCATCGTCTGAGACCATATTGGGAACTTGCCTTGAGATCACTCATTGACAAGCGATATTTTGAGTAGAAAGTACTATGCCGCTGCCTACTCGGTCAAGCTGGACCTGAGAACCAAGGCCGCGTTGGATCCGGTTCTGACAATGTTCGACGGTGGCCTGATGGTGGCATTTCTTGGAATTATGCAATTCATTCTGAATATTCAACAGCATCGCCTCGTCGCCGTAGTCGAGTCAGTAGTAAGGGACCAGTCTTTGCGCAGAGGTTTTAGGATTAGATGAGAGGTTGGCAAGAAAGCAAGAAAGCAAGAGTTCAACTCGTCGTGATTCATGAAATTGGGCAGCCGCGCTGTGGCAGTGCTACAATTACCCGAGAGATCATGTGACCGCCATCATTCTTAAGCGCTTATCACTGCATTGAGGTTCGCAACTCTCTCTAACTCTGCCCTAATTGAGGACGACAATACTCACAAACTTGGTCTCAAATATTTACTTTTAAATTCATATGCTCACATGCTCTTCAGAAACTCGTGAATTCATCCCGTCTATTATTGCTATTAGTACATCGACATCTCTTTCTTCATCTGCGACATCGGACGTCTTACATCACCTTGGCAATGAAGGCGAGTGCTTGATGAGCGAAAGTCGCTTTAGGTATGCTTTCACTGCAGCATTTGCGTTCCATCAAAGTGGACACCACCCTAGATTGAAAGGTACTGCTTATACTGCCTGTCCTCGCATTACATATGTTCTATCATAAACAAACTTGGTTCGCCAGCCCGCAGTGCAGGCTTAGCGCCCGTTGAAGATACAAAAGTTCTTGAGTTCTGCCTCCTGTTTACGCCATATCGACCCAGTTCGTTACTGGGTCCCCCCAAATGACAGCGCTCTTGGACAACATCCCAGATATCAAGGGGTCACTTCCTCCGCTGTGTGAATTCGCTGAGCTAAACAAGCGTATCCTGCCTGCCGAAGTCCGAGTCCCCAGTGTGCCTCCTGATAGAGACCGAAAATGGGCTTGATTCATTGGTTGGATTTGCGGTAAAAAGGTCAGTCCTCTGATTTTACGTCTGTTTATCGCATTCCGGTTCAGTTTGGGTATATTCGACACCTTTTAATTACCACGGGCTGCAGTCCCAGGACTACGGAATAGACATAAACATTGTCCTTCCACTCATAGTGTGCCCAAAACCTTTTGTTCTACGAAAGTTCTGATTGGCTCCAAGGTACGACATGCGTACATGCTTAAATAATAGTTTGTCCAAGGTCATAATGTATCCGTCAGAGTGTGGTGAAGAAATGCATCCCTGTAATCCAGGCGGAAATGAAGAGCGCTTGCATCCACAAAGAATTCACGCCAGGGAAGAACTCCTCTCTTCTGGACACGACCCGGTATCCTCTTCGCTGTACCCTGGATGGGCGCCTTCGGTTTGTTAAATTCCTTACTTCCACAATTTCTTTGATGGAGTTTCTTGTTTCCCTCTCGTCGTGCTCCGGTCTTCATTTCTTTGAGAGACAATCAAATAAAGACAAGAACAGTGAGGTGCGGTAGTTGTTACATGAAGGGTATGTGAGTTGAGATGGGTTAACCAGGTCCGATCCTCATAACTAGGATGATTGTTCATGGTGCGGGCAGGTGACATTTATACCTGGGGTCGGACGGCCCCTTCCATCCGACTGAAAGAAAACAGGTCACCGTATTAGTTCTTGGACGTGACAAAAGAGCATCGATTACTGACCGCAGCGCCAACAGTCGAGTAAATGATGAGGATCACTACGATGAAGCACGTCAAAGAGACAACTGTTAGCTACGTGCAACTTCAATGTCGAAGCAACTCCAACGCACTACTTGTTCTTGATAGCGAGCAGTTTTGCGTAGTGAGGCCCCCAGAAAGAGGTTGTGTAGTCAGGCTCATAGGTATCAGCTTCGTTCTATTCTAGAGATAGAGTATCCGAGGCTGCAAAAAAGCGAGAGACGTACGAAGTAGGCACCAGAACCTGGAGTCAAGTCACGGACAGGCGTCCAGACAGTCTTCAGCCTTTGGTACGCGGTTTCGCGTTCTGAGCGAGTCGAATTGAAATTCCACACGTTCATCGAAAGGACCTGGAGAATATCCGTAGGTCACAATGGCTAAAGCGACCAGGAGATGGTGGGCTACTTACATGCCAAACAGCAGTTCTCCAAGCTGGATTGATCGAGGTGCCGTTCTTGTCAAAGTCCTTGAACGCGTAAGGGGTGACGGCGAGGATCTGGGGGAAGTCGGATGAGACCATTGCCGTAGCCAGGGCACTGAGCACGTCGTCGTTCGCCATAAGGTGGTCAGGAATTAAGCGGCTCGATTGGACTTGAGGACGGCCAACAGGCTGTTACAACATTAGCAACATTTCCACTAGATGAATTGGACAGGTATGAGCGCTTACATCAGTATTCGGTGCAATGAATGTATCAAAAAAGTCGGATGCGGTGGGCATTGTGAAGAACGACACCCCTCCGCCTATTGATTCGAATGCAGAGACGACACCAGCGGCAGACTTCTGGGCTGCCCCTACATCCAGGAGAGGATTGGCCCAGACGCCGCCTGAGGCAGAAGGCTAGACCCAGCGACATCCGTCAGACAGAGTAGATAAAGTATCAACGAGGGACAAACAGTAATGTACCCTCCCCAACCATCGCTAGCCATTTGAGTAGCGCTCTTCCCTAGTGCCTTGACAAGCTTGACTGTGTTCTCGGGGGTATTTTCGTACGTGCCGACGGCGCTATGAACACAAGCCAAGCCCTTAGCCACACCTTTTCTCGTTCAGCAATTCATGAAGAGTGCTTACACTTGCATTGTAACCGCTGGGGAAGTGATGAAAGTGCCCTCCAAGACAACACCGAACGTTCCTCCGCCTCCGCCCCTAAGGGCGAAGAAAAGATCGGGGTTTTGACACTTGTTCGCAGTTCTGAATTTGCCATCCGGAGTGACGATCTTGTATTGAAGGACGCGGTCGACGCCGAGGCCCATTGCGGGTGATAACGCGCCGTGTCCAGCTCCCTATGCACAGTCATTGAGCGGGCAGACTGGCTGGGAAGGTACGACGAATGCGGACCATTGACCACCCTCCCGTGGCGCCGACAGCGGGGTCCGCCCCTCCTACGATGGTCACGTTGTTAGTGCGAGCGAAGTCGTAGACTGCTTGGAATTGTACGCCGGCCTGTGAAGAAGTTGAGGTACATTTCCTAAATTGATGGAACGGGTCGAACGTACACCAAAAGTGACGGCTGATTGAGGTTCATTGGAACAGCCCTCTGCGACGAAACCCGTACTCAAAGCAATCTAGGCAAAGGGACTCAGAAGTGGTTCCGACGACGAGGGGGATGGAGTATACGCTGTTGAGGTTGTGTGTCTGTAAACGTGTCATCGAGAGACCTCCGCAGAAAATAATATGGTTACATACCCAAAGAGCCAGAGTTCCGGGCCCTGCACTCCGTCCAATGTAGTCATGCTGAAAAATCATCAATAATGTCAAACTGCCACATCTATCAAGCAAACATCGTCGAGCTCACACCCGAATTCTTGATCACAAGTGGGACCTTCTTTTTCTTCGAAAACGTATAGGCAGCCCGGATATCTTCTGGTCCGGTGACGTCGATCTGGAAGACAAGTAAGAATAGACGCTTCTTTGATTTTGCTTTGATACCAGGAAAACGCACGTAGTAGCTAGGCACGCTCCCTTGCAGACATTGTCTTGGGGCAGCAAAAGCGGCCGGGTTGGTGGTGTTGGTCCAGTCCAACAAGCACTCGTCGCCAGTGGTTTGACAAGTCTCCCATTGCGTGATTTGGTAGCCACCAAAACGCGACGAACGAAACACTGTTAAGACATGTTAGTTCGTCGCTACCCACCCAAGACATGCAATCACGAACGATGGTCTTCGTACAACGCCTGAATCTCTCCACACTGCGCTGGATTAGGAACGTTCACAGCGTTGGAAGACGTCCGCGAGAAGCAAGGTTGGGAAAATGGGACTCCAAGATGCAACCGGCCCCCTACTGTTGCATTGAGGGCCTTCCAACTGGCCTCTGTGACGCCACCACACAGAACGCGACTGGCAAAGAGTCCGAGCAAAGCAAACGAGAGCGGAAGAGAGCTAGGCATGGAGGATACCGAACTAGATTGCGCGAAGCAGTTTTAAGGAGGCCATATGTCAGCTATTTTCAAAGATGGAGGACCAAATCCTGTGCACCACAAGGGATTAACCCTCCTGGTTGACACTGATGCAAGACTATTGGATGACATGAGATGCGTCGGCGAAGTGGTGGCCGATGACCGGCCACATGTATATCATCTCTCGATGAGGAGGAGATCATTGCTTCTTGAGCTTTCTTCCCATCTTGACTCTTGAATAGAGGAATGTCTGATGCGGCTTTAGGATCGCCCACGGGTTCCTATCAATGTCCTCAGATCCGATGTATGTAACTGCTAGGAAAGTCGTAAGTCCCGAAACACCTTTCCCCCAAGTAATTCTCACCAAACTTGAGCTTGAACCCCCTTGGAGTCGGACATCGCGAAAGTTTTTATAGGTAAAAATAACATGATAAAACACCTAGCATTCGAAGACCGCAGCGCGAATGATTACCAACACTCGGGGTAATGACGAGCGAAAGCCGCCGCAAGTGTTAGTCAGGTCTTCCATCCACCCGTATTAGATCAGTGTCGCAGCTTCGATAGAGCACCCATCATCTTCAAGTACGTAGCGGGAGAGCTCGATGCGCCTTTCCCTTTAGGTCCTATGAACTCCTCAACAGCTTTCACACCAGCCTTACGTCCAGAAACATAATCCGCGAGATACTTGGCCGCCGTGGCCGACTTGATCCCACTCAATCGCACGATTTGACCATTCAGCGACTGCTTCTTTAGCGCTGCATCATAGTCAGAATCTTGTTCGATACAAGATTCCAATATCCCGAGGAACGTCTGAGCGCGACCGTTCGCCACTAGCTGGTCTGGGTGGACAAAGAATCTGTACTTCTTGGTCAAGAACCGGATTCGAGGGTGAAGTGGGAGTGTAGAAGGGCCCGTCGTGCCGGGGTGCGAAAGGTCCAGCCCTATGCGAGGGGAGAAGTAGATCTTGGGAGGAGTCTTTCGAGTGGTCGGGTCCATGGCTTTCAAAAACAGGCAGGTCGGTGGGTTGCCTTCCGCCGAGAGGAACGCGGAAGTGTTTCGTTCCCATTTGTTCTCTACGAGGTCTTCGATGGACGGAGCACCGCTGACGCTGAGTATCTCATCGACAAGGAGCGAGGGTCCTGATATGACCTTGCCGCCTGCACCCAGTCGGCGGAGCGACCGTATGAGGACGCCACCACGCTGAAGCTGCCTCGTCGGCTTTGGAGGTTCATCCTTGCCAGCCTCTGTGGTTGACCCCTCTGTCCCGAAGTATTTCAAAGAAGAGTGTAACGGTTGGCCGCCCAATGTGAGGTCCATCCCTTTTCGTGAACCGGAACGGTAGGCAGTGGTGCTGGTAAGACTTCGGTGCGAGTCTTCTGAGCGTCTAGGTGCGCGATGGAAGTACCTGACAGCATGCAACACGTCAACATGTGTTCCAAGATGCGAGGAACGCGTGAAGAACGCGTAAAGACGCGACTTTGCAAAGAAATGAGGATGCTATGGGATTTCACGCACCATCGCCCGCTGACTTTCTGTTCTTCACTTCCATGGGTAAAAGGGTCTTCATGGATGCCTTCAATCTGGAGGTAGAATTCGGCCTCGAGAAAGTCGAACTCCGTTTCCGTGCCGTCTGGTTTCCGGACAACAAGTCGAAATTCATGCAGGAGCGCTTTGGCGATACGGTCGAACCGTGTCTTGATTTCTTCCTCGCTTTCGACCACCGTAAAATCTAGGAGCTCCGCGAATTCTTTGAGCGACAAGGGCGGGACTTCAACGTTGTCGACAGCATCAGCGCTGGTGCTTGCTTTTTCGTTCGACGTGGCAGGTTCAGTGTCGTCTTTCTTCACCTTTTTCGCGAAGATGAGGTACACTTCACCCTGTTGTTTTCTCTTGTTGCCCGGCATGGAGGAAATCCTGTGGCAATCGAGAAGAGAGAAGGAGAAGGAGCATGGCGAGGGTCTGGATCGCGTTTGAATAAATAGTGCGACGGTTCGTGTGAGCCATGACCAAAGAAAGTTCAGGTTCATCGGCGTCTAATATAACGCACGGACCACCGTGAACAAGACATCAATTGCCGGCTCCACAGAGCCTCAAGGGTCAGAAATCAACACTCTTTTACGCTGTCTTTCCCTTTGCCTTTCCACCAAAACCCAACACACTTGGATCCTTCAAATAGAGCGCCAGTGAAAACACCGTGTGGTTCAAGGTCGTCATCAGCAGCGTCGCACTGCCTAGACCTAGTTCTTTGGGTGATATGCAGGTGAGGAACCCAAGAAGTGCCCATGTCAGATTCATGGCGACTTTTCAAGACCAGCGGTTAGAGGACGTTCTCAATCATCTGTATCGAAGGACGGTACTTACAAATAGTAGGACGAGCTGCAGGCCCAGAGCGCCAGGCAACGACGTGCCCGACTCCGACGGCTGCGACCATGCATACGATGGACTGGTTGAATCCGGGTGCCGATGCAGCATTGGAGAGATGCTAGAGCAATGCTATGAGCGCCAATTCTTGACTATAATTCATACCGCGGCCAAGAGGTCTTGAACATACCAGTCCCGTGAACGAATGCAAGGCTTTGGTTATGACAGATTCGTAGATGATAGACGGTTTGACCGTGAGGATGAGGGCGACGACGACGTCTGCAATGCCCTTGTACAGGATGAGAGCGTCAGTCATATTGCTTTGCGACGAATTGGTGCAACTAGCGAGGATGAAAGAAGTGACTGTGCTGTCCTATATAAAAAGATGTCTGTTCTAGGTTTAAATTTCGAGTACAGGACAACCCTGACGGCGACGTCGGAGAAAGCCCAGACAAAGCCATTGAATAGTAGTGTCAAGGTCCAAAGCAGAGGTAATAGGGTATACAAGATACATCCCAAAGGACAATAAAAGCAATAATCTCTATACTAACAAGCAATTAACAGTTCGTCCGAGGTCATAATAGATCGTCCAAAAATTGTCAGAGCGTCGTGAAGAAAACTACTCCTGCAAGACAGGTTGAAAGGAAGAGCGATGGCATCCATAAGCTTGAATTCACTCCCGACGTTGTCTGCGCTGACGCTGGAACCGAGGTCGTTGGCGTGTCACCTGTTGTCAACAGCGAAGTTGAGCTCTGGGGGGTTGATGCGCTCGAGGAGGAAGAGTTGGACACCGGCGGCGCATCGTCGGAAAGGTATGTGCGGATATAGCGGATTTCCCAGTACGCGGTGGTGAACTTGTCGCCTGGGCCGATAACATTGTCATTCACCTTTGAAGAAAAAAAATCAGGAAGATCAGAGTTGCCAGGAACTAGAGGAACTCACGCAGGAACGAGTAGGCGTTTGACATGTGGAGGCGTAAATGTCTGGTACACCAGCCCATACACCGCAGAGCGTCGTAAGCAGAACGAGGGTCTGAGGAGGGAAGAATTCGGTCATGTTGCACGAAACGGCGGGGTAGGCTGCTGTAGGAATGCCCCAGGATGTAGTGTCGATTTGGGATGCAGAGGTGGCAGACCTGATGTTTTCCGGAATATCATTTCTCTGAAAAGAACCAATTGTTGTTAGGATTTTCCTCTTGAACTAGAACCGAAAGGTGCGTACGCTCCAAAACCAAAAGAAAATCCCACTATCTGCAATCTGCGTCACGTAGACGCCTCCACCTGCTTGTGCGAACCCCGGACCGAAGCTGTTCGCCTTGGTCTCCGCTACGATGCACCCACGGGGGGTCGAACAGTCGCGCTCGATTGTTCTTCCTGTCTGTTCCACATTTTGCGCCTGGAAGCACCCTTGCTTGGTATGCAGAGCTATCTGGTTGTTGTTCATTCCGTTGATGGCTTCAATAATATCGATCTCTCCGGCGAGTGGCCACTCCTCCTGCAGGCCATATGTCCAGAAAGCCGGCCATACCTGTGAGTTATTCTAGGTTATCAGCCTGATCACTTAAAAATAGATAGAACGCACTGAACAGCCATAAGGTATGTGAAGCGCGTCTATAATAATCAAGGACCCGACGCCGTAGCTGTCCAGGGAGGTAAGCCGGATCTACGTGGCATCAGGACAGAGTTCGCGTTGAGAGATGCTCCTGGCTCACTGATTCGCGATGGACGAGGGTTGCGGGCAGGATAGTCGTGGTGTTATCAACTCTGACGACAGCGTTGCCTGCGTCGTTCACGTAGGTCAGGCTCTTCTGGTGCGCGCTTGGTTGATCAAGATACGTGACATTGCCTGTGTGTAAAGATGAGTTGAGCGCTCTACATAGAACTCTTGAGCGAACGCACCCCAGGTTGTATTATCCACATCTCCATAGTACGACCACCTATCAAAGAACGTGGATCCCGCGTACTCCCGCAGAGGATTGTAAATGGCGTTCGTTTGCCCGAGAAGACAGGCAAACGCGAAGAAAAGGGTCGTCCCCCTCATGGTGGGTAGGAAGAAAGCGTTCAGACATCGCGCTTGACGGGGCCAGAGCGGTTTTGTATAGCGCGAAGAAGACTCAACATGATTTCCGGTTTGGCCAAGTTTATCCCTGGAACGCGTGGGATGGATCAAAACGGTTCCTGTTCTGCCCACCACGGAGACTTCATCCCGCTTCTCTTGATCCTGCAAGTTCGCAAAATTCAACATTAGAGGCCACGAGGCAAGGCCAGAGCTTCGACCTCCAGCACAGTTTTGAGCTCGACTCCTGAAAACGTCTGAGGTAAGTTTAAGAAAATCATGCTGCTAAAGTTTTGCCAGCGCTTTGAAAGCTTTATAGTTTTATTGCTTTAGTGGCGTTATCTGTTGGTGTTGAACATAATTCCGAAGTCACTTTCACGATAAATTTAGGCCAGTACACTAGGTTTTAAATGGCAAAAGCCTTGTTCGTTATCTGACCTTTCAACTCCTAGATGCATCCACATCGCAGTGAGGGCGTCTCCGGGTTTCTCGGGGCCCAGTGGACGTACGGCCCACAAGCATCATAAACAGGCCAAACAGGAGACGCTCCCAAATGTGTTGCTCCGAATAGGTTTTCGAGGCAGAAAGGAAATCTTGGCCAGCTGCCCAGCACCGCAGGAGACTAGCAGGCAGATCTTCCTGCCAAAAGTTCCCCATCGCAATTCATCTCGCCTGCTCACCTCCAATGTCGTACGACCTGCTAGGCTGAAATCCGTTCACTGAGCCACTATCGTGCTCTTCGCTCTTCAGCGCCGCCGCCGCTGAACGGAAAGGGTCATATTATCACTATCCCACTCCCAGCATACTTCATCTTTCACACTCAAAATCAACCCTCTCGACCTCTCCGTCGACGGGCCGATAGCGTTCACTGTCAAGAGCGTCAACTCTCTGGCATCGCACTTCGGTTTCGCCGCCGGCATTGGGCTCGTGACCGAGGGCTATAGATCGTGATCAAGGAGGCGCCAGCGGCCAGTTCAACCTACGTTTGCAGATAACGCGAATAGTGGGCAGCGGCGTGCGTTCCCCCACAGAATTACCCTCAACGTACCGATTGAAAGTCACGTCCACCTCGACGGTAGTGTTCTCAAGATTTTCTCTGCACAGCTGTACAGGTAATGCGCCTTCGAATTCGATGTGGCGGATCGTCGAACTTTCTTCTTACCCACAGAGTTATTCCTGCGATCTCATGCGTCATCGAGGAAGGAGGGTGGAGAATCGATAACTCTGTGTGGCACTTGCCTGGCCTGATAAGCCTCTGTCAGCCTGCGCCATCGGTCCGTGCGCAACGGTACGCCCCATCTCTGAATACGGAAATTGTACCCCGGCGCCTCCTCACTGTTGTTTGCGCGTCAAAAAACAATTGCAACGGTCGGCCAAGCTTTGAAAATAGCCTGTCTTATCTGTCGCCGTGCTCCACCGTTCGCGGCACATGTCCGTGCCCGCTCAAACGTCGCCTTGCCGTTCACGTCCCTTTTAAGCTCTTGTAAAGGTCTTCATCACAGACTCTCTGCTACCTCACAACGTCACCTGCGCTATGGGTGTCTGTCACATTGACGAAATGAACGATGAACGCGTGCTTCTTGTCGTCTGGGTGCACCTGGGACTCGGGCTCTTCTGACCGGATCGCCATCCTCCGTACGTCCGTCCCCTACCTCCTTATGGTTCTCTGCGATGCGCGTCTAATCACGCACGGCGGTTGCTGATCATCAGTGGATTGACTCGGAGACTCTGCGCGGTGCGTACGGCTCTTTGACCATTGACGTACGTGCGTCAGTCAGTTGTCACTGTCGGTGCTCGCTGTTCAGCACGGATCTCGTTGAGCAAGGATGGATTGAAGGCCCTTCGTGAGCTCGAGTGACTCTGGGGGTTAATATCCTGCTGCCTTCGCGCTCGGGGCAGATTCGAGGCACTCTTTGACCAGCAGGGGTTGATGTTCCGTGTTCTTGGCACTCAACGTCTTCGCCGTACGTACGGTGCCGGTTCCTTAGCCTCTCAATGAAAGCCTACTTCTGCCCTGAACCCAATTTCTGACTATAGGCGCGACTATCACCGCTGGTTGTCATTTTGGCACAGACGGAAATGGCTGTCGACCTTGGGTGGCCCTCACAGTGGGATGCTAATAACTCAATGCAGCGACGACCGATCGTATATCGTCTCCGAGAACGAGCATATTCTGCGTATGTCATAGATGGTCCTGTGGTGGCGCTAAACGCTCGAGGAGCTCAAGGGCAGATAAGCTCGTTTTCATTGTGAAGATGTAAACGAAGCGCACAGTATCTCAGCCTAACAGTATCCCTTCCTCGATGGACGTCACCTTCTCTTTCCAATTCGATAGCAGCATACACTTGACCCCGATCCTTTCCCCACCCCACCCTCCTCCGTGCCTTCGGGACAACGCCATCGTGTCCCGAACACCGCATCCGCTTTCAAAATGCGCAGAATCAATGCGGTACGGCTGAACCGGGGCTGTAAATGTACTAGTGCTCGGATTAGGTCTCGGGGCTCGCAGAGAGGCTAGGATGCGTGTCCTTGTCTGACATGACATCAAGTACGACGACATCGCGGCTGGGGCGAGACTCGGACGCGACACGGAGACGAAATGGGTGTTCATGCATGTACATTTTGTAGTAGAATGGGTCCGTCGAGGGCGTCTGTCCAGATACTGCTTGAGAGGGAAGGGCTGTTGCGGAAGGGCAAGATGCTGTCCTCTTCGTATGGCTCGCTGACAATGACATGTAGTCTAGCTGAGCGCTTCCCCAGCTATGTGCGGCTCTATGGGAACTGAATTCAGGGACGGGACGGCCAATGCAAGATATTTATATTTTCGAGAATCAAGATGGAAAGAAAGATATTCGGCGAAGACCACATAAGGGGGTTTTCCTCAGTTCATGCTTTTAGTATGTTCTTACACATTCCACCTTAGATACTGCTAAGCCCATGCAGCCCAGACGTATGAAAGATCGGAATCCCTGGTGATCCTTAAGAACATCTGTGTCGGCCGATAATTTTACATAACTTCGAAAATGGGTCATCAGATCTGGGCTTAACTTTCTGACAGAGGCGCACGTCGTGCACCAGATCCTATCACGGATCTGGTGGCGCACGCCATTGTCTACCAGGATGCACGAAAACATGAAAGCAGGAGACGATTCGCACTGTTATTTGACACCCACTCCCCAGGATGTCGTAACCGCCAAACGATAAGGTTGAGAGGGATCGAGAGTTGGGTCCAATCAGGAAGGTGAAGAAAAGAAGCGAGGAACATGAGGCGGAGAGGCTCTATTTTCGGGAGGAATCGACGCGAACTCGGTGAGCTTCTGGCTTCTGAGCGGCTTTGAAGTTTAGTGGAAGAATAGGAAGTCACCGAATACTGAGCGGATGTAATGCAGCGAAACAGTTCTTCTTGAAGAAGTGGTAGTTGGAGGGATAAGGGACTAGCGTGGTAGCTAACGAGGCTAGTTCATCTTCTTGACAAAGCCTGCAATTACAGTGGAAAATCATTTTTTATCTATACGCATAATTATGTTCGAACACTCAGGTTCCCCGAGAAACATTGTATGTCAAATGGATCTTCGGGCTGTTTAAAAGGTATGCTTAGCGCGGGTAGTGTGGCTGTGCATAAACCAGCGCTTTCTTCTAGAGAAGGTACAAGTCAGAGTTTTGAATATCTCAAGACCTCCTCTTATGCGGGGAAAGCTACTTGCGTGGGCCTTTGTTCGCATCGGGAATTCGTGGTTCTGTGAACACTCCCACGAAGGAGGTAAACGAACGCGTTCCCCAATGCGCTCTTGTCCGGTATCTCAGATTTAACAAAAGAGAAGTGTCTCGATCTTCTCCAGACTAATCTGTTTGACTCTGGGTGTCTGTGTAACTACTGTCATGGGTGATGCAAAGACTACGAGCCTGGCCAGTAAGCTAAGATTCTAGTCATCTAGACATCTCGATGTGCTGTGAATATCGAAGTGAGGTGAAGTAAAGCGAGAGAAAGTAGGGTGCAAAAGCATGTACAGCGTTTAAACGGGCTCGGAGAAGAGAAGGCTGCAGGACGTTGGTGTGACTACGGCCCGAGCCGGATGTAAATTGGAGATAGTGGCTAGGTGAAAAAAGGCACGATTTCAACGCATCTGCGGGCCTTCTGAGAGTACTTTCTGGTTTATTCAGCTCCGGGCACCTAGTGGCGCGTGTATAGAACCGTATTGGACGTTGGTTAGATGCCGAAAGCGGCCGACGCGACCCAGACGCGTGCCACGTGACCTCCGGAAGCGGCATCTGAATAGCTCGATCCGGAAGTGACGTACGGCGGAGAATGAAAAGGAACTTGTGCTCTCGACGCGACGGGCACAGCTGTTCACTCGACCTCTGCCCGCAGATTGGCGTTCGCGACAAATTAGACACTTTCATGGGGATTTGTCAGCCACTCTTCCGGCGTATATATACTCGCCCGCCCATGTTCGAATCTACACCCCTCCTTCTTTCCTCCCGCCGCCATCTCCCTCGCTTCCGCCCCCTGCAGCGTCGCAGGTCCCCTCATCGCGTCCCGCCATTCACGTTCTATCTATCTGACGCCCACGATGTCCTCTGCGATCCAACTCTCCTCCGTCTGGCTCCTCCGAAACCTCTTCTTCATCGTCGCCTCAGTCGTCTTCACGTATCTGCTCATTCGGATCATATACAATCTTTTCCTTTCCCCGCTTAGCGCGATACCCGGCCCATGGCACTATGCCATTTCTGATCTTCCGCTCATCTCTCACGTCGTTCGTCTGCAGCAGTGCAAGACCGTGCAGTCCCTCTTCGACACTTACGGTCCCGTTGTCCGCGTAGGGCCCAACAGGGTCGTCTTTCGAGATCTCTCCACTATGCGGAACGTCTACTCAGTACACAAGTTCGACAAGAGCAACTACTACAAGAGCCTTCTCACGTATGTCTCCCTTCGTATCCAGTCCCCGCTGAACTAACTTTTACGCCTTCCCCAGCAACGACAACGATCACGCGTAAGTGAATCGACGCATATATGCGCTTATTTCACCTTATTTTGTCTATGCTAGTATGACCACTCTCGATCACGCTAGTCACACTATCAAACGAAAGTCCTACGCTCCTCACTACACGCACAGCAGCGTTGCTCAGTTTCAACCTGAAATGCAGGAATATACCTTTGAGCTTATCAATGTGAGTAATGCCCATTGCGATGTCGCCTGGGTAGCTTTTATGCTTATATGCCGTTTCAGACCCTGGAGAGTATCTCTGGGAAAACTCCGGTGGAGTGCCTGGCCCTCTTCCGACACCTAATGGTTGATGTGGTGGTTTCTTCTTCTTTCGGTTATCGCCTCGGAGCAGTAGGCAAGTGGGCCATGGACGTCGAAGATCCCCTTTCCACGGCGATAAACGACTTCCCCAAACGCGGAATTCTGGTAAACGCCTAAACGATTTCCGCTGGCATTTCTGGGCTGACAGCATTTCTCCTCTTAGCGCAGCGTTGTTCCCACTTGGGCCTGGAACCTTGTTTGTCGAATCCCCAATAACCGCTGGAAGCAGCTTTGCGATTCTGACAAAATTCTTGCCGAGGTAAGTCTAAAGTTCCAAATATATGCGCACATTTCCGTGGTTGACGGGTGCGTCTGTGCAGTTCGTGAGCGGTCGCGTATACGAGATGCGTGCACAGATGAACGCTGGAAAATTTGGCGACTCCGAGAAGCTTTCCATGCTTCAGCGGCTGCTGAAGTATCGATATTCCCCAGCTGAACAAATGCCTGACCATGATATCATTTCGGAATGTATCGGACACCTGTGAGTCGTTTACTGCTCTAATTTTGCTTCTCGTTATGGAACTCTAACGCATGTATGCAGAATGGCTGGAACTGACACTACGTCCACGTCCATTTCGTACCTATTTTGGGAACTCAGTCGCCGTCCAGACATCATGAAAAAGCTTCAAGCCGAACTCGACGACGCCATGCCGGACTCCAAGGTACTGCCTGATATCACGGTTTTACAAGAGCTGCCCTACTTCAGCGCATTTTTGAAAGAAGGTACGTCGTCGTGTACCTTGATTTCACCTTGCTCTCATGTAACTCCAATGATACCTAGGTCTTCGTCTTTACACCGCTGTCCCCAGCCTTCTTGAACGCGTGGTCCCGACCTCGACTTCGAAGAACGGGGCGTCAGATGAGATCTTTGACCTGATGGGCTATGCCCTTCCCCCAGGAACGATTGTGGCTACGCAGGCGTGGTCCATGCATCGTGATCCCTCTGTTTTCCCTTCCCCAGAAACCTTCCTTCCAGAACGCTGGCTCGAGAGCTCCTCTACTCCTCCAGAGGATCTGGCGAGGATGGCGGCGCATATGATGCCTTTCGGAACTGGAAGCCGGATTTGTGGCGGCCAGAACCTGGCTCTTATGTTGCTGAAGATGGCCATCGCCGCTTTTGTGCGCAATTTTGATATTCGAGCACCTGCTGAGACGGACGAAAGGAGCATGGACATCAAAGATAGCTTTGTAAGTGACGCTTGTGGCCATCTTCTCTTTCTGACGTTTGAACAGGTGATTTTCCCGAGCGCGATGGAGTGCAAGCTGATCTTCACCCCGCGCCAACTGTAATTTCCTCTTCCTGCGTCATCCGATTCGTTCTTCCTCGCCGCGAGACCTCCAATAATCACACCACTCTGATGTTAAACCCATTTTTAATCGAGTGCTTTTCTTTCTTTTATGTTCACCGCATCGTCGTCGTTATTACTTCACGCTCTCTCGCTTTGCTATCGGCACATCTTCAACACCATTAATTTCTTGCCTTCCTTATCATCTTTGTTTCGCGTCTTGATTTCAAGTGTTGTCTTTTCTCATCCTTCAAACATGCGCAGGTCTGTTTGCGTGCTCCTTGGATAATCCTATGATGTATTCTGTGTTTTCCTACGCTATTATCTTTGTGTAATACCCTTCGATCTTACGATCCAGTATTAACTTATTCGCATCCTTCGTAGTTTTTCTACTGAAGCTAATTATTTACTTCGTATTTTTATACCGTCTGTGAAACTGAATGTAGCCAATAGTCTACTCGTCTCTCCCTTCGGAAGAAGAATGGCGATTTCCTACTTCCGTTCCTTTTCCTCCCTCTTGCTAACGACTTTCCCCCCCAGATATATTGCGCTTCGTCGTGAAGGCCAAATTTGAATGCTCAACGATTTTCCGAAGCATCTCGCTATCCTGGAATTGAATCTCTCTGGAGCTTATCCGACCCGGAACCTCGTCTGGAGAAAAATGATCTGCTTTACCATTGGCCTGATAATATTTCCAGTAGATGATGACCGTCTTCAAACGATTCTCAAACCGAAGTGCGCCCTGTAGAGCACTTTCTCATCTCCGGGCCGCAACCGGACCATTCGAGAACCGGTTCGAGGTATGGACTGGTTCGAAATTTCCTGCGGTCCCTATTGGCTGAATCGGTCCCTCGTGATTCGGTTTAGCCCAGTTCGTGCGATTGGGCACGCGATATGATTAATGACCTGCTCTTTAGCCGAAGAGACAGATGCTCGGCCGCTTTCTCATCGACTGCGACATCGTCCGACATTCGTCTTGCCCAACCTCGGCTGGTTATTTCTCCTTTCAATCAGGCAACGAAAGCTCCTCAACGTAGAAGAAGTCAGGGAGAGGGATTTACGCACAACCTGCAGGTGAGCACAAGCCATTAATATTAAGCTGCGTAATCGCACGGTGGTTGAGGGCATTGGGTTAACGACCACGAAGATAGGTGATAGATACAGACAATCTCGAAGATCCGGAAGCCTTCGAGCAGCTCTGCAATAGACAGCGATCCAGTCTATCGATCAATCACCCACATCAGCCGCACACCTGTACCCCACGCACACGAAAGCTTCGGGGTACTTTGACTCTTGACAGCCTCGAGGCATCGAGCAGACTGCACACGATTCCCCTGTTCGTATTCTCGGAGGATCGGGATATACACAAGACAGAAGAGAGACACTGAAGATGCCGGCCCCAGCAGTGTATGTCCTTGCTATCTTAGGGACTGTCGGTGCTGTTTTCGCATTCAAGGAGGTGCGTATCTCAAATTGCGTTGACCTGGGATCCTCTTAATCTCCTTTCTTCGTCCCAGTTCGTTTATGAGCCGCACATAGTTCCAGCCTTGGAGAGGTGGAAAGCCGAATATGACGCACGGCGAGAAGCGAGGAGGCGGAGGGGAGCGCCTATTGAGGTGCCGATGAGTGAGAGAAGACATTCAGAGACGAACGACTCCCCCAACGATGAAGACGACAGTGGTAACTCTGCCTCCGCAAGCGGCCCTAGCACTTGGAGAAGCGAGTTTATGCGAAATGGACTCCTTAGACGCCGGGGTGCTAGTGCGCAGCCTCCTGTGCATGCTACTGGAAGAGACGTCGAGCTCGAGAGCCTCGTTGCACCCGAGGTCAGCGCGTGGAGGAATGCAACTTCGAACGGTGCTGCTCAAGATGTCGGGCAACGAAGCAGCGCAAATCTACTGGATCAGAGTAGCCATTCAATCGACGAGGTACGCCTCAGCACCTTCGTTACCTTTTACCTTACTTATGATTACTTCTAGTCCATCCACGCAATTCCGTACCCCGCTCTGTCTCCCACCCATGCACCTCATCATGTTCTGTTCGACTCTTCGATGAACTCGCCTCTGAGCACGACTCCCTCCAGTCATGCAAGTGGTTTGCCATCCATGCCTGCGTCGCCTGCCCCAGGCACGATGTATACCGGGACCCTTCCCTCCGGTACTAATTCGGGAACTCCAGAAAGGAATGCTTCAGAGGAACCACAACCACCGCAGCCTCACTTAACGCACCCGTCCGGACCAGAACCACAGGTTGATTCTAGTCGTCGGGCTACGCCATCTCCGCCACCAATTTTCGTATCGTCTGTTCCCCTCGTGCCATCGCCACCACCAGCCAGGGTTCCATCGCCTCTTACACCCCCACTTTCGACCTCCTCTTCTCTGCTTCCGTCTCCTCCAGCTCCCGCGCTTATCGAGAGCGCCGTCAGCGAACCACCTACCAACGAGTTTGCTCTCCTACACCAGCTTCCTCGCCTCGGGTTCAGAACCAGCAGCAGGACGTGCTGTCGCCTTTGCAACTCAGCGTTTTACCACCTTCGCCTTCTAGTCGAGCTTCTAGTCCAAATTTGACGCCTACTTCTCCTGAGGGACCTGTGTCTCCAATCAGCTCACTCCCTGCACCAGTTCCTGTCCCGGCCACATCCGACCTTCAAGGATTCACGGATAGCCATGCAACCCCAACGGCAAACCAGTTCCAACACCCGTCGTACTCGATCCAGCAACCAATTCTCTCGCTGTCTCAGTCCTATCCACAAGAGCTAGATTACGAGCAAGGACTCGAGCTCCTCTCTCCACCTTCATCACGCGCCGAGTCTCCTTTCTCGATGGCAGATTACAGCCCAGCAGCCAATTTCCGCTCGTTCAGTCCTCTCGGCGTGAACACGAACGTAAGACCGGAAAGCAGTCTCAGCCCCCTGAGCTCCGTTTCGGCTTCCTCGGCCTTCTCTAGTGTCTTTTCCTCGCCTGAAATGACCCACTCGCCGATTAGGATGGGATTGGGTAACGAAAGCTTCGATACGCTGTCGCCTGTAATGCAGGCAAGGGCCTTCAGCGGCCTTGGAGCGGCAGACAGGGCTGTCACATCGCCTTTTGCTGATCCTGTCGACTCTCCACGCTCTCTCCGAGCTTCTGTCAGCCCGCAGCCCTCATATAGTCAAACGAGCTCTGCGCAGAGCACGACGTATCTTTCGCTGAGTGGGTCAGACGACGATGAATCGGAGCTCTACGGACCGAATACCCGCGCGGATCAATCGACGGATCAAGGCCTCGGCTTGACACTGTTCCCGACATCCGTCTCCGCGTCTACGCCGACTGCTTCGTCCGCTATTCAGCCCAGGAGCCCCGGAGCTCAGACCCAAATTCAGAATCACCCGCAGAGTGATAGCGAGTTCTCCGATTTGGATTTCCTGAGTGATGTTGCTGGGACTGAGTCGGAGGCCGAAAGCGAGGAAGGATGGAGCGTGGCTGGCTCGGAGCAAGGGCTGAATCGAGCTTCGAATGCTAATGGAGCTGCTGCATTGGATAGGAATGAGACGATTAGAGCTCGTGGCGGAGCTTTTGGCTGGAGGAGGTAGGAGGCCCAGCGTCAATGATCCAACGGAGGACGAGCATAACAACGACAAGCCACACTCCAACGACACAACGAGAGCCAAACAGAAGAGACAATTGCCCATCTCCGCCACACCACTTTATCGGTTTCCCACTGTCTCGCAAACTAGCCTTGGATAAGTTCGTGTCTCTCATGGTCTTTTACCCCACCTGAATGGATTCAACTGTTATTTAAGTCCCTTTTCATTTGCCTCCCTGTAGTCTTTTTTTCGATTTTCCCATTCCATCCATACACACACGATACAATACGTCATCGCATCGCACACATTCTGTTTCCTTCTTTATCTTTTCCCAGTTCTCTTTCTCCTTCTTCGTCTGTACAACCCCAATTCCTGTGCTATATCCTATAGTTACCGCCATCTACTGAATCTGTACTCTTACCCTTTCATCCCGCTTTATTCCACTTCGTCTCGTCAAATTCAGGGTCTGCATATCTTTTTTCCCTCCGTCTTTTCACTGTACAATCTCCTCGAATCTCTTTACCTGTGCAGGTTCGTTTTTCCCTCACAAATCCGGTTTTCTGCCCCTTTATTCTATTGATATATTATACGTTCACAACATCGCTATCCATGGGACTCTCACTGGAATCTGTTCTCATCATAGCTTCTTTCCCCTTCCTATCGCGGCCCGTAGAACTACTGGTTCCCAAAGCTTTCTTCCTTTCTGTACAATTTCCTGCATCGTTTCTCTGCGTGCCTGGCACCTCTTTATTTATGTAAATCCAACTTGTACTAGCCGTTGAATCAGCTTTACGAGTCCCAAGCACCTATCGGTAGCCTCCCGATCGGCCGCCTCTCCGCCGATAACATCTCACTGAAGCCGATGTAGTACGCGATAAGCGCTGTTATAATCCCGAATACCCCTCCGGCCTTAGTCAACCTGGATACCCGAGATGAGAGCCAGGTAGAAGAAAGTGAGTGTAGGCTTACACTGCCTTCCCGGTAAACTCTGCAGAAGCCAACAGAATAAATGCGATAGTAAGCACGGAGAGGAGGATGACGAAGGAGTTGTTCTTGCGAATACAGACCAAGCTGTGCCAAGCAATATTGAACCGCTTTCACGATCAGGAAATCGAGAAGGTCAACGTACGCGAAGAGGAAAGTGACCATGAACCAAGTAACGAGATAAATTCCGAGCGCATTTCTAAGCCCTTGAGGGTCGTTGTCGTACGCAGCGAGGATGCCAGAAGCAGGAATGAAGATTGTGGCGTAGGACATCCAGAAGCAGCCATAAGAGGAAAAGGCTGTGTGGCGCCATCAGGGGCGATCGTTAGCGAGGGAGATACGTGGATGGGATGCTCAGATGGCCGCAATCATGATGCTTACCTGTGGCTCCAAAAACATTTCCTCGAGGGAACTCCCACATACCTGCCATGAATTGGAGGAGCCCGCCAGTAAAGATGGCCATGCCGACGACAACATTGGGTTCGTGCACGCCGCGGACGTTGACGTTGTACATCGAAAGCATGAAGGTCGTTGACGCAAATGAGAATATACCTCTGAGAAAATAAAATGTAACGTCATCCTGAATGTTGCAGAAACTGGGAAGAAAGAACTCACGCGGGTGCAGGATTGGCGATCCTCGAAGGGTAGGCCTTTGGGCCAACTGGACTGGTCGGCCTGTCAGACCCAGCCTCCTCGACTTGGAGATCGTTCGCCTTTTCAGAAGACATTTTTCTCGTTGCTTTATTGCCCTAGAGATATGTGAGACCAGGGAGCGCGGAAAGAGGAGTGGCGATGGCGTTCTCTCTGGACTGCATATATTTATACGATAGTCATCGAGTCTTCTCATCGTATCTTCTCCAGAACAGAACGGCAAGATATCCGTTGGGTGAGTGTGCCGAAGAGTGAGAGAGAGGAAGTAGCGGAGAGGAACGGGAGAACAGGTTCTCTGTGAAAGGAATGCTAGGAACGTTAAGAATCAGCTTCTGCATCGATAGGCAGAAATGTAGGCCGCCCCCACACTGGGGAAGAAAGGTTCATCGAACTGGACATATACAGCGTTTGGATTAGTGATTCATCTAGTGGGGAATACGATACGAATATACATGGATAGATACTGCACCAGTCCAATGCATGTGGTCTTGTCATCGGCATTCCGCCAGGCGGTCTGTCAGCAACTCCATCATGAGAAGCATTTCTCGAAGTCTCCATCGCCGTTATTCCTGGCATACGCCTGACTCGTGACGAAAGCCTCAAGCTCGCAAAGTCCATCTCCCTTGGCACCACAAAACTCAAGAGGCTGCAGGGCGTCGTTGACCAAGATCCTCACATAACTCGCCGAGTTCTTGCCACCCTTGACTCCCGCCGATCCATGCAACTTCTTGCACGTCAAGCGCTCCGTGACCATCCGTCCGCTGAAAGGCGTCAGGCGACTAGTCACCCAGGTCCTCTCAGGATCAGGTTTGGCGGGATCGAGCGGCTGCGGCTGAGGGAAGAGCCCGATCGCAGCGTAGATGGCGATCATCTGGTTGTCGTGCGAGAAGTCTGCGTAGATCGTGCGGTTGAGCGGGAACGTGGCCGGATCGGCGTCGAGAGTCCGGTTGGTCTGCGTCTCGTCTTGCACGGGCGTCTCCGTCAGGCGCGCGAGGAGCTCGTTGACATAGCCGACGCCTTGGACCGGGCCTAACTCCTGTCCATATCTATCAAGTCAAGCAAGGAGAAACAATAGAACGTAAGCAGCTGCCAATGACTGAATGATACAGGGACCGAAAACGCACCCAGTGCCATAATACTTATCCAAGTCCCCGTAGTACTCGTACTGAGCAAACTCGGCGGGCGTGAAGAGGTCACAGAACGGGCTCGGCGCTTTCCGCACGATGGAGTCGAAAGCGCAAAGCGGCATCAGGAATGAAATGTCTGTGGCGGTGAGATTGGCGCCAAGTGCCTGGGCGTTTAAACGAGTGGCGATAGGCGCGCCAAAGATGTTCGTCCAGATCTCCGTTTGGGCGTCTGAATCGCCTGCGTTGGGGCACATATTATCGTCGAGGGTATCGTTACGCTGGAGAGTAGAGCAACATAGAGCAACAGTTAGCATGTTTCAGACCAGAGAGAGGTGTATCACGGACGTCTTCATCGAGGATGACAGATAGTGGCGGGTTATACACACGGTTGCTTGCCAAAGAGAAACCTGCCCGAAGCCGAAGGGGTGAGATCGCGATTAATGGCATTCGAGTCGGAGAGGGACGAACCAGCAGTCCAGTTCGTCGCAGAGTCGACGACTCGTTGCCCGCTGGACGACCTTACGAATGGGATATTCCTCTTGGAAACCAATTTGGAGTATCGATAATAGGAGCGAGCGCCAGCCTCTGCGGATCTACAGCCACAATCCCACAATTAGCACTCCCCGCAGGAGACAACGCAGATTGGCAGCCCCGTTTCACGTACTGGAGCGCGCCAAAGGGGACTAGATCTGCGACTCCTAGCGAATACGTGTAGTTGCGGAGGAAATCCAATCGCGGGTCCGTGTACGAGGTTGCAGCTAGCAGCTTGTTGACTGCAGCTACGATACCCATGGTGGCGCCTGATGTAGGGAACCTCGCCCCATGCCGTTGAATCTTGACAGGATTCCGTATTTCAGCAATCTGATCAGATCATGCGGGAATAGCGACCTTACAATGTTCACCTGAGCAAAAGTGACGTTGGGTCGAGTCAGTAACAGCGCCCATCGACCGAGTGATGAGGTGCTTGTCGTACTCACTTGGGTGATCTTACAATCGGATGGAGGCGATCTGTAGGGCTCCGCCGAGAAGTACGGTGTGTACGCTGCCCAGGAATGCAATATGTCTGGTGGAGCAAGAACGATGCCGTCAGAGCCCTCCATTACGGACCCAGCTACACTCCCAGACGCTCGACATAGCAGCGCGCCACCAGTCAAGACGAGCCATAGCGCGCCCGTAGTCATCAACATAATCGGAATCGCAAAGAAGAGAGCGTTGCGTCTGTGGGCGGGGTGTAGGAAGGACGACGCTGGATCTTCCGCGAAACACATCGTCTGATATAGGGCTTCCTCGCTGTCCCACGTCCATCGTTTCTCGCGTCGGTGAGGGGTCCGAACGTCCCTTTTAGCGTCGGAAGAGCAGCCACGCTCGCATGGATGCAGTGATCTGGAAGCTTCCGATGTATAAAATCGCATTTGCGGTGATAGCAGCAACGGCTGGACTTCGATCGTGCGGGGTTCTTCATCCTCGAATATGGACGACCCATGTGCGTGTTTTTGACTTGTGAGCATCGTGGAGACCGTATCCGAAGTCCCTCTGATCATCCGAATCGAAAGGATTGCTGAAGGTGGTGGGTGTCTTGATTAGACCTTGGAGGAATAGGAGAAGAGATGGATGGGAAGGAGGGAGATGGAGCGATGCCTTGACGGACATGATCATACCAAGTCCATTGTATGCATGACACGAAGAGTGGGGCTGGCTTCGGGCCTACTGCTGTACGTATTGGAGCAGACAAGCACGTTTCTGACGACCACAGCCCGTGCGGTCGCGGAAAAGCCAATCGGTGCTCGCACGTGGAAACCGGCGTATGTTGTCTGGCAGCCCTAAAATATAACATAGGCTCCTGAAGGGGTTTTCGGTCGAATTTGACCCCTTCTTCAGTTCCTGCTTGGCGGTCGACAAAAGCCAGCCTGTTCATCGACCCTTCAAAGCTTCAAGCTTCAAGTTTCGCGGCCCGTTTATCTGCAAGAACGCGGAATTTTCTGCAATAATTGTGGGATTAGTTCAACATGAATCCGCGAAATGTGAGTCTGAGAAACATCCCATTCATGAAAGCTCGCATTCAATCAAGTGTCGACAACGTTCCACGTTGGATGTCGTCTTCTGAGCATACGGCTTTCGGACAGCTGCTATGAGAAAACGTAACATGTGCTCTCAGGCCCATGAGGGTTATTTTTAGACCTGTATTCAGGTAAACGCTGAGCAAACGTGCAGAAGAAGTCACTTACAACGAAAGACAACTTGCTTAAGGTAAGATTTGCTGAATACCCAGTGGCAGACCAGCGTGCTCATCGATAACGCGTTTTATCAGCCAGCACATCAACCTGCGACACGAATTCTCGGTAGATGCGTATTTTTGGGGATACGAATTCGAAAAGGAGGGGATAGCATTGCTGATGGGCAACAGATGACATGTTTGAGAAGGGCTAGATGGGAGTTGCTTCCAAAGGTCTGTTCGCATGTTGGCCTCTTTGACCGTTGACGCCGTGGTGGCGGGAGAAATGTTGACTAAAATAGCCGGAAGGTCACACCCATTGTCGGGCCGGACATACCGACTCGATAAATTACACTCAGAACCAGAAGTTGCCGTAAAAAAGTTAGAATAAAGGGTTGAATGCACGATTCCTGGAATAAAAATGCTCTCCGTGGATGGTTGCCTCAAGAATATTCCTGTGGGGCTTTCACCATGGGCACTTCGATTCGAGTTCTGGTCGAGGCTGAATGACACAGAGGATTACAAATAACTCCCTCCTCGTTCTATATCTTTGGGATGCGTATTGACCCAGGTACCCCCTCTGGCTGTTTACCACCAGCATCAAATCGACAAATTCTGTCTCTCGGGATAGCTGGCCCATAGCTGATAGTTCGTTGATCCCACAATGGGCGATTTTCGCCAGAATCTTAGTACCACCATCGATCCAACCACACTTCCGAATCCTTATACACCATCGGCATTTTTGACTCCCCAGGAGGCGTTCCAGTCAAACGTTATGGTCTATATCACAGTTTCTTGTTTGGCTGTAAGGCGTCCTACATTCAGCTTACAAAAGGCTGATTTATACTTTCCAGATCATCATTTGGGACATACTACATTCCCTCTCAGACGAATTAACGCTGGCTTTTAAGCAGCGCATCAGAGCGCCAATACTGGTTTATTTTTTGTCACGGTAGGTTTTGTCAATAATAATCACATCATTGATTTTGAGTAGTCTTCAGATATTCCACCCTAGGCTATCTTCTAGGAAAGACCATCCAGCTAAGTATGTTGCTTCTTCCAGTGGACGCTGCTGATCGCCCAACTCACAAATACACAACAAGCAATGGAGCTCCCGGATTGCTCCCTTGTCCAGATAATTATGAACACCTTCTACACCCTCACGCACGCTACAAGGGGGCTGCTTTTTTATTTCCGCGTCTGCGGCGTATACAACAATCACCCATTCGTCCGCATTTTCTTCGGGGTCTCCTGGCTCGCAGTGGCTGGAGGGTTGTCGGTAACATTCAAAAGCATCGTCGGCTTGAACATCGGTTCGACGCGGCACTGCACCTCCAAGATCATACAGAGATACATCGTGATTCCATGGTGGATGAGCATGATGAATGACACGCTGGTACTTGTGGCCATAATGTGGAAGCTGAGCTCTGCGGTAGTGGAGTTAGAAATGATGAAGGGAGATGAGAGGCAGGACCCGCAAGGCCCTCATAGGAGAAGGCCGGTGCGGCAACTGGACTGGCGCGCCTTCAAAGTCCTAATTAGGCGCCCATCCCGTTGGCAGCATCTGACGGAGGCGTTCCTCCGAGACACTCAAATCTGCTACCTGTGAGTAAACTTCCGTCTGTTGTCGGGTCATTACCAGGTCCACCTCATATAATGTTCCGCGCAGATTAGCAGCCTTCATGAAAGTCGCCCTTTTAATCACCTTCTTGG
The DNA here is from genome assembly GCA_902728275.1 of Cyclocybe aegerita. Lineage (NCBI taxonomy): Eukaryota > Fungi > Basidiomycota > Agaricomycetes > Agaricales > Hemipholiotaceae > Cyclocybe > Cyclocybe aegerita. The sequence goes on from CACVBS010000024.1 coordinate 361,654, forward strand.
CAATTGGAGGTCTACTGTCAACAGCTCCGCACCGCCTTATGCTTTCCTACCTGGACACAGCCGTGGTAAACATCATAGTATGCCGCGTGTACAGAAACATGAAGGTCAGGCAACCTGGTCTCTTATGGGTTTCCAGAGACAGCACCGTTCCGGACATCCAGTTTAGATCACCCACAGCGAGCAGCGAGGACGTATGACTACTCTGACTAGAGTATAATTCTGTCTAAATTGCAGAGTACATTTTTTCCAATGGGTAACCGAGGGCTTCGAAAGTTTGTTGAAAGTCATAGGCGATATAAAAAACCTCTGAGGACCTCAGCCCGCGGGCTTTCACAGAAAGCTTGAACCCACCGTACTGCATCATGCTACTTAGTCTTTCGTTAGGGGTACGCGTACAGTCAGCAATCGCGCCCATTAAAGGGTTTTACTTTGTGTCGTGTCAGGTCGCGTCGCGCCGTTTTTTTATTTGAAAGCCGCGTGAGAAACTGTCATGATCGGGCTGCCACAGTTCCACTGCCAGCAGGTACCGAAGCAAATCCTCGTCAACTTTTCCCTAAAACCGCATTCGAAGAAAATAATCCGGAATGAATGGTGAGTTTCGCACTCAAACAAAGATAACCCAGTTCGACTCCTGTCAGTTTGTTCTGTCCCGTCACGTTTTTGTTGGGTTCAAAAGCACAGTAAATCTGATCATGGAGTCGGAAGCACAAGACATACCTAGCTAAATCGATGACTGCTAGATGCACTCTAGCACTTTTCAGATGAAGTCTGATCGAGAACATCCTTGCAATTGAACAAGGCACTCCGGGGCATGTCTGGACGCATCGTGAGCGGTCTTCTCGACTCCCTCGACATGTCGTTCGACCACCCTCAGGTGAGTAGTACATTTGAAGGATAGCGCAAAGGCTAAACGCGCAGTCGAAGATCGCAAAAGAAGCAGCTCCTGAAAGCATCGCCACAGGTAGACGCATGGAACATCAATTGATTCCGCTTGCGCGGCGGAGGCTGGCGGAGAGCAGTCCGGACTTGCCTTGACCGAATGTCCATCACCGACATAAACCCAACTACACAGAAGACAAGGTGGCACGAGATGGGGATTTATACCCAACCGTTGTCGTTGCGTTAGCAAGCTTTCACTTCTCCCACTAACTATCGAAGACGACAGACACCTCGCGGTCACCATCAAGCCAAGCTGAACTCTCCTTCACGAAGTCAGCCACCTCTCTTTCTTCCTCCCACTCTTTCTACGATGACGGCTCTGCGGCGAGCTGGTTGTCTCTTTCCTTTGCTATGGCTTGCGATGTCCTCGTCTTCAGCGTCGGCGGTGACGGCTGGTACCTTCGTCGAGAGCGGTAATACCCTCGTCAGTGCAATGATGGTATGTACTTTTTCGCCATCGTTTTTTTTTTCCTTTTTCCAACCTCTCTTGATAGATGTTTCTGGGCAACGAGGAGAATGTGTACATTCTGGACAAAGCTGAGGGGAACAAGGCGCAAGTGGCTGGCCATCCTGCTTGGGGATCCGTATGGTGAGTCGCTTTGAGATCGCCTTCTCTTCCTCGTCGTCGTGACAGCATGCGGGTTCTAGGAATATGGATACGCATGAAACGGAGGTGATGGACGTCCGCACGAACGTCTTCTGCGCGTCTGGCATGCACCTTCCCAACGGCTCGTTCGTGACCTTCGGCGGTAACGGGGCCGTCGGCGTCGGGGGCAACACAGGATCGCAGGTTGGGATGGACGGGCAAGGTGCCTGGGACGCGACCTATGGGGACTTTGACGGACGCAAGGCGATTCGGATGATAAACCCATGCCGAAAGACGGACAACTTCAATGCTCCCGCCTGCCAGTGGTTCGACGACCCCACGGTGCTGGCGATGAAGCGCAACCGGTGGTACTCGACGGCAGAACCGACGGGTGAAGGGCAAATCGTGATCATTGGAGGCTTTGTGGCCGGAGGGTATGTCAATCGGAACGTCCCGAACATCGATCCAGAGTTCGAGGGAGGAGCGGCGGACTGCACGTACGAATATTTCCCTGCGAAGTCGACGGAGCCCCAGGCGTTCAAGTTCCTGATCCAAACTTCGGGTCTGAATGCCTACGCGCATACATTCTTGATGCCGTCGGGAAAGATGTTCGTCCAGGCGAATGTATCGACGGGTAAGCCTTCTCCGCGTGCGTGCGTGCGTGCTGACTGAGCTGACGCTTCTCCAGTTCTTTGGGACCACGACAACAACATCGAGACGCCGCTTCCCGACATGCCAGGGGGCGTCGTTCGTGTCTACCCAGCGTCAGGCGCAGCTGCCTTGCTCCCACTCAGACCGGAGAACAACTACAACCCGACCGTGATTTTCTGCGGAGGACAGGACATGCCAGAAGGCCACTGGGGCGACTATGCGTTCCCAACCGTCAACACCTGGGAATTCCCCGCTTCGAAGGATTGCCAGAGGATTGCACCAGAGCCAGAGGGTGGTAAAGCCGTTGCGTACGAGCAGGACGATGACATGCCTGAGGGCCGCACGATGACCCAATTCATCGCCCTACCCGACGGCAAGCTTCTTCTGGTCAACGGAGCGCTCAACGGTACCGCTGGGTACTCGCAGCAGACCGGCATCGTCAAGTCGTACGCTGACATGCCCTTTGGCGAGTCGCTCGCTTCAGGACCGACTCTGACACCCGCTCTCTACGACCCCAAGGCGGCGAAAGGCAAACGTTGGTCGACAGAGGGTTTGAGCACCTCTAAGATCCCCCGGATGTACCACTCCACGGCCATCCTCCTCGCAGACGGCTCTGTCCTCATCGCCGGCTCGAACCCCAACGTCGACGTCAACATCACCACCATCTACCCCACCGAATACCGTATCGAGATCTTCTACCCGCCGTATTTCTCGAAGACCCGCCCTGTGCCCACCGGCGCACCCAAGACGATCTCGTACGGCGGGCCCTCCTTCGACATGGTCATCCCCGCGAGCTCGTACTCCGGGTCAACGAACGAGGCCGCCGAGTCCGCGGAGGTCATCATCACGCGTGGGGGGTTCACGACGCACGCGATGAACATGGGCCAGCGGATGCTGCAGCTGAACAATACATACACCGTGAACAAGAACGGGTCGATCACGCTGCACGTCGCGCAGGCGCCGCCGAACGCCAACCTCTTCCAGCCGGGACCGGCGCTGCTCTTCGTCAACGTGCATGGCGTGCCAAGCAACGGATCGTATGTCATCGTCGGGAATGGGCAGATCGGACCACAGCCTACGGCGGCGGCGAGCACGCTGCCTGCGAGCGTCCGTCTCGATTCGGCGTCGGGCTCGGCATCTGGGTCGGGGAGCAACAGCAGCGACAGCGAGGAGTCGGGCATGAGCATGGGTCTTATCATCGGTATCGCTGCTGGTGGTGCCGCCCTACTCCTGCTCGTGGGCATCGTCTTCGTGTGCATGCGCCGCCGGAAGGCCGCCGCGAAACCGCCGTCATATCAGATGTCGACTTCGCCGCCGGGCGGGTACAACATGAAAACCGCCGCTGACTCAAGCTCGTTCGTGCCTATGAACCAGTCGAACGACAGCCGGGCGTGGGCCGCACACCCCAACGAGAGCACGGCGAGCTTCAACTCGGCGCCGTATCGTGATGACCCGCGGGGAGGGGATCCGTATGGAAGCCAGGCTAACCTAACGCAACACCAGCACGGTTATGGGAACCAAAACGCCTACGGCCAGCAACCGCATAGGTATTAAACGTTGAACAGCTTACGCTAACGCAGGCCAACGCGCTCAAGATCTTTCGTGTACGAATTCCCAAACCACCGCTCGACCATTCATCCTCTCCTGTTGACATCCGGACAGTCGGACCATTCGATCTCTAGAGTCCGCACCACCATATCGTCGCCGCTGTCTTCCTCGCTCTTGTATATTTAAGGTATCTATAGGATGGGTTACGATCTCCTCTTCCCCGCTTCGCGCTCTTTTCTTACTTTAGGCAAGACGCCAGTCAATGGTACATTCAGTAATAATTTTGTCCGTCTGAGGTTCCTCAGAACTCAGATAGACACCACGGACACTCTTCACCGCTACGCTCACTTGAATGGTTTCATACATGTAATATACCCTCGGGATAATGTAGAATTTTGGTTATCTAGACATCATTGCTGTCGACACAATGATTGTCAGAGCTTGAGTTTGAAGTTTGAACAGCAACCTTGTTAGCTGCCCATTGCCCGCTCCCGTCCCCGTAATTAGAAGGCGCCTGCAGCACCTTTCTCCGGGCTCACAGAGCTGTCGTGCTGCTGCTGCTGCTAAAAAGCAAGCTTCTGGACCCAGATGATTCCTTGGTATGTAGTGCGTCGATTTGAACAACGAAGGATTTCTCGCAAATCGAACGGATGTAATTGGATAGGGGCGAGCCGCCCGAAAAGGAAATTTCAGGTCCCAGCGGCGCACTTCCGTCTTCCGCGCGAGCCCACTGTCTTCTCGAAGCCTCCCCCGTGACTCTTAGTAACTACCATATGCCTTACTCATTCTTACAACACTGAAGGCATATTCTCAGCAACCGTCTACTGACATTGCCCAGAATACTACCAAGATTGAAAGCGTTTGGTCACCCGAAGGTCTAGACGAGCCCATATCCCCTCTTTGGGGAGACTATTAGATTTCTTGGGAAGGCGCGTGTTTCCGAGCGTTTGGCGTCAAGCGTAAATTTAGTGAGTTTAGCCTCTGAGGAACGTCGCACCTGGTGGGCGGGCATTCTTCACCGCTTCCGGTCTTCCTGAACTCCTCGTCCTCGTTTTCCTCCGATTTCTCGAGGCTCGTGGAGTAGGTGTTTTAAATAGAACATGATAGCATGATTAGAACTAGGTTCGCTGATCGAGGTTGTCGGCGTCCCGAACTTCTCTGAGCGGTTGTTAGAAACCACATCAATGACAAGTCTTATCGCTGTTCTCTTACCCTGCAGACCGAAGCTTTTCTCGTCGCTCAAGTCTCTCAAGCTTGTTCTTTTCTTGTGCTGCACCAAAGGAGAAACACGGCTTGCTGGATGCCTCGGCACAGCCAACCTTCTAGCGACTGTTTAGACGGCGGAGGCGGGCTCGTGAAGCCGTTCCGAACCCTCCGACGACGGAGGATCCTTCGAGTTTCACTACACAATGCCGGTGAGCCTCCCAGCCGTTCTCCTCGTCCTCCGCCATGCAGCAAAATGAAAACCTGGGCACAGGGGGATCTCCTCGATGCCGGAAACGGCACCGTGCAGGGAGAAGTTCATTTCATATCAAAATTTCAGCCTCGGCATCCTGATCCTTCTATAGCTGGTCGCCAGGCTGGAAACGGGCGTTCAAGGTGTGCCTTTTGGGGAATGGTGCGGTGATGTCGACCAGGAGTCAGGTCTGGGCGGTGCCCGTGCTCAATCCTTTTCAACCAGAGGTCCAAACAAGCTTTCATCCTTTTCTCTTTCTCCCTCATCGACTCCCCGCGCAAGTACGTTCGCCATGCGCTCTCCACGGCTGCCCTTGCGGGCTCTATGTATCGCGTCTGCGTTTTCGACTGCTCTGGCCGCTACTGGCGGCACGTTTGAGGAGGGAGGTAACACGCTGGTCAGCGCGATGATGGTACGCTCCACTTTTCTCCTTCAAAACCACTTCTGACGGGTGCATTTAGATGTTCCTTGGAAATGAACAAAGCGTGTATATCCTCGACAAGGCGGAGGGCAATGCCGCCCAAGTGCTAGGACACCCCGCGTGGGGTTCGGTATGGTACGGCCCCCTTCTCGCGTGTGGTCAATTGAGTGCTGAATCATAGGCGCAGGGATATCAAGACGCGCAGGGCGGTCGTAATGGACATCAAAACCAACTCGTTCTGTGCATCTGGCATGCATCTTCCCAACGGTTCCTATGTGACGTTCGGAGGGAATGACGCAGTGGGGCAGAACGGTGTTGCGGGGTCACAGAAGAACCCCGACGGAACGGGTGCCTGGGACTCGTACTATCAAGACTTCGACGGCCGCAGAGCCATTCGCATCGTCACCCCTTGTACGATCACCGACACTCTCAACTCGGGACCGTGTGCGTGGTATGATGAGCCCACCCAGCTGTCCATGAGGCGTGAGCGGTGGTACTCGGCGGCAGAGGCAACGGGTGAAGGGGAGGTTGTGATCATCGGAGGCTTCGTCAGAGGAGGCTTCGTCAATCGATGGGTTCCGAACGTCGATCCAGCAACATCAGACGGCCAGGCCGACCCGACATACGAGTACTATCCTCCACGATCCGGCGAGCCCAGGACCTTCGATTTCCTCATCAAGACCTCTGGCCTCAATTCCTACGCACACACATATCTGATGCCTTCAGGAAGGATCCTGGTTCAGGCAAATTTGTCGACTAGTGAGTTCTCGCCCACCGCTTGTGATCCTTTTCGATAACTAAATGTCGCGTGACACAGCCCTTTGGGACCATAACACCAATGTTGAGACGCCACTACCTCCTATGCCCAAGGGCGTCGTGCGGGTATACCCTGCGTCGGGCGCTACGACTATGTTGCCTCTCACCGTCGCCAACAAATACACCCCGACCCTTTTGTTTTGTGGTGGCTCGGATATGCCCGAGGCTGACTATGGCGACTATGGAGGCCCCTACACCGATGTCTGGACAGTCACCGCTTCCAAGGATTGCCAGCGGCTCACCCCTGAACCATCTGACGGGTCAGCAGTTGCCTACGAGCAGGACGACGACCTGCCCGAAGCACGGACGATGGGCCAGTTCATCAACCTACCCAACGGCAAGATCCTCGTCCTCAACGGCGGCGAGAAGGGCCTTGCGGGCTACTCTCTGGGCACCCGAACCACCCCTAATCTCGCCGACATGCCCTTCGGGCCGTCGCTCTGTACAGACCCCGTACTCACGCCCGCCATCTACGACCCTACTGCCCCCAGAGGCAGCCGCTGGTCAAACGCGGGCTTCGGTGCTTCGAAGATCCCCCGCCTGTACCATTCCACGGCGGTGCTTCTCCCCGATGGATCTGTCTTCATCGCAGGTTCCAACCCCAACCCCGACGTCGACCTCAGGGCGTTCTACCCCACCGAATACCGATCCGACATTTTCTATCCATCATACTTCGATGCCCCTATCCGCCCCGCGCCCCTGGGGGTTCCGAAGACCCTGTCGTATGGAGGACAGTACTTCGACATTACGATCCCCACGAATTCGTATGAAGGGTTGGCGAATGATGCTGCTGAGGCGACGACGGTGTATATCCTCCGCAGTGGGTTCACGACGCACGCGATGAACATGGGCCAGCGCTCGATGGAGCTCGCGACTTCGTACACCGTCAACAAGAACGGCACCATCACCTTGCACGTCGCCCAGCCTCCGCCGAACCCAAATCTGTTCCAGCCCGGCCCCGCACTTCTGTTCGTCAACATCAAGGGAATTCCCAGCAATGGCACCTACGTGATCGTCGGGAACGGACGCATCGGCACCCAACCCACCTCCGCAGAGAGCGTCCTCCCCTCGAGCACGCGCCTCGACGGCGTCTCTTCCTCCTCCGGCACCTCAGGCAGCGACGACACCTCCGGATCGACTTCGGCGAACAACGACGAGGGCGAGAAGAAGATGAGCACCGGCATGCTGATCGGCGTCATCGTGGGCGCTGCGGCCATCGTCGCTGTCCTCGCCGCCATCATCGGGATCATCATCGCCCGCCGCCGGCGTGCTGCTGCCCGCTCAGCACCCTCCTTCGCGATGGAGCCTGCCGGGCTCAAGCCCATGGCCGTCGGTGCTGGTGCGGGCGGCTGGAGCTCGTCAGCAGCGGACACGGCCGTGTTCACACCTCTTCATAAGAGTGAGAACGACGCGTGGGACGCGAGCACGGCGAACCTCCATGCGCCGTATAACACCCCATACGGCGGTGGGTACAGGGACGACGTGTCGTCGATGAACACGCGGGGAAGCAGTGCGTATGACCAGCCGTACGATCCGTATGCGCAGCACCCGATGCCCATCCACGCTGAGACGCACGGAGCACCGAACCCTAACATGAAGGAGTTCCGGTAGTCCCACGGCGCGGTGTCGATGATTGATTAATCGACCTCGCTAGAAGACTGGCTGGCTGGATATTTTATGACGACCATTTTTTTTCTTTCATTCCAGGGAACGGACTTGCACATCATGCTTTCTCTAACGGACTGGATCTCTCTCCTACTCATCTTTATTATCCTCCATCCATCCATCCCATTCTCGTACACTCGTTGCTACTACCATTTGCTGCTCTGCCCCACGTCCATTCATTGCTACTACTCTGTACATACCACCGACACTTGCTATGTAGATATCCAATCGCACAAACATCTAATCGCTACAAATAATGGGACTCGATGCATCTAAACCTAGATTTTATGATCGTATAGTCCTCATTTCACTGGATGACCGGATACTATATACTGGTGCTAGTGTAGGCTATTCATTCGGATATTACCCTATGGAAGCATTACCTCGTCCTTTATTTTTGAACACCTGGCCTGGCTGCAGCTCGTCGTCTCCTCGTTGTTCATTACATAATACCCAGCGTGTCTACTCTGGAGTAGACCGTTCGCAAACTTCTGTGCGGGAGAACAGACCTTTTCTCTGCTCGACGCTTTGGCCGACAGAGATAATGTGGGTGATGTGATGGTGTCTATACTCCATGTCAAGAACGGCTGAGGTGAAGTATACTGGGGCCACCGTGGCCTACTATCCCTGAGAATTATTTTGCAAAACCTGATTTTGGTGGCTCTCTGCAGCTCGTACACGCTTGAGCAAAATGCTATCACGGGGCTATTTTTAGCCAGCATAACGTTTAACTTCGCGAGCAGCATGTATGATAGCACCCTCCTCGAGGGGTAATAGTAGCACGCCCCTATTGCCTCGTTCACCGCTCTCTCTCCAAGAAGCATTCACTACATCCATGGGATATATAATGAACTGTCGTTCGCGATCTCATCCCCCCACCCTCGGCTAGTTGACCAGGATGGTCCATTTCGCTGTTGTCGTCGCAGGAACTTATGTCCTGTACTATCTCCTTAGAGAATCTATCAAACGAAGCAAGGCGAGCTTCTGAAATCTGCCTCCGGACTCCTTGCCTGATCGAGATTCTCAGCTGGCTCATATCCCAACTCTTGGTTATTCATTTCCTCTATTCACATACATAACAGCCTTCAGGTTTTATCGGAAAGCGGGAGAGATGTTGCAAGAAGGTTATCGCAAGGTGATTCTCCTGAGCGCCCGCTTGATTTCGGGCTCGAGCTCAACAACGTTATGCAATTGTTGCAGTATCCAAATCAGGTCTGGAAGGTCGCGACCCTCCAAGGCTGGTTCGTCGTCGCGAATGGGATACAACGCGTGCAAGATGTCAGCAGGGCTCCAGATGACCAGCTTTCGTCAGGGGCCAGCTTCGCTAAGGTACCGTTCGTCCTCAAGCTCAAGGTTTATCTGCTTGACGTCGGAATTAATGGATCTACTTATTGTTTCAGCAAATGCAATTGGACTATACCTTAGGCCCTGAGGTCATGGAGAACCCTTACCACCGTACCGTCGTCAGAAATAGAATGACGCGCAACATCGAGGCCCAGTTCGACGATATGCATGACGAGATGTTGCAAGCGTTTCAAGATGTTATGTCCCCTTGTGAATCCGATAATAGTACGAGAAATTTCCTCTGTTCGTCGTGCATCCCATTAACCACATTCCAGAATGGACTAGGATCCAGACGTATGAGTCCTTTCTGGAAATTACGTCTCGTGTGTCAGCACGGTTAGCTGTCGGCTATCCTCTTTGTAGGCTTGCATCCCTTTTTAGGAGAACAGCTCTAGCAGTCTCACGAAGCAACAGGCGGTGTCAAAGAATTTCGGCGTCTGTGCATGAACTCGTCTCATGAACTTGTTCGGGGCGCCGTCCTTCATTTTTTTCCTACATTCTTGAAACCGTAGGAATTATACGTCTTAGCAAACTCGTCTTTCTGATACTCAGTTGCACAGCGTGTTGGGGAATATCGTTTCGGGGGCCATGCGCGACGTCCGAGAAATGTCCAAGTGTCTGAAGCCATTGATAAAGGAGAGACTCGAGCAGGAGGCCCTTCATGGCGCATCCTGGCCCGGAAAACGGGCAAGCAGAAGCATTTTATCTCCTGCGTGCATCTACTAACCAGAGCCGCAGAATGATTTATTGACCTGGATTATGGATGAGGCTGTTCGTAGTGGAGACAACAGAACACCCCTTAACATGGCCAAGCAGCTGTATTTTCTGTCGTTCGCAGCACACAGCGCTTCTACGGTTCGTTACCTGCAGCTCTGAAATGTTTTTGAGCACAAGCCTATGTTTACCCAGATGCTCTTGCTATCCCTCCACGAGATTTGTAGACGCCCAGAGTATATTGGGCCACTGCAGGAAGAAGTAATAAACCTTATCCAGTCGGAAGGGTGGACGAAGAATACTTTCATGAAAATGTATAAACTCGACAGTTTCTTGCGGGAAATCCACCGGTGTTACGACATGCGGTTATGTGAGCATTCATCTGCTTCTCCTCTAGCTCTTACTCATCCGCATGGAATGAAAACAATTTATTAGTACACATGGGCCGTATGACTCTGCGCGATTTTACCTTCTCCGATGGCACTCTCGTGCCAGCTGGGTCCTCGTTATTTGTAAATTCTCATGGGCTCTACGGCGATGAAGAGATTCACGCTTCGCCCCCGACCTTTGACGGCTTCCGTTACCTGCGCGAAGACAATTCCTCTCAAGCAATGCTCACCACACCAACGTTGGATTTTCAGGCCTTTGGATACGGGAGACACGTATGGTATGGAATATATTTACTATGTCTGAGCTTCAGTTTTGACATTGACATCATTTGTTTGATATATAGTCCTGGGCGCTTTCTTGGAAGCTATCAGCTGAAGACTGTCATTGCACACGTCCTTATGACGTACGACCTGCGAAGTGACGAGGCATCAGATTCATCCGTCACAGAGCCAAAAGGGGCGGAAAATATGCCAAACATCAAGGCGGCTATTTGGTTGAAGAAGCGAGTGGTCGAGCAGGAAGGAAAGAAGGAAAAGTGAGTTGTTGGCTGCATTCCTGACTACGTGATAAATTGTGTCAAACACGGTATTAGGATTATTTCGAAAGCATTCTGCTCTACTTCTGTCCTCGATACGAAGACTGAATGGTGCAAATACCACGAAGAGACGTTTCCGGCGTGCGTAATTGCCGGGATGCCGACAGGCGCTTATGGATTCGGCGACGGAAGTCTTCGGCGCTAAAATGATCACATGACCGGCCCGACGGAACTCGCCCTTATCTTGTGTCTCACCACAGAACTTGGGATCAGCAGTTACCGCCGTTGAAGCTGCTTGAAACACCATCGATCGAAGAAATCATGACTGATTCCCTGAGGTTTTGGAGTCTGGAAACGAGGCGGAGTGTTCGACTTTGTCTCAGCGATCTACGGGGTACCACGACTATCTGGCAAAACCACTAAGAACCTACCCATTACTAGCTTTACATAAAGGAGTCCAAACTTCACGTTCGATATCTCATGCTTCGCTTGTTGTGTCTCTCATCTGATTTGGAACATCCTTTAGCGCCGAGGCGCGATCTCACACTGACATCCGGAATTCCCGGAGATCGACGTCGACGGGCGCTTCATGGATGTGCTTCGGCGCTACGCAACCGGCGCTCATCCGACGGAACTTGTGCGTCGTTTCGGGTATTCCCTTATCTGGTGTTTCACAAATGGCCATGGGATGAGCAATCTCCACCGTTGAAACCCCACTATGGCGCTCGAAACACCATCGGTAGTCGATCGACAAAATCACGGTTGAGTCGCACAAGTTTCGGAGCCTGGAAACGAGGTGGTGTGTTCGACTTTTGTCTCAACGATCGAAGGGAGAAACATGGGGCATCACGCGGCGTCCATGTGTTATCGCTTCGGACTGAACTAGCGATTTTTGGGAATTCCTATTTCTGTATCGAGATCAAAGCTGGTCAGGCGAGTTTGGAAGCCGCCGGCTACTACTTAATACTAGGCAAAATCACTAACCAACTCACCACCATCGTCTTCCGAACGCTAGACCTTCGGCTTGTAGCTTGTCATCCATCTTGCGTCGTGTCTATCGTATGGTATTCGGGGATCGTTAAGCGCCCTTGTCGGGTGATCGACCATGCGGGCGTCTCACGAGCGGAAGGAACGGCGCTTCACAACTTGCGTGTCTAAAATCGGAAAGGAGGTTCGCCTCAGAGGTATAAAAATGCTCGCTTTCTGCCCCAGGAATTCAAGCTTCGAACTTCGTCGCTTCGCATACCAAATTCACCGTCATCGCGCGTCCTCCTTTACCAAACCACATCACTGCTTGACGCCTGCGTTGCTTCGGTTCATAACTTACCACCACCAAAGATGTCTTCCGTGAGTAACTCCTACCTTCTAAGGCCATCTTCCCGACTAACGATCCTTGATAGTACAACTCCTTCGGCGCTGCAGCTCCCGCAGCTCAGCCCAACTACGAGACAGTCTCCCTCGTCTGCGCTGCCTACATGAACCACCTCTTCGGCTCAGCGCGCTACCCCTACCCATGCCCCCGTTCTGCCTGGCAGCCTCACCTCCCCTCCTATATCAAAACAGCCCTCATCTCCTCCCAACTCGACGTCTCCGTCGTCTACCACGCCATGACCCTCCTCGGGCAGTACAAAGTAGCCCTGCCCGAAAGCGTCGCATACTACGACGATGCCTACCGCCTCTTCATGTCCGCGTACATCGTGGCAGCGAAGGTCTCGTGCGACACCCCGCACGAGCTCCGATTCTGGCGCCTCGTCGGGCGGGGCAAGTTCACGTCGGAGGAGTTGGTGAAGATGGAGCTCGAGTTCTGCCGCGTGCTGAAGTGGGACGTGCAGATCCAGGCGACGGCGTTCACGTCGTTCAAGGGCATCGTGGAGAGCTACGAGGGGGTGACGTTTGTGCGGGGAAGTGCTGGAGTCATCCAAGTGCCCCGCTTCCCGCAGTTCGACGAGCCGCCCCCACGTTACGAGTATTCCTGGAGGGACGTGAGGATGCTCGTGCTTCAATCGGAGGACGACGAGTTGCCTCCGGTGGTGTCGCTGTCGGGCATGGAATCGCGCTCCTCCCGATCACGAGTAGAGCGTGCTGCTCCCCCACCCACATCCGACGCTGTCCGCACGAAGCCCTCGCTTCGGCGTCGAGTACTTAGCGCCATTCTTATCCGGCCTCGCAGCGCATGATTTTCCTTTCATTTTTGCTCACTTTTTCGATATCTCATACCCCGTATATTCCGACTACTATATCACTGATTTCTGTTCATTACTTACTCAATGCAATCGTTTCTTCCTTCCACCGTTCCCGACCGTGAGTGTTGTGAGCATCGTCTGGGAAGCGAGTATCCCCATATCGATAATGCTACAAAAAATGAACGCACTCCTCGCACACTCAAAGGTCTGAAGATTTCTTGCAAAATTGCCCGATGAAAGCTCTACTACCTTGCATGTTCTTTGTTCTGGTGACGAACACAACCGAAGTTCAGCTTCGAGAATTGGCCGGAGGGCAATCATCGAGCTCCTGCGCGTTGGGATGTGATTATAACACGTATATGCCCTTTGACGCGTCACAATCCGGCGGCATGGTGATAATAACGAGGGGTAACCCTTGACGGAATCACACCCCGAAAATAGGCTTGAGCATAGAATGACGTCAGATATTATTTTTTCTGGCAGGTTAGGGCAGTTATCGCAAACGCAATGAGTAAATCGTCAAGTGACTAGTAAACCAACAGTACATGATCGATGCGCAAAACCAGGAGGAAAGAAAGCTCGTGAAAGGCCTATAAACTCGGTAGTGTCATTACGGAAGAAGTTCGAAGTCATAAGGTTCGTCATGTCAAATGTGTAAAGATCGCTAGAACAAGAGAAAGTTAGATAAATAGAGCAGACGACGGCGGCCGGAGAAGGCATCTATGTGGACAACGAACTTGCAAACGATGATAGAAGAAATACACGGAGAAAAATGTGGGCGTGAAATGCAAAACGATGGGAAATGAGGTACAAATGAGTAGAGGACAAAAAGGTGGCATATGCAAGGTCAAAATTATGTGGGCTGAAGAAGTTCAGAAGAAGATGATAGCGAAGAAGAAAATAGCTGAGTACGTGGGTAGAATCCAGATTCGAAGGGGCAAGGTATTGTTCAACAACGCGTACTTCATCACCGCTCGGACCCAGCGAAGAACGGTCCCTCAGGAGGCTTGTCAGGCGACCCAGGATCTAACACTGAATCGGCAGAACCGTTCGTTTCCTCCCCATCCGCGTTCACGGATCCCCACACCGCACTCTCACCGTCAGGATCAAACCCGCCCCGTCTCGTCGCCGCCCGCCTCCTCTCGCGTTCCAGCTCTCTCTCCCTCTCCTGCTCCCACGCGACCAAGATCTGCTGTTGGTAGAACGACACTGGCGCAGGCGAGTCCGAGATGGCCTCTTCGAACGACCCGGGGTGGATGAGTGGCCTCCTCGCGTGCGATATATTGCGTATTCGCAGGGGTGGTGAGCCCCACGATGACGGGCCAGAGTCCTCTTCTACGTCAGATAGAGGGGTAGGAGATGATGTTGCGAACCGGTCGAGCACCATCGTCGGGGCAGGTTCTGGAGCGGCCATCCCGGGAAAGGGTACAGTGTTTTCATCAGGTCCACTTGATGACATCGCTTCAAGTATAAAGGGCGGAGCGGGCTGCCATTCGCCGGCGTATGCCCCAATGTCTTCTTCCTCGTCGGGTTGGATGAAGAAGTCGGTAGGGTCTGGAGGGGCGTAGGCGACCATGTCGATAGAGATATCAGAGTAGGAGCGCCGCACGCCAGGCTTTTGTGGAGGAAATTGATATGATGGTGTCGACGTTACGGATTCGGAGAAAAAAGTGTAGATGCTGTGGTCTGATGCTTGGGAAGTGGATGATTGTGAAGACTGTTGGCCGTCTGGGCCTTGTGTCCGGACCTTGTCGTTGCTGCGCGAGCTGAAGAAACTGTCGGACGCTGACTTGCAGGGAGTATACCGCATACCCAGCGGGTTTCCACTGTTGGAAGCAGTGGTTAGCACTTTTATTCAAAGGAATAAAACGAGGGAACGCACCACACCGCGCACCCGACACCTTCCTTCACACAGCCGCATGAACTCCGCACGAACCTCGCCGCCTCCCTTGTATCAAAGTAGCAAGCGTCTAGCGGTACCACGGCATCCGTAGCTGCACTCCTGGCCGCCCAGACGCTAACCCGAGGACGTGGAGCAGCACGGACGTGAATCACAGCACCGCATCCAGTGCTGCGCTTCGCGTCCTGCTTTAATGTCGCAGACGATGACGCGGAGGGAGGATAGAGCGGTAGAACGCTGGGTTTGAAAGGTTCCGTATCACCAAAGTCGCAGCTCGTCACTTCGGCACCACAAGTCAGAGTGAAGACGTATTCATCCGGTTCTTGTTCCTGGCGAGGGGGCACATTGGAGGTGTAAGGTCCGTAACGCCGCGAAGAGCGCCTTCGTCGAGGATATCGCCGCCCAAAGTGCCCGTCGACAACCACTTGATCCATGTCGTAGTCAGAGTCCCAGTTCTGCCTTTCAGCAGCGGCTGGTGCCCTGTTGCCGTCGGGGTGCAATGCATTGTGGTCGATGCGCATAGCGCCTCGACGACGTAAACGAGAGGCCTCGCCTGTGCGCACAAGATCCGATAATACGATAGTGTCATCGGCGTCGTGAGGCTGTAGGTTGGACGAAGAGGACGACGAGGATGAAGCTGAGGATGCCGAGTACGACCGTGAGCGCTGTGGGGGTTCGCTTCTTGACATTAAAGGGTATATCTGTGGCATTTTGGCATGAGTTTATAGAAAGGGTTGATGAGCTTATTCAAGAAGATAGGAAAGGAGATCGTTGGAGATGGTTGTGGTTAGTGGAAAGAGTGCTCCGGCATGCGGTGCAGGCGTGTCTCGCGTGTTATGTAAGCGTTTAGTAAGGTTGATGACTCAGACCTGTGGGACCAAGTGGGCGCCAGATGGTGGGGTCGACGCTTCGCTTACACGTAGGTCAAGTGAAAGAAAGAAAGGAATTCAACTGGTGGGAACTAGTTACAATAGGCATTTTAACTGAAGGTGGCGCGTTGGAGGTAGAATGGGAAAGTACTTCCAGTAATGTCAGGACGCCTCAGATTTTCGCTACTTCCTGGGCGCGGCCAATTCAAACCTCAAAAGCTAAATTCACGGCGACTCGGATACAGGGCCGGATAATTGAAAGCCAGGGTATTTTTATGGCGAACAGGGAACATATTTATCGTCAAGTGTAGATGGCAGGACTCGTTGTGTTCCTCCTCGTATTTATAGGTAATACAAACATTAATTTGCCACTCGACGCTTCGCCGATTTCGACCAGTCCCCTATAGCTTCCTCAGTATACTTACGAGGATATCGAAAAGATGATCTGACGTCATTAGATACCTACCCTTCGCTATTATCACCTTGCTGTGGGGTGTGATTCCCAGAAAGGGCGACCCCTCGCTATTATCACCATGCTGCCGGACTGTGACACGCCGAAGGGCGTACCACTCGTTGTAATCACATTCAAACGCGCACGCGCCTGATGTTCGCCCTACGGCCAATTCTCGACATTGAGCATCAGTTTTTTCTTTCTGAGCTCAAAGAACATGCGTGGTGGGAGAGCTTTCATCGGAATATTTTCTAAGAATTTCTTTGAACGACTTTGATGTGTTACGGTGGGCGAGGAGTGCTTTCAATCATCGACACGGGATGCTCGAGGCGCCCTCGTCGAGCACGAATAAAAGCTCTGGATGAGTGGCACCGATGTTCAGCAAGCAATCTCGCTAGTATCGACAAACACCTCCTACGAGTACATTTACCGCTTACGATGGCATATTACAACCCCCTCCACGCTCCAGTCGTCACCACCCAACACTCCGGCTACAGCGCACTTACCGGCGCTATGTCCGACCGCTCTTCCGCACCCGGCGCCAGCCGCAAACGCCTACCCCAACCGCCGTACACACCTTCCTCCAAATGGCAAAATGCCACCGGCCGCTCGAGCGCCGTCCACTCCGCGGTCTCCTTTGACTACAAAGGGTACAGCCGGCAGGGCGTGTCGATGCGCGACTTGAGTACGCGGAACCTGTCCGTGCTCTCGTCGATGATGGCCGGTGGTGAGGATAGGGTGTTCGCCCAGTCAGGGCTGGCGAGGATCACCTTCCGTATTTTGGTATGTGTGTGATTCGTGAATTAGTCCCAGCGCTAATTTCTGTGTGATGTAGTGGCCTGGCTATTCAGTTGACTGGGCACGCACGATCGAGCTTAGCGCCGACGGCCCGATCACCCGTGCGCGCTTAGCACAAGTCATCGCCCAGAACTTCTCTCGCTTCATGGAGGTAAGCCCATTCACTTCCTTTGGAACCCAGATCTTTTTTTGACCATGTACTCAGGTGCATCGTAACGACAAAACAACGGTGCCCGAATTTGCCATCTCGCCCACCGGCCTTCGCTTCGATCACCTCGTCCTCGTATCGTTGAACAACGTCTTCGAAGATTCATGGCAGGCCGACGTAGTCATTGATCTGCGATAGGAACATCTTGTAGACCTTTCTTTGGGATTTAGGCCCTTTTTAATTAAATAGTGTAATAGCTTACTCGACTCTATCTATCGAACTATATCATCTATATTCAAATATTTCTGGAGAGCATTGACATTTTCTACCAATTTTCTACTGCCATTGTGTGATCTCAAATACATTTTCTAGGAATATTACCATCCTTTCTTCCCAGACAACGCTAACGAATATAGGGATACGGCCCGGCAAGCGTTTCCATCATGAATCGCACCTCCAGAGACTAGGAGAACCGAATGTATCAGTCTGACTCCTTACGGTTGAGAACGGGGTAAGGAAGAAACAATTGCATTGAGTAAGTAATGAACAGAAATCAGTGATATAAGTAGTAGTCGGAATATACCAGGTATAATGAGATGTCGAGAAAGTGAACAAAGACGAAAGAAAAATCATGCGCTGCGAGGCCGGATAAGAATGGCGCTAAGTACTCGACGCCAAAGCGAGGGCTTCGTGCGGACAGCGTCGGATGTGGGTGGGGGAGCAGCACGCTCTACTCGTGATCGGGAGGAGCGCGATTCCATGCCCGACAGCGACACCACCGGAGGCAACTCGTCGTCCTCCGATTGAAGCACGAGCATCCTCACGTCCCTCCAGGAATACTCGTAACGTGGGGGCGGCTCGTCGAACTGCGGGAAGCGGGGCACTTGGATGACTCCAGCACTTCCCCGCACAAACGTCACCCCCTCGTAGCTCTCCACGATGCCCTTGAACGACGTGAACGCCGTCGCCTGGATCTGCACGTCCCACTTCAGCACGCGGCAGAACTCGAGCTCCATCTTCACCAACTCCTCCGACGTGAACTTGCCCCGCCCGACGAGGCGCCAGAATCGGAGCTCGTGCGGGGTGTCGCACGAGACCTTCGCTGCCACGATGTACGCGGACATGAAGAGGCGGTAGGCATCGTCGTAGTATGCGACGCTTTCGGGCAGGGCTACTTTGTACTGCCCGAGGAGGGTCATGGCGTGGTAGACGACGGAGACGTCGAGTTGGGAGGAGATGAGGGCTGTTTTGATATAGGAGGGGAGGTGAGGCTGCCAGGCAGAACGGGGGCATGGGTAGGGGTAGCGCGCTGAGCCGAAGAGGTGGTTCATGTAGGCAGCGCAGACGAGGGAGACTGTCTCGTAGTTGGGCTGAGCTGCGGGAGCTGCAGCGCCGAAGGAGTTGTACTATCAAGGATCGTTAGTCGGGAAGATGGCCTTAGAAGGTAGGAGTTACTCACGGAAGACATCTTTGGTGGTGGTAAGTTATGAACCGAAGCAACGCAGGCGTCAAGCAGTGATGTGGTTTGGTAAAGGAGGACGCGCGATGACGGTGAATTTGGTATGCGAAGCGACGAAGTTCGAAGCTTGAATTCCTGGGGCAGAAAGCGAGCATTTTTATACCTCTGAGGCGAACCTCCTTTCCAGTTTCAAACACGCCAGTTGTGAAGCGCCGGTCCTTCCGCTCGTGAGACGCCCGCACAGTCGATCGTCAGTGCGACATCCGACCTCGGCGTTAAACGACCCCGAAAATCATACGATAAACACGCCATGCGATGGATGAGTAGCGTTGTTCAGGAGGGGAAGGTTCGAAGCTCTGAAGCTGGTAACGGAGAGGTGACAGTATTTCGTGAACTCGCCTGGTGGGCCGCTTCGAAATGGGCTTGATGACTTGCTTTCGTGACGGAAATGGGAATTCCCAAAACTCGGTGCCTCAGCCTGAGACCAAACGTCAGCGCTTCAGCGGGAGTCATGGGGATACCCCACGTTTCTCGCGTAGATCGATCAGGCGGAAATTCAGCGCTCAGCACTCGCTGAGTTAAAACTCCTTTTCGGTATGCGACACCCAAGTCGTGAAGTGCCGCTCATTACCTCGCTCGTTAGACGCCCCGATGGCCGATCGCCCCGACACCCCGCGTTGGCGCTCAACGATCCCGGAAATCATGCGAGAAAGACGACGTATGACATAACAGTGGTGCAGCGGACGAAGGTCGGATGCCCTAAAGCTGATGATGCAGAGGTGTCGGCGACTTCGCCTAGTAGGCCGCTTCCAAATTGGCCTGAGAAGCTCACTCAACCTTTCACAGAAATGGGAATTACCAAAACTCGATTGTCCAGTCTAAAACGATATGCCGGCGGAGGGCGTGGGTGTCGCACGACATTCCATGTTTCTCCTTCAGATCGCTGAGACGGAAGTTGAACGTTTCCAGACACCGAGACTTGAGCGATTCAACTGTGATTTCCTCGATCAACTACCGAAGGTGTTTCGAGCGGCATGGCAGCGTTTCGAAGGTAGGGATTATTGATACCAAGGTCCGTGGTGAGACACCGGATAGAAGGCAATACCTGCAACGACTCGTAAGTTCCGTCGGATGAGCACCGGTCGTATAGTCGCTTTTAGCGCCGAAACACTTGCAGGAGGCGCCCATTGAGGCCTCTCTCCGGCAGCCGGCAATCATGCACACCGGAAACGCTACCGTCAGCAGGCTTCGTCATCTCATATCGATAAACGACCAACTGGCAACTTTGAAATAACGAAGAAATGGTCTCTGGGCTAACAATAGATTGTCGAGTGTTCAATGCATACCAGTGATCTGAAGGTAAAGCTTACGATTCCGTGGCTTGCAAAAAGAACTAAAAGCCACTGTTTTGACGCTTCAGACGCTTTCACTAGTGCGAAGTTGGCTCGGTGCTGAAGGATTCCGTATACAAGCAAATGGGTCGAGAGGTCATGGTGGTTGGTGGAAGAGTGACGTGAATTTGTTGTTTTGTTTGGTTGGCGATATCTTGCAAGCCGTTGACACTGCATGCCAGGACCGCGCCTCTCGTTCATGCCCACCACGATGGCGTCGACCAGCCCCACTTCTGATGTTCCTGAACCTCAGCCGAAAGTCCAAGGACGTACAGGGAACAATAACAACAAGTATGGGAAGAACCAATATAAGGATCGGCGTCAGTGAGCGTGGTTTTCGGCCCCTGTTGTTTTCGAGGCTCAGAGTCACAACTTCCGTTCAATCTCATAGCACCTCCAGATGACCCACACGTGGCGGAACTATTGACAGCATACCATAGGAATGGGATTAACGATCGTAGGGAGGTCAGCAAGCTACTGTTGGAGGAGCATGGGATCACGCTGAGGTACGTCAAAATTCGTGCGTTTCGAAGACGTTGAACTGAGAGGCTACGCGTTTCTTTGCAGTGAGTCGAGCATATCAAGGAGAAAGCGCAAGCTGGGTCTCCGGGCGAGCCATATCACCACGCAGGAGCTGAGCGAGAACGTCAAAATCCAGCTCATACTCGACCAAATGGCCAAAGACCCTAGTGGAAAGTTGGGACCCAGGATGATCAAACAAGGGATCTTTAAAGATACAGGTGTTCAATTGACCAGGTGCGCTGTCGTTTCAATTTATTTTACGAGCCTGTTTATTGCAGCAAAGGCTGATGTTCGATAACACAGGGATTATATTCGCGAAGAAATGAAGAAGCTGGACCCTGTAGCTTGGTCCAACCGTGGACCAAAACACGTCAGGGAGAAGCGGCAGCTACCGCCTGGTTTCGCCGGACAGAGTACTACGAACTCTGTCGCTTCCTCGCAAGCAGCAGCGGGCTCTTCGAATGCGACAACGATCATACACGTCCACCCTACCCGTGCACACCACCCAGAGGCCCAAGCGATCGCTGGACCCTCCCAGCCACCACAGCATTCTCATCATGCTGCTAGCTCTGCTTCACAAAGCCAGGATCTGTCTTTTGCTCCCGGCCAACACCCTCACATGTCCATGAATCCTTCTATGCCTCAACAAACTTTTCCGGACGCCTATCATCCGCAAATAGTGCAACCTCCTCCTGCAGATAATCATATGCATGTGGATGATGACGACGACGACGACGGTGACGACGCGCCCGACAGTGGTCATTACGAGAATCACTTCCAACCTTCGTACAACCCCCAACCTCAGCATCTTGGAGTACCCCTTACCATCAACCATCATTCACAACCGCATCCTCATCTTCATACGCAGTACCCTCTTATCAATGCCCATCCCCCGCCAGCCGCGCCACACCCTCCATTAGGACAACAGCCCATGGTCACTACCATCAGCCTCCTGCAAGAAACGACGCCGAAGATGGAGAATCTATCGCGCTTCTTGAACTCTCTCCACGTGGAGAACGTGATGCTCGACGCTGACGCCTATCATGCTATCTTGCAGGGTATGGAATCTGCGGCCCTGCTCGAACGTCAGCTCTCAAGGATTATCTCGCGGACGCATCAGCACTACCCCAGGTCGTGATCCTCATGCATACCACGCGGTCTCGTCGATTATGTTATGTTTACTTGAATCTTTGGGTCTTTCTTCGTGTCTCCAGCTGTCCAGTTCCCGTATCTATCATGGATGAACGGCCATGTTCGGCCATCATAATTTTAGGCAAATCTGCCATAATTTGTCGTATATTGGGGTACGCATTATAGCACATACTTGGAATACCTTGCCTAATTTACATATTTAAGCTCCTGTAAGCATGTCCTCGTGTCGCCTACAGGCTATTTACGAGGGAGACATTGACACATTGGATGCAAATCAAGATGTCAGTCGATCTGTGACAGCTGCAAGGTCGAACGAGAGGACCTTCGAGGGACGATGCACTGCCTCGGCCACGTTTGTAGTATGAAGGCTTAATAGGAACATAATGCATCGATAATCCCAGCACCGTCCACCCTCGTAACCGGTTTCTTCAATGCTGCTGATGCCGGTGATGCCGGCGTCACCTAGGAGTGCGAGGGTTGGGTGTATAGTAATGGTAGCGAGAACTAACAACCAAAGAGGACGTAAAAGATGGACGAGTAAACATGGCGTATTGCAAGAAGATAGGAAAGCAGCGAATGGATGGTATATGCAGCGTATAACAGAATTCCATCTGTCCTGTCCGCATGAAGGAAAGAAAGTGAAAGGAAAATAAAGGCCAAAAGAAAGAAAAGAGCAACGAGGAAAGAGCAACGAGGAAAGAAAGGTAAAAGAGTAATAATAACGGCCAACGGAAAATCCTGCTCTGGCTGACGATACATAACCAAAGGAAAAAAAACATCATTCACAATTAAAGCGAAGCACCGCGAACCTGAGTGCTTTAAACGCGAATAATTACTCCTTAGGCGTGGTATTAGTGTCGGTGACCGTGATGGCAAGCTCGATGTCGACGTTTTGGTCCTTTAGAGTGTGGTGTCGATGGTCAGTGGTCACTCGAAAGAAGAATAGCTAATGTGCAGAGGAGGTGGCGTGAGGATGACGGGCCTGGATATATGCGCTTGGAGAGTCAGTTTTGCAGAGGTATAAGCTCTGGTGAGGTCGTAAGGTCGAATGAAAGCGGATGAATATGTCGACATCAACAGGCATGATGATGGAAATATGGACAAGGTCGAGGGGTCGCCGACATTGAGGATGAGGTCAGGAAATATGCAGGGTGGGGGGTCTTCGAGCCGACGACCTGAAGAGACGATCTCAATGGGCCATCTTCCCGCTATCCATTGGGCATACGGTGTTGAATGAATGAATAGCCCGACGCTCGCTGAGATCTACGAAATAGAGGGAATACTGCTTAGACACAACGGATCGTGGCGAGGGATTCGAAGGCAAGGACTCACATTGACCTTCCCAACGCCGTAACTGATTCGACGGACGGTAAAGAGATGCCCGACGTTGTATCTCTCGGGAGTTCTTGACGGACAGACGCAACTCTCACCTCATGCATAGCACAGAGAGGCATCTTCGTGAGTGCGAGACGACGCCGACGTTGAAGATATCTCAGGCTCGTAGATGGAGATAGAGGGGCGGGGGGTTGCAGGACCACTTCTTCGTCAGGAATGAGACATCTTAGAACCTAGGTCGTCCGGCGATGTGAAACGCAACTCGAAGACTCAACAGTACTGTCAGGGATCGAGCCCGGTGCTTGGCGTTAAATGCGTTGCTCGAGAGGAGCTAGAAACGTCACAACTGAGGTGAATTCATCTTGTACTTGGGGTATGACTCTATCCTCAGAATTCTACGTTCGCTTTCCTCAGGCATAGACGTCGGTCTGGATTCATGACCAACGTATCTGATTTTAACGAAGAAGTGGTTAGAGTTTGACGATAAACATAGCTTGAACGACTGCTCAAAAGTGAGAAGGACAGAGTTGGAAAATACCAACGAAGCGAAAGTTGCCGACACTCCGGGCCGTATGTCCGAGGACCAATCAGCCACGACGAACAACAAATTATGTCAGCTGCCACGTCTGGAAAAGTGGTGAGGTGGCGATCACGGCGCGTCTCACCTTTCTCTTCATACTTTCATCGTCCTCCGCCCGTTCGCCACAATGAGCGGCTGTAAGTCCTCCGTTTCTTGTATCTTTTAGGCGACATTCGCTAACATATTCGTTGCAGTTCGGTTCCTTAATCTCGTCCGGCCGTTCCTTCCCATCCTTCCTGAAGTCTCGTCACCAGATCGCAAGGTGCGTGTTCCATTTCGTTGAACCGTTCGACGATACTAAGCGGGAATTACAGGTTCCTTTCAACCAAAAGATCCTATGGACCGCCGTCACGCTCCTCATTTTCTTGGTCTGTTCGCAAGTACCCCTCTACGGCATAATGTCCTCCGACTCGTCCGACCCCCTGTACTGGATGCGTGTAATACTGGCCTCCAACCGCGGGACGCTCATGGAGCTCGGAATTACACCAATCGTCACCTCCGGAATGATCATGCAATTGCTCGCTGGCGCCAACCTCATTGATGTTGACTTTGGGTTGAAGGAGGATCGTGCGTTGTTCAGTGGTGCCCAAAAACGTGAGTATTCGCTCATCTTTTTTCGTTTCCCTTCTGTCTTCGTCTTTTCCTATTCATGTTGGCGCGAAATTCGTTCTTTTTCCTCTCATCTCTTCGCACTCACCGTTTTCGTCTGTACGCTGCCGTTCTGCTGTTGCAGTATTTATTTGCTCTTGACCTCGTTCTTCGCCGGACGTTCGTAGTTCTCCCCTCTGCATTTTCCGATTACTGGAACTTTCTTTGCGTCTGTGCTCCCTTGTCGCTTCGTTGGGCTTCACTTCATCGTTCCGTTAACGGTTGAGACACGTAACTTCCACGATTCCATACCTTTTCACCACGAGGCAAAAGTTCCACATTTTTCCGACACGATGTCGTTGTCCTGGAAGTGCGACCTTCCCCACTAAGGTGGCTCGTGGTCACCTCGCAACCAACGCGTTATAGAGGCCCACTTAGACCTCTTCCATTTTCTGTCTGGAGCTCTTGAACTTCGCTTCACAGCTACGCATTCCTCTTGCTTAGAGCTATTCCTTCTTTGCAATCATTCTTCGCCACCGTTTCCCAATCTTTGTCGTTGAACGGTCTATCTCGCCCACGAACACCTGCTAACATCTCTTTCAGTCTTCGCCCTCATCATCTCGCTCGGCCAGGCCACCGTCTACGTCCTCACGGGTCTCTACGGCCAGCCCAAGGATCTCGGCGCCGGCGTCTGCCTCCTGCTCATCATCCAACTCATCGTCGCGGCTCTCATTGTCATTCTCCTCGATGAGCTCCTTCAAAAGGGCTACGGCCTTGGCTCGGGCATCAACCTCTTCATCGCAACCAACATCTGCGAGTCTATCGTCTGGAAGGCCTTCTCCCCTACGACCGTTAACATCGGCCGCGGCTCTGAATTTGAAGGGGCCATCGTCGCCCTCTTCCACCTCCTCTTCACGTGGCACGACAAGGGACGCGCACTCAAGGAGGCATTCTGGCGCGAGAGGCTGCCCAACGTCATGAGTCTTATCTCGACCGTCGTCATCTTCGCCGTCGTCATTTACCTTCAAGGTTTCCGCATCGAGATTCCGGTCAAGAGCAACCGTTTCCGCGGCCAGCGTGGCACCTACCCCGTCAAGCTGTTCTACACATCGAACATGCCCATCATGCTCCAGTCCGCCCTTACCTCGAATGTCTTCATCGTCTCGCAAATGTTGGCTTCGCGCTTCCCGTCAAACCTGTTCGTTCGTCTGCTTGGTGTTTGGGAGGTATGCTTCTCCCTCTTTTCTTGTCCTCATCTTTTCAATTGACGTGATGTTGTTCGTAGCCTACTGAGGACTCGCCCCAGCTCAGCGCCACCTCCGGTATTGCCTATTACATGTCACCACCGCACACCATCAAGGAGGCCATCCTAGACCCTATCCACACCGCCGTCTACATCACATTCATGCTCTCCGCCTGTGCCCTCTTCTCGAAGACCTGGATCGAAGTTTCTGGTTCGGGTCCTCGGGACGTCGCCAAGCAGTTGAAGGATCAGCAGATGGTAAGTTGGAATTTTTTCTCCGCCGCCGAGTTATCTCTAATGTTATCTTTCTATCACGTTCATAGGTCATGGCCGGGCATCGTGAAGGTTCGATGTACAAGGAACTGAAGCGCGTCATCCCCACCGCCGCTGCCTTTGGAGGCGCCATCCTTGGTCTCCTTTCTGTCGCCGCCGACCTCTCAGGCGCGATTGGCAGCGGCACCGGTATCCTCATGGCGGTCACTATCATCTACAGCTGTAAGTCTTCGTTTGCTTATCTTTCATCCTTCGGTCGCGTGCTGATATACGATTCCTTTTCGTAGACTGGGAAATTGGCATGCGCGAGTCCGGCGGACCCGAGATGGCTGCCCTCGGCGACCTTCTATGATCGACTCTCTGGCTATATACACGTGCAACAACGGTTCAGCTTCGGCGAGGATAAGGAAGATGTGTACGCGAGCGGGAGGTGGGAAACAAAAGGACGCGACTCACGGGTTGTTCGGGGTTTTGGTCGTCGGTCGTAGGGTGTGAATAAGTATCTTACATATACTGCTACGGCTCTACGTGTTATATATTCCCTATTCCTCTTCGCCCGCGTTTGTCCTCGGCTCGTCCGTAACTAGTTACTACTGCTTTTCGTTTTCGTGTAAATGCAATAATTTAATGAGCTACGGTTCCAGTGCAGGCTTGTGAGCCAGGTTGCAATTGTGACTAGTTGACCCAAGTCCGCAACGTTTGAGCAGCCGTCAGCGAGATCTATGGACGACGAACAGGGATTGTTCTACCTTCTCGGGGAGCAAGTTAGTCCAATGAATAATTTGAGATTGTCTAGAGGCGTTCGTCGTTGTCTATTCGCTCTTAAGAACTTTGCACGACGGAACAGGGCAATTTCTATCGGGCCGGCGCCACTCAATCATCACCACCGCTCTCGAAACACATCTTCGCTGACTCTTTCTCTGAAATCACCTCTATTCACGAGAGAATGCGCCCTAAGGAGCTCAGATCTCTCCTGCGACTACCTATGTAAGCACGATGCTTGGTTCGACTTACCCTACGAACTATGGGCCCGGGCTAATACTCGATTGTCCTTGCAGCCTTCTCCCTTGTTCCTTCTTCGCGGGCCCACAGAAGGCCAACTCGATGCTAGAGAGGCTGGAGAACGCCGCTACCTGAAGTATCGGCTCACGAGATGGTGTCTTGTGGTCGAAGTCGAAGAACACCGTGCTGAAGGGAGGGGTATAGAGACGGCTTCTTCGTATGTAGCTTCACTCATTTTCCTTCTTGTTTTCACACTTACGTCGCCGTCTCGTGCTCACAGATCGTGGACTCTTTCCTAGGAGCACCCCATCTGGCGAGGGGAGAACCTGCAAGCCGAGATTCCGCGAGATCTCACTTGGGCGAAACCTGTACGCAAGCAGACAAGTCGCAGCGAAGTCGTGGTGGTTGATGTGAAAGAGGCGTGAACTTGTTGCTTTATTTGGTCGGCGCTCCGTGTGGCGCTCGTCCACAACCACGATGGCATCGACCAGTCCCGCTTCTGAGTCTTCTTTACATACCGCAGAAAGGTCCAGGATGCACGGGAAACAAGAACAAGAAGTATGAGAGAAACCGATACAAGGATCAGTGTATTCGTGACCGTGGTTTCGGCGCCTGTTGGTGTCGAGGCTCACAACGTCTGTTCAATCCCAAAGCACCGCCGGACGACCCACACATGGTGGAACTATCGACAGAATATCATAGGAATGGGTTTAGCGATCCACATCCCCCTCTCACGCTCTGAAACGGCGAACTGCGGCCCATTGAGAGAAAGGGGCGGCAGAGAGGTCAGAAAGCTGCCGTCGGAGGAGCATGGACCACGTTCAGGTTCGCAGGATTGCTGTGGTTCGAAGATGCTAAGCTGAGAGTCTACACAAGCTGGGACTCCGAGCGAGCCATATCACAACCCGAGCGTTCAGTTAACGAGGTGCGCATTCTTTTTGCCCTCTTTTGGGGCTTTTCGCCTGCAGTGAGGGCTGACGGCAGGCTACACAGGGGTTGTATTCGCGAAGAAATGACTATAGTTTAGTCCAGCTGTGGACCGAAACGCGTCAAGGGGAGACGACAGCTGCATCCCATTCTCGCTGGACAGAGTGCTACGAACTCCGTCGCTTCCTCGCAAGTACCAGCGAGCTCATCAAATGCGACAACGGTCATACCCGGCCACCTTACCCGTGCACACCAGTCAGAGGTCCAAGGAATCGCTGGACCCTCCCAGCCACCGCAACATCCTCACCATGCCGCTAGCTCTGCTATACAAAATCAGCATCTGTCCTTTACTGCCGGTGAGCACCCTCACATGTCCATGTATCCTATGCCTCACCAAAGCCTTCCAAACGCCTACCCACAACCTCCTCCTGCAGATAATCATATATATGTGGATGACGACGGCGAGGATGACGACACGCCTGACGGTGGTCATTACAAGAATCACTTCCAACCCTCGTACAACCCTACACATCAACACGTCGGTTTACGTCCTGCCATCAACAATCATCCATAACTGCATCTTCGTCCTCGTACACAGTATCCTATTATCGACGCCCGTGCCCCGCCTGCCGCACCACACCCACCACCGGGCTCCCAGCCGCCATTGGCCTTTTACAAGAAACGAAGCCGAAGATGGAGAATCTATCGCGTTTCTTGAACTCTGTCAATGCAGAGAACGTGGTGCTCGACGATGACTTGTATCGTGCTATCTTGCAAGGCATGGATTCTGCCGCTCTTCTCGAACGTCAGCTCTCGAGGATGATTTCGCCGACACACAAGCACTACCGCAGGTCCTGAGCCTATCACACCGCATTCTCTGCATCGTCAAATATCTTATGTCCATTTCAGTCTGTTGGAGTTTTGCTCGTGTCTTCTGCTTTGCTTCCTTCTACGCGGTGTCAAATTATTCCAGCATCTGCCGGATGTCATCACATACTCGGGGTACGCATTAAGGTACATATTCTACACATCCTGTCTAATTCACCTATCTAACTTCGGAATGTCAGACGCAGCCTCGTTTGGGGGTGAAGAGGAGACATCACATCGCTTCGATCGCAACTGCATTACCGCCGTTATATCGATGGACTTGTCTTCGAGTCGATGCATCAAGCCGCCTACAACAGACTCAGCCTCTACCACACCCTTCCACCCCGAAATGTTGCCCAGTAGAGATAAGATCCGCACCTTCTGAAGACTAGCGACGCGGACAACAAGTCGCCTGAGCATTACGCTATTGAACCTGGTATGCAATCGGTCATACTGATTCTATGGTAGGAATTGAGGACGTCATCCCGACGGTCTTTCGCGTTCTCCAGACGTAACGTTGTGTTACTTTCTTGGACTTTTGGCGTGCAGGAGGCCAATGTGATGTTATATAGAATATGTGCCGTTTTGCTCCAATGTCTTACGCCATCTTCTGCAGGCTCGTGAAAGTGGGGACCTAGTCATGATCTCTAGCTTCTTATTCCCATGTATGGTGTCGTCGTTTTCGGGTTGTAACACCCGCGTCGAGGACCAATAAGCCCGCTACGTCAATATACCCACACCATGTCTATATGCCCACCCCTTCATCTGGCAGAACTTTAATTTTGCAACACGTTCAAGCTCGTTTCGTGGGTATCGGATCTCCGGGTCGAACTCTACCCAACGAGCGTCCGACTCTATTGGTGGCTGTGGTTGGGTTGCTGCCTTATGTTCCGGAACGTATACGGAATAAAGGTTTGGTTCCGTAAGTCTCATGTCTCCTGCAGATAGTGCGCAGTATCCACTGTACAATTTGACCCAAACAATGACAGTGCCCGTAGTGTCTCGCTACACCCCACCTCTAATTTAGGACCTATGTGGATCATTGCACACCCCTGATTCATTGCGTCGGCGGAACTGTCACACAGCTTCAAGTTGAATATGTATTCAAGACACGCGAAAGCCTTAAGGCTTGGGGAAACCAGAAATAGGCTAAGGATCGTCCCCAGAGCGCCATTTTCTTCTCTGATACAGTTACTTAGCGCTGAGCACAATCTGAGGCCATAGCGCCATTCTGCAGCGAACATGTCGAGAACACGGTCAGTAAACCTCCTGGTGCCACCGGGTGATAGGTATATAAAGTCGAACTTCAAGAGTACCCATTCAACAACTTCGAGGTCTCTCTTCTTCCGATTGATCATCGATAAGCACGTACGGAATTCCGTCCCTCCTGATGGAAGCGTCAGAAATCGTGGTTCGATTCTGCCCTCATTCCTCTCCGCGCTATCCACTAACTAGGGATGAGACCACTGGCACCAGACACGTATCTCTGATAGGGTATAGAGTTGTAGCTTGTGGGAAAGGCGGGAGAACGCGTCAGGCGCGCTCTATCGGCTTTATCCGTCTCGATTATCTTCTTTTTCCCTTCGACCTGGACCACTAATCCTTTCCTGGACCTCGAACATGAGGACAATGAGGCGTGGTTGGTGTACTTGAGGGAGGATTGATTGGTCGAAGGATGATACGAGGGTCGTGAGTCGCTCCATACCTAAGAACTCATCCAGGGGCAATGTCTATTCTACCTCTAAGATATGTGTAATTCCTGCGGGGCAGCTCTCGATCTGGGCTCGAGATTAGGCCATTCGTCCGTTTCCGTTTCTGTCAGATATGGAATGATCTCGGTCTTCGGCGTATTCGTGAGAGTCATACGACGACATGATTCCCCCTCCCTCCACCTAGTCCTTATAATGTGCGCATAATGGACACAACAAGATGGGCTATTCGATCTTGTAAGGTCACTGGGCGTGAGTTGTTGGCGGGTCTTTCGCCCGATCGGGAAATTGAAGCCTTTTTGGGAATTTGTGAAGGAAAATGAACAAAACTGCCCTCCACAAGAAATTTCCTTTGCGATTTCTCTCAATCGGTGACCAGAGTGTTTTATTAGGGCGTACTCTGGCTATTCTTCTTGATTCATGGGGACGCACTAATGTTCTATCGGAACCAAAGATCAGGCCAAATATGCCTATCCTAGGACGCGAAATTGCGAGAGCTATGGTATTATATAGAAGGAGACTATTTCTCGAACTCTCTCTCGACTTGGGCTTGACCATCTACATTGACGGAGATTAACTGTCACAACTCCTTTACCCCATATATCTACAATCTGCGCATCCTGTGCGAATCTGTGCGACTCTTCCCCATCTGTGAGGGAAAAAGAGGAAACGACTCATCTTTGCATGCCCAAAGGTTCCCCGAGAAACCCAAGGTGGAGCCATTTGAATGTATTTATAATCTCTGAACTGTCTTTGACATCTACACGATGAAAGGTGGTGGCTACTTCTCAAGGCTTTAGAGGGCCCTGGGCATACCATTCCCGGAGCCTACTGCCTGGTCCGGATAATCTTGCGGTCTCAACAAAAATCTTTCAAAAAACCAAATCTGGAGGGCAGCAACACTTGGGCTTGGTTCCAGCAAGTACAGGCCACTCCTGGGAAAATTACATACATACCTGTTGGCCTTGTGGTTAGCACGCTTGCTCGAGATCTTCTGTATAAAGCCCACGCTCTCCCCGCCTTTCTTTTCGTTTTCTGACCACAAGTTGTTAGCTGCATCCACACTTCAAGTATAAATCTTTGCTCCAGGTCTGAGATATGAGCATTCCATCCCCATTTAACACCGAGTCCGGCCTTGCGCCGAGGGTGAATGCCCTCGAGGTGGTGTCTGCTGAAGCGCGCACCGCCCAAATTGAAGCCGCTTGGTATGTTTCCGTGGAACCCTCTTCGGAAGCCGTCGCCCCCTGACAACCAGCTTTTGGCAGTTCCCAACTTTTTGTGGCGCTTTTCCTGGTCCTCCTCCAGCGCGCGAGTCAGGTGGCGAGCTGGGTGATGACACTGGGAATCAACGAATTTTGCCAGTCGTCCTATGGCCAGCAGGCGGTGAACCTCGACGCAGCCGATGCCAATGTCGAGAGAGGCGACGGAGAAATCGTGGCGTGGCGCAAGACACTGGAGCGAATCTCGTGGGCGTGGAAGGCAGCCCGGATTATGTCGGCGGTGCTCATCCCGTTTGTAGCATCGCCTCGTAATCACCACCGCCGTCGATGTCAACTAATTTTGTTCAAAGGTCGTCCATCGCTCTGTTCCAGATCGAACGTGTCCTACGCAATAGCGCGCCCTTCGTATGTACCTCGTTTGCCTTCTTATTTGCTTTGGCAGCGTTCGCATCGAGCTGCCTGTTAGCGGGCATGATGCCGAAGCTTGCCACATCACACTTGTCAGACATCTGGATCAAGGTATAGCTGTTTCATGTCCTTCGAAATGTGTTCCAAAAACTGAATATGACGCTCAGGCCACCCAAGGCTCAGTAACCTGGAAAGGCACATCGCCGGCGAGTGTACAATTTTGGATCCTTGTCGAGTTACCTCTGTGTTCCGCTGCCTGGTGAGTTCTGCCCGTGAGGTCATCTATAAGCGTACTAATTCTTGGACACAGGTCTACACTATTGACTTTCGTCGCTGCGCTCACTCTAATCCTATGTGATGGCGAGGCCGTAGCGTTCACCAACTCCGTTCATGTTTTGATTGGAGTCTTGATTTTCCTTCTCTCTATTTTTCTCTCGGCGCTATTCTACGTAGCTACGAGACTGATTGGACCAATCCCCGAGTAAGAGCTATAGTGGATAGTTGAGCCCGAAATGACGTTCCTGCAGTTTCGATACCCGTCCCCGTCACACATCGCAATTTAGCTACTGGCAATTTTTTGATGGAAGAATGAATTCTTGGTTTTTCGCAGAAATAGTCAAATAAATGTATTTGTACATAATCAAAAGATTGCGTGGATACATGAACAGAACACTTATGCGGAGGCGAAGACAGTCTGAGGGACGTTGTTGATCTCTCCTGGAGGCAGGATCTTCGAGAAAGGCATCTCCTTTGCCGGTTGGAGCGAATTATTCTCGTCGTAGTTCGTGTACGGCGGAGATTTGATCATGTCGAACGTGTAGGCGAATTGGGTGTGCGGTTTCGTGTTTCGTTCCGACTTGTGCAGCACGAAGCCGTGAATGAGGACAAGGTCACCTGTTGGTGTACTAATTACTGTGCTCTCAGACATTTATATGGTACTCTTTTGAGCGCGCTGTAACAAACAGATGTACGATAAGTAATCTAGGGAAATGTGTTTATAGCAGTGATGATCTTATGGACGTACGGCGTCTAATGTGACCTTGGGTTAGTCCCATTAATTACTTAAGTAAGCGTGGGCGCTTTTTTGCCCACGTGCCGATGGGCGTCTCTTCACATTACAATATTACATAATTATTATTCTTCCGTCAATCAGAGCTCCTCTCTAGGATAGGAACGAGTCATACTGCTCGAATTAAGTGCTCGGAAGAATCTTTACATAAACGTGCCAGGACGACTGGTACTTCTTCGGCCGTCTTTCGCTCGTCTGTCGTTTTTGAAGGGAGTCCGTAGAATGAGACCGGAATCAAGAAATCGCTCTCTTGAGCAGCATTGACAATTGTTACCACCCAGAGCAGATGTAAGGTTGGAAGACACTGTGTCTCCGTTGTTCAGTAAGATAGTAGACATCGCTGAAAAAAAAATTGAAGATGCCTTGATTGATTTCTATTCCAAACCCGGCCTAGCCACTACCGTCCTGGCCTCCCCGCCTTCAAGACTACTCATGTTCATGCCGAGAGCAAGGCTGAACATGGTCTAGGTCCTAGGCCGCATAAGAGGCGATCGCACAACTATTCCTCCTTCGCGCGTATGGGTCACTGCTTCCTTCTGCAGCTAAGGTGTTGGTAGGCGCGGAGTACGCGCCCGTTGCAGACGGCGGCGACGGCGGAGATGCTCTAGACGTGAAGAATAGTCTCGATAGGTAACGATTCTCCGGCAACTCGTCCGCACATACGTCGTAGGTAGACTGAATTATATAAGCCACTGGGTCGTTTGCCGGACCGAGACTGGACGGAGAATCCAGGAGATGTAGATGATTCCTTTCAGCGAGCCGAGATCCGGCATCTCACATGGGCGGCGGGACATCGAAGTTCGAACTCGAGGGCAACAACTGAAGTGTGCACAGAAACGAGAGCGAGAGCGAGAGTGCGATAAAATCAAAAGAAATTTTGGGTAGAGGATAATAGGGGACATAGTCAGCACAGATTTCTATCGTCCAAGACACGAAGGGAGAAGGACGTACAGGTGACTTGTCTTGGGCGCGGGAGCTCATGCCCAGTGAAGGATTGTTGAGAGCCTGAATTTGC
The DNA here is from genome assembly GCA_902728275.1 of Cyclocybe aegerita. Classification (NCBI taxonomy): domain Eukaryota; kingdom Fungi; phylum Basidiomycota; class Agaricomycetes; order Agaricales; family Hemipholiotaceae; genus Cyclocybe; species Cyclocybe aegerita. Next base: position 395,828 of record CACVBS010000024.1, read on the forward strand.
TCCTCCCTCACACTGCACTCGGTAACAGCAGGTGGGGCTCGCAATAAGTTAAGTAGGAATAGAGATCGTCTTGGGGTGTTATCACGTAAGGTGAACTGCCTGGTTCGTTTGGATGCGTCAGGCTTGGGTTGGCTGAACCTGGGGCTGAGGAAGCGAAGGTGCGTGTATGAAGGCGTGAAGGGATCGAAAATGGATTGGGGTGACAAGGAGAGGGTTGGACGCCTAGGCGGGTCGAGTAAGGGTTGACACGGCTAATAGAAGGGGTTGGATTGTCACTGCAGGCAGAGATGAATTGAACTGCTGGACATGAAGGTGCATCGTCTGATAAGCATGAGTGAAAGGGTGAAGCACAACGAAGTCTAGACTTACTCCGGAAAACCCTCAACTGGGGCGACTGTTCCTTTCCTCTCAGCGATCCGCGGCAGAAACTCGTCCAGCCTCGTTTCAGAGAATCTGGACGTGGTTGAGGAAGTTGGGAAGGAGCATAACCAGCATCCCGTGTCAGGACAGGTGCAACACGTTGCCCGTATTGGGATCCGGACAGTGGTAAAGGTGGGGACGAACTTGTGTGGGGGAAGGTGTTGTGGTAATGATGATAAACATCGAACATTGAACGTTGAACATTGCATTGAACACGATTCCCAGCTACCGAAATTGCCATGCGGGTCGTGCTTGTGGAACTCTGGTCGCCAGGAAGTGAAAACGCCAACTACACCAGCGAGCTTCATCACCTCGTGTTGATGAACGACATAAGTACTAAAATCTGAAATAACGGAAAAAAAATTCCTGGACGAACATTAGATAGCGAAAATTGTCGAGTAGTCAGACGGCCTTACCTGAGTGCCAAGTCTGCGGTTCCGTGGTTTGAGGAGAGTCGTCTCAGCGAAGTCGTGGTGGTTGTTGTAGAAGAGTGAGCTGCTTTATTTGGTTGACGATATCTCTCCGGCTGTTCGTCCGCAACCACTACGATGACCTCAACGAATCGCGCTTCTGAGGGTTCTTCGCTTTCTACAGACAACTCAGGGATGGCACAGGAAGCAAAACGACACGTACGGAGGGGAACCAATACAAGAATCAGTGTCGGTGAGTGTGGTTTTCGGCCCTTGTTGGTTTCTAGCCTTATTATGATGATGATTTCTGTTCAATCCCCAGATGTCCCACACGCGTGGCAGAGCTATTGACGGCGTACCAAAGGAAGGGGATTGACGATAGCATGGAGGTCAGCAAGCTGCTGTTGGGATTACATTGAGGTTTGTCAACGCCTTTCCGTTTCGAAGTCGTGAGCTGAAATACGCGTTTCTTTGCAGAAAATCGAGCATTTCAAACAGGAAGCGCAAGCTGTGCCTGCCCCTGAGCCCTCTCACCCCGCAGGAGCGGACGGTGAGCGTTAAAATCCCGACCAAATGGCTAAGGAAGACGGTAATATACGGAATCGCCGAAGATACTGGCGTTCAGGTAACGAGGTATGCTATCTTTTTATCGTCTTTTACAAGCATTTCCTCACGGTGAAGGCTAATGTGAACCATCCAGCGATTATATTCACTCAGAAACGAAGATGTTCGACCCCGTCTCCAAACGTCTGCTGCAGAACAGTCTCGCTGGAAGGAACCCTACCAACCTGTCACCTCCTTATAGCTGGAGGCTCTTTGACTGCACCTGCGATCATCCCTGGCCACCCTACCCATATTCTCCATCCAGAAACCCCATCCCCGGCTGAGCCCTCCCGTAAACCGCCCTAAGCTTCACGCAGCCTCAACTTCCGGGAACCCACATCTATCGTTTGTTCCCAGCCATCATGTGAATGAATCCTCCTTCTATGCCTCCTCAAACTGTTGCAAACACGTACTATCCGCAATCAACAGCACAACCTGTGATAGACAACCCGTGTGCGCAGGACGGCAGTAATGACGCGTCGGACAACCACTTCCGGTCGTCGTTTAACCCGGCACTTCAACACCTCGATCTCCCATTACCACCGACAGTCATCTACAACTCCATTCAGACCATCATTCTAACGCCTAATACCTCGGTATCAATGCCGAGCACCACCTGTCCCGTGCCATCCTCAGGACATCAGTCACCGTCGTTGCCGTCGGCCTCCTACAGGAAGCAACACCGGAGAAGGAGAACTTACCCGCTTTGTTGAACGCAGTCGACGCGGACTTGAATCTGCGGCCCTCCTCGAACGTTAGCCCTCGAGGATCATCTCGCTGGCGCACCAGCTCTACCGGGAGCCCTGTGCCTTCCTTGTACCACGCGGCATGCTCTGCTTTGTCAGATACACTGTGCTGTTGGGGTGCTCATGTCTTTGTCTTTGCTTCTTTTCTCCATTCGGCGGTTCATGAACGATTTCGGTTGGGCGAGCATCATAATTTAGGCTGCCGTGGATATCATATCTGGGGTATGCTTGAAGGTACATACTCTATACATCCTGTCCATGCTTCTCTAACCTTGTCGTGTCAGACGCAGCCTCGTTTGTGGGGTTGTGAAGAAATCATCACAACGCGTCGATCACGACTGTATCATGGATAGCTTGTTTCTCAACTTCCTTGTCTCCGATATCCGTGTCAGCCCATCAAGCAGTACCAAACATAGATAGTACTAGGCATAGGGTCGGCTCTGATTCCATGGTGGGAATTGAGGGCAGCATCTTGACCGTCATTCGCGCTCGTCAGACGTGGAATCTACCCTCTTGAACCTATGACGTATGCGCAGCTAGTTTTACTCGAATATCCTAACCCGTCTTTCTGCAGGCTGCACGCCAATGAAAGTAGAGACCTTCTCATGAACTTCTCATCTTCCATACACCCTCGACAATGATGGCGTCGTGTCAGCGTTGTAAGACCCGCGCCGAGAACTGATGCACTATATCTGCACTTCGGTCTCTTCATCCTGCAGAATGTGACTTTGCGAATAACGAGTCTTGCTCCATCGGTGTCGAACCTCCCGAATACCCAGTTCTCCGTCGATTCCTTAAGCTTTCATTTTTCGCTGTCTCTCGACCCCTCCACGTTGCTCTTCTACGTTAACAGGTGGCCTGTCCGCGACGGAAACCCGGAAAATCGTATGTTGCCGACCGAGTACGATCCTTTTTTTGTTGCTCTACTCTCTGATTTTGCACATCAATACTTCAGAGTTGATGGGGACCAGGCTTCCGCATGATGGATGGATTAATCATTCTACTCTATTAGCGATGGCAGCGTGGATAGTGGTCTGCGTACCATCATACGGAAAATACGGAACTCAGGTCGAGTTTCGTCAGGTGCTCGTGTTTGATACCATCAAACATCGTGAAGAGGGATTGAAGGTCGACTTTCTCTGAATGAGGAAGACTTCGATCGTACTGCACGCAGCATGTTCGAATAGGTAGGAAATACGTGTACTTTACTATCCTCTTTGGTCTGGAAATACAACAGGTATTAACGAGAACGAAAACCACCCAATTCCCGCCTATAGATCTAAACAAGAGTCAAGGTTTGAAATAGGCGCCTCATGTGCGAAGAGATTTGACTAGCACTGTGACTCATCCCCAGACTTATCGCCTAAGTAGTCTGATAGCTCGGTAGATCAATGCCCCTTGGAGCGTGATCACGAGAAGCGCCCATGCGGCGTTCGCAATGTGGTTCAAGCCGTGCACAGGCCTTTCCTCATCGTCGCACCATATCAGGGTGAAGACGCACGTCGTGATCAGGATGATGCACCTAGAGTTTCGGTTCTGGTTAGTCGAAGAGAGAATAATGAGATTAAAATAACATACCATGCGACAGACCACACAGGAAATGCAAGGGCAGTCCAAAATTCGATTACGGAAAGCGTCTGGACGTAGTTTGTGGAAGCCTAGAATGGGGGAACATTGTACGCGGTTAGGTGCATTTAATGACGATTAATGCTCTATTTAACCTAACCTCGACCCAAAGGTTAGATATCTGAGCCGACTGAAGCGTCGGTCTCATAGTAGCGAGGAGGAAACTTGACGTCAAACTAGCGACGGAGAAGAGGAGCGCAGCGATGGCGCAAACGAGCGCGACCCTCGTGCGGAGGACGCACTCAATCGCCATGAGACCAATCGACGACCTGACGGTAGAATTTGTTTAGATTGGCGATACGCCTTCAAAATGGCGAGACTCACGGAAAGAGGAAAGCTGACGCCACGGCTGCGAACTTCCAGGCCCGCGAAATACGTTCCAATGTCTCCGTCCACGCCTCTAAGGTTCTATCGTTCCTCTCAGTGTCCGAGAGTGTAGCCTGAGAGTCTCCTTGATAGTGAAAAAAGGACCGAAAGACTTTGTCAATCCCTAATGCCCAGCCGCTCATGGCCCAAATTCCGAATTGCGAGGAGTGCTGCTTGAATAATCGAGAAACGTCAAGAGGCAATTCCATGAGCTTTCTGGTGGTATTCAGAAGATCTCAGAATATTGCAAAGGCTTCCTGACTGCGTGACCGGACGTCCTACCTGGATGTCAATGTCATGACACGGGAAGGCCGTCGGGTGTTCGAAGTCGATTCGTTGGAGGCGAAGTTAGTGGAGGATAACGCAGCCATTGGGGGGTTGGGACGTAATGCCACGATTAGATATAAGCTTGACTTTTAAGCTGTACATCTTCATGCCTTTCGAACCGTTCGGGCTGGCGTCCCGCAGCGTCTAGAGGACTGGGTCTTGACTGGAACACAACGGGACCGCCTCTAATAGGATTCTAGTTGCATGGCGGTACATTGACCCATAGTATATGAACGTTTGAGCCAATTGCAGTTGAACGCCCGAAAACGAAAAGAAGCTTCTCCGCCGACGCACACGGCATGCCTACGGAAGTGTAAAGCCGCCATGTAAGTCGCGACTGGCCCAGCCGTTAAAAGCCGTGATCGCGTTGCTGTTCGACAAATGGGCCACCATCCGCAGGTCATTTTTATTCCCGTTTTGTCTTGGCTGTAGCCCACCCAATGGGAGGGCTGTGCCTGTCCCACGATCTTAGCTTAAGCGCCCATAACGTTGATCGGCTGTGTACTCTCGACAAGTTGCTCGCATCTCATTTATCCTCGTGAGATGCTGAGAGAGATATAGCACCCTATGCGTAGTGAGGCTTGTGGACGGAATAATACCACGAATGCTCCAGCTCAACACCATGTTCTGGTAAAATCGACGTGACACAGGCGCAATGAAAGTCCGCCAAGACCGATCGACCCTCGTTCCAAATAATTGGAAGATTCGCAAGCAGATAATTGGCTCCTATAAGCTGGGACTTGACGGCTTCCCTGGGCATTCGGCTATGACGTGAGCGCGTGTGATATCATAGGCCTGTTGCTCAACACGCGTGAGATGCACTTCAAGGAGTCTCCAATAATAGCGCACTATATGTGCTGACATACTTAGTTCGAGTATCGTCTAGATTCTTGGCCCTGACGGAACAAGTACCTTGGAAAGGCTGTGTAGGTTTTTGATTGTGAGGCGACTGCGTCTGTCGAGACCGTCAAAATTCATCCAATCATTGGTAGCTGCTTATAACCCACCGGAATGTGTCTCGTCTCTCGCGTACGCCTCGTTACAGCAGTGGAGACTGGAGAGTCCAGATTTAGAAGATGCTGAAGTGATTGGGGGCCAGCGAGACAGACTCTTCGCCATCGATTTGCTGATAATGAAGATCGGCCGATAGAAGAGTATTCTGACTGGAACTGAAGAATGACCTACTGGACAAGGTTTGTTGAGTCTTTTATAGTGTATTGCAGCACTATATCGCGGTTCTACTGCGAGTTGCTCGCCCAATTGGTCGAAAACACTATTTAAATAAGAAAGCGCCGGAGATACGTGAAGAGGACTGTCTAGCTCTTTAGCTTCGTATAAAATTCGAAATGAGACCATTCACAAACGGCAGCGCCTCCTCGATCGACGTTCTCTTTGGACAACGCTCGAGGACAAGCCGTAATCGTCTTTGCACCCCTGCCTATTGCTAAAAGCCTAACTCGATGGTTGAGCCATGCAGGTGGCACACCATTATTCTGCCACTCTCACAAAGAGTCAATGAACCTGAAAACACCCCGTGGCCTGTGCCTCTTTGCCACCATCGGCCCAAAGCCGGAGAGAATTACCAAATATAGAGTGTACCGCTTTGTGACGCAATCGAGGGTGTACTACCCTTTATAATCACGGCTCAGTGAAGTTGGGTATGCTTCGCGCGCCGTACGACTTTCATGCACCATACAAGGAAAAAAAATGGAGATACACTTTAGAGTCTTTCCTTGCCTTTGGCACATTCGCAACCGTTTCGCGTTGTAGGAGGCCAAAGCCACTTGAAGCCACTTGGACTAAGCGCGTTTGGCCCCTGTGAACGCATTCTTCGATGCCACAAGTGTTGGATAGTGAGCTTTGTCTGCGGGCCAGATACTTAATGTCTGCTAGGATAGGTGTCAGTCCTTACCAGCCAACGCCTATTCTTCAGCTTCCAGAGCCAACTACCCAACTCACCTAACGTCAATTAACGCCTATCCTCTCTATCTAAGCACAAATGGCCCACATCAACCCTCTCCACGCTCCTATCTACCCAATCCAGCACTCGGGGTACTCCTCTCTCTCCGGCGCCATGCCTGCACAGGCACCACTCCCCAGCGGGCGCAAGCGCCTGCCACAGGAACCCTACACACCCGCGTCGAAGTGGCACAACAGCACGGGCCGGTCGAACCCTGTCGAGGCGGCAATCTATTTCGACTACAAGGGGTACAAGCGCCAGGGCGTGTCGATGCGCGAGCTCAGTGCGCGCAGCGTGCCGGGTTTGTTTGCGATGCTGGAAGGAGGGAGTGACACGGTGCTTGCGCATACGGGGTTGAGCAGGATCACGTTCCGGATAAAGGCTGGTCTATTTCTCGTCTTCTTGGGTATATTTCTTCGGTGTTTATTTTTCGCGTTTTCGTTTTCGTTTTCGTTATCGTTTTAGTGGCCAGGGTACGAGTCCGCGAACTGGGCACGCTCGATTGAGATCAACACAGGCGGCCCGATCACCCGCGCTGGACTCGCACAGGCCGTCGCGCAGAACTTTGCGCGCTTCATCGAAATGTGCCGTGGGGCGAAGTCTTCGTCGCCCCAGTGGTCGATCGCGCCCAACAATATCCGTTACGAACACCTCTACCTCGTATCGCTCTTCAACGTCTTTGAAGACTCGTGGCAGGCCGATGTTGTTGTTGATCTCCGGTAGACCTGGAGGCTGGGATTTTGGACTCTTTGCCTTTGGTCCTGGAGAATATTTATGCCCTTGACGGGCGATTCATGCTACGCTATCGTCGATTAATTCGTAGAACCTAGTTACGTACCCACTTAGTCTAGAGCTTTTATATTTCGTTACTACCGCGTCGCTGATCACTTGTCGCGATTACGCCTACTGTCGCTACACTGAAAAAATTCGTAGACCTAAATAAATACGCCAACTGTCGCTGGGAAGTCAGATTAGTTCAACACACCAAGTTTGCTTTTTGAGGGGTTTCGACGGGAATCTGGCTCCCGTATACATACTCCAACACGCCTTTGGATTCAGGAGACCGGAACACCAGATTTAAGCCAACGAAGCTCTCGACGAAGCGTCTCAATGCTAATTCAACGGAGCGAGACGTTTAAACGCCGATTAAATCGAGAGTTTGGAGTGGGTACCCAAGCTCCTCACGGATTGCGACCAGCTCGATTAAACTGTCTTCGCCTGTGGAGTTCAACGATGAGGGGCGTGGTTGGAGAATAATTCGGATGAAGGTGGAAAAGAGATGCGATCGATTAGAATGATGTCGAATTTGAAGACTTGTAGGTTGGATGCAGGTCGACAAAACGTCTCCAAGGTAGAAGTATTGAGCGCAATTGCTTCAACTGCCATCAAACATAGATTTTTTACGCGCTCCCAATGGCCGTTCAGTAATGTCCTGAAATTTTGAATGGCGTCGTCGTCGTCGTTGAAGAGATCGAGGTCGCCGCTGATGTATAGCGGTGTGGTTCCCGTTCTTCGCAATATGAGATCTCTCAGAGAAGGTTTGTCGTAGATTTGATCCAAGTCAATGTCTCGACTCCACAATGAGGGCGAGTTCAGGATCAACAGCCTCCATGAACGACAAAGCTAGGCGCCACGATGGAGGACTGCCAAGCTGGTCGAGGACCATGACGCACGGTTGAAACGTTCTGAATTAGGCCTGTCCCTTGGGCGGGTGTTCTCCCAGAAGAGTTTCCAAAGGAGATCTTCAGAGAGTCGGAATATCGGTGCTTCCTGTTCAGGTGACATGGTTTGGAGAGGATGATTGGCGCCCGGCCATTTCGGCAAGAAAACCGAAAGTTCAATCTCACGTGATCCAGCGCGGCATTTGTATGCGCGTGTTTGTCTCCTGTGCAAATCGTGTTCTGATTCTCCTCACTGACAACAATTTCTCACCCAATTTCCCCCAATTTCTGCGATTTTCTGGGCTGTGTTCCTCGATATAAACACCGCCAGCGCCGACGTCGAGCTCAACAATGAGCTCCAATGACAATCCACCGACGTTGGACCTGTCGGACATTATGCATCACATGTCGCCGTCCCCTGTGCCCTTCGAGGAGCCGCCGCTGCCTCCTGCGACAAATTCCGATGAACAGACGCCCAAAAATAATCGCGATGCATCTCCGGAACCTATATCTGAGTCCAATATCCAGACCATTCGCCGAAGACTGGAAGAAATGGGTCTTGTAGCCACTAGGCAGAGAATAGCAGCAGAAGCTGGCGAATCTTCATCTAGCCGCCTGATCAGCAGTGGCAATACAAGCTCGAGGGAAAAGGAGCTCGTTGATATGGTGCGCCACATTTTCTTAATCTGAAGCATCGCCTTCTGAGTCGCATACGTCTCTTGTAGATTCTCCGCCTTACAGATGTTGTGCCGGTGGATCCTGCCCAATTAGAGCAGCAGGCTACCACAATATCCCGGCTAACGGCCCAAAGAGACTTTCTGGTTGCCCAGGCAGAAGAGGAACGGCAGTGGTGGCAGTCGGAACGAGAGGGCTGGGACCGTATGGCTGAGGCGCTGTTGTCGCAGAAGAATCGACCGCCAAAGTCAGAGGTGCGTTGCATCTTGTGCATTAGCACACGAGGATTAGCACGGCTCATATATTCTCAGGACTCTGAACGCCAACGGCTAGCTTATGAGATGGAGAATCGCACCCTGCGAGAGAGAGTAAGCCATTGTTTCACCCTTCTCTCGTTCTGGGGTCTCTAATTTTTTTTGTTAGCTACAAGACACACAACGTCGGTTGTCCACTCTGGAGGCAGAGCTAATCAGACTCAAGCCATTGCTCTTAATGCAACCTTGCTCTGCACCTCGCTCAAAGCATCCTTCAACGTCAACTCAGCCTTACAAGTCTGTTCCAGGAAAGGGCAAGGGCAAGAGAAGAGAAAACGAATCTGCAACACACAGAGACTCTCTTGGGCCCATAGCCGAAGAATATGGGCATAGCGAGGAACACGGTCATCAGCAAAGTAATTCTTCCTCTCCGTACAAGTTGGATCAGCAGCATTATACATACAGCTACCGTTATCAAGATTCTTCCGCTCCTCAAGCACCCCACACAGCGAGTTCAGCTCCTGCACCCTCTTCCAATCCAAAACCCCATACATCTCATCCGACCCAACCTAGTTCTCAGCCGAACACCTCCCAGCAAACCCGACGGCCACGAGATCCCAGCTCTTCCAAGAGCAAACGACATCACCACCTAGGCACAACGCCGCTTTCCTCCGACGCACACACTGAGCACGTCCTGCTGGCAGCCCAGCGGATAGGCAGGAAACGTGCAGCGATCGTCACCGGCCTGCAACAGCACGCCGAGCGAGAGAAGGAGACCCTCGCTCGAGAGCAAGAGCAGCTCAGGACAAGACGAGAGCACGAGCGGATGGAGAAGGAACGTCTGGAGCGCCTGGCGAGCGGGACGTCCGGGATGGCGTATTACCGAGCGTCAGCCGATGGACAACATCTTACGACGATGACGAGCAGTCCGCAGAGAGGTGGGGGCCCACGGTCGTCTGCGAGTACTACCATGCCAAGGACGCCTAAGAGGGGCATGGCCATGCACCCAGCGCACTACCCCGCGACGCTAGGCGTCGGCCCGAACAACAACGCCAACCCGGGCGGGGTGAACACGCCCCCGCCCTCAACGTACGTGTTCGTGAACACCTCGGCGACCCCAGTGCCGAAGATGCCTGCGTACACGCATACACCTGGTGCATTGGGCACCCCAGGCCATCTAGGCGCCCCAGTCAACTTGATACCGAGCTCAGCGACGCGCCAGGTAGCGAAGAACACCAACACACATGGGCCGATTACGAGCAACCCGCCGACGCCGCTTGACTCGCTGTTGACGGCTGCGAGGAGTATGATGGATGATAGCCCGAGTGCAGGTGGGAATGGAGATGGGCGAGGTGGGCGAGGTGGGCAGGGGAAGACGAATGGGAGGAGAAGAATGCTGGAGGAGCCAGAAAGTCCGGTGCCGAAGAGGAGGAGGGTGTCGACGGATAAAAGCGCTGCGAGTGTTGGAGCGGGTACAAGTGCGGTTAGGGCAGGCGGTGCGAGGTTGGATCGGGTGAGAAGTGCATTGGATGTGCTTGCGGACCAGGCTGCTGCTGCTGTGTCGAACGAGCCTGGACCGTCGGGTTCGAGGGCTTCCGGTGTCGGGCCCTCAACCTCAAATATGGCGAAGGGTAAGGCGAAAGCAACGTCGCGAGCCGAAGCAGAGGAAGAGAAGGAGATCAAAGCTTCTTCAAGTCCTGAGGCCGATGATGGAGACCAGCCCTCGCAAGAGAGCGTCGTCTCCTCTTCCTCAAGAGGCAGATCAACAGCCTCAGGTCGGTCAACACGGACACGACGAGGGTCTGCAGTCGCTCCAGCTCCTGCCCCTACATCGACTCGACCAGTCCGACAGAGCACGAGAAAGCGCGCCACCTCACCTGATCGCGCTACTTCTACCTCAACGTCAACAAGAGGGACTGGGCGCTCGAAAGGACGGCCGAAGACTGCTGGGGCGCCGAGCACGAGGCAGAGGAGGGGTTCCTCGAATGCAAGTGTCGCGAGGATGATTTCGCCAGCTGGGCCGAGGGTGATTACAGCTGGGCCTGGGTATGAGCAGGAGCACGAGGTGGAAGAGGTGGCACCGGTACCTTCGGAGACTGTACCTTCACCAGCTGCACTCCCGTCGGTACCCTCTGAAGCTGATGACCGGGACCGAGAACGTGCTGTGCCAATGCTGGAAAAGAGTTCTGATTCGACTCCGGCGTGGGGGGATTGGGGTAGAAGGGATGGACATCGTGCACGGTCGAGAGAGGTGGCTCATCCTGTTGAGAGAGAACCGAGTCCGGTTGAAGAAAGCAAGGACGGGAATGGAGAGGTTGTCGCGATGGAGGTTACTCCTCCGACTGAACCTTCTGCAGATCCAGCTTCTCTAGCTGTCGAGGCACCAGCGTCGGTGCCAGACTCATCTGAACAACTTCCAGATGCAAATCCACCTTCTGCGCCTTCACCTCTTCCCAACGGCGACCTCGAGATCAAGGCCAAATCTCCCTCACCTCATGCACCCACACCCTCAGCAAACGATATTGAGATGCACTCTCCAACACGCCCCGATGATCCAGAGGACATAGATGCTGACGCTGACGCAGAAGCCGACCTCGACGAAGACGCCGAAGGCGAGCAAGAGGACGAGGAGGACCGCGACCGCGACGGGGACGACGACGCGGAGATCGCATCAAGAGATCACCCATCCCGATCCCGATCACCCCCACCCCCAGATCCCCCACCTCCAGGGCCCGGCCCTGACACTGACGGCGGCGGTCCGCCGCCTCCTGATGTCGACGACGATGAGCACGACGCTGATGCCGACGCGGAGGGAGAAATGGAGTTTGACGACGAGGAACAGCACCACCAGCAGGCATCGGGTTCGGATTCGGGTTCTGTGAGCGCGAGCGCGGGTACGTATCAAGCGGGAGCGGCATGTGCTGATGAGGTCGCGTCGTCCCTACGTCCCGGTCGTGCGCGTGGGTACGCACCGCTGTTTGCTCCCCATCGCCCGGATAACATGCCCGGATGCCAATTGGGATTTGTCCTTCGAGCGCATTCCAGGACTCGGAGTGTTCCCGTGAGCGCTCGAAGGGCAACATGGAGACAAAAAGAAGCGACTTTACCGTCTCTGTTCTTTGAGCCAAGACCCTCTCTTTCCTACAATTGTCTCTCCAGAGTGAGTGCCTTCATTTTTTGTGCACCAAAATGTGTATTCTGAAGCTGGCATCTCTCTTTCCACCAGTCCGTAGCACTGAGCTAGTTCAGGAATCGTGCTTTCTGATATGCCGTTCCATGACATGAGGTCCATTGGAGAACGACAGTATCATTTCATTTCGTACGCTTTTAATCTCCCTTTTGTCTGTCGTCTGCTCATCGTCATACTGATGCAGTAAGTCCTTCCGCGAGACTGTCCACCGTGAAATGGTGCTGAGCAATACTCCATTAAGCACTTTTGCCCCATCGGAATATTTCCTCTGGACTCCAGACACGGAAACCGCTTTCCATCCTCAGCACGCAACCTCTTCGCAGAGTTTGCGTAGCGACACCCATCCTTCGAATCGTGCCGACACCTCAGGCGATATTTATCAGTATTGCTTTATCTTCCACGATCTTTTGGCTTTTCTGTACGTATTTTGTATCGTATCTTATTATTATCTTTCTTCAATAGGTTGTATTATTCCTGTAGCACGAGAACGCGAAAGTCGAGATGCCACAAATGGTCCTGATGGAGATAACTCTGTTTATTTCTCTCCGACTAAAACACACGCTGCGCCGACAAGCCTTGATGCCAAAAATGCACATCCAGAATGGAGTCCACCTCTGTGCATTCTACACGCCCTTTAAATGTGACCAACAACGTTGAGATTGACCGTCAGGCTGCGATTCGGGCGGCTTTGGTGGAAGAAACCTGATGCTTGGTATAAGCGTGTGCCTTGCTCAGAAATAGAATATGTTGCCCCCGAATTTGGTACGCGGAGGGTGCCGTATTTCGCGCCAAATTCCGCGGTCGTGAGCCCAATCTTCCCGGGTATTTTGACCAGGCAAAGTCGTCTCCTCTGAAGCCTTTTTCTGCGAAGATCACGTCAATGTCCCTGGCCCAACCCACCATGAAAAGATGATTGCCAGGTTTGTACAAGTCCCCATACTTCACAGATCTGGCTAGAGAACTCACTTCGTCTTCTTCAGTGCTATCTCGGTCCAGTTCTCATGCCTCTATCACCCATTCACCTTCCGTCAACTTGGACGCAATCGGAACTTGTGGCTTCTTTCTTCTGTCATTCCATTTTTCCTTTATAACCAGTCATCGAAAATTTGGCCCATCGCTAGCCCTTCCAAAAACACATACTCTCGCACGACGTCCACGATACGCGTATACTCACCGCAAGGTTATGGACTTCATAGAGACTGCTCAATATAACACGCCTGCTTCTTCCGTCGCTGCAGGAAGCTCAAGGTAAAGACCTTCTGAGCCTATTCCTGTTCACCGATGCTCACCGATGCGCGTTAAAATAGTCAAGCATCACTTCCTCCTCCCTGGCGCCGGTATCAGCACCCGAACGGCGACATCTATTTCCACCACCGCGAGCACCGTCTAATAACGCCAGACAACATCTACGACCCCGAAATCCTCGAGTATATTCTTGAAGCGCGCGAGGATCACCTCCAGTGCCTTGCAGGAGACCCAGGCTCCTCGCGTCTCCCGTCAGACTATGAATTGGTGATCTCGGAGGTTAGCGACACAGCTGCGACGATTAGAATGTACTCGAGGGGGGCGACGGAGGCGTATACTTGGACGGAGGAGAACGGTAAACGATCAGTCGACTCTGCGCGTTTGCTGGGCTAACTCTCGCCTTCCAGGCCTGGTCACGAAGTCGAGAGAGCACTTCTGGTCCCATGTCGCTGAGTACCCCTCGCACCATCCTCAGCTTCCGCCCAACACGGAGGCAGAGTTTGCACGAGCCCTCGAGAACGGTAGGTTGGCCTGTCCCTGCCGCCCCCAATTTCGATACTGAAATATAATCCTCTATCAGCCAAGCAAGCGATCGCTGACGGCGCAGTCTTTCCTTTCACTGAACGCCAGATCGACCAGATCATTGCTCGATACGAGAACTTGACAGGTGCGTGCCGGGAGGGTTCTCGATGTGTCAGGAAGATAGCCTCTGACGGTTCGCGAATCTCGCAGCCCTTCGCTCGCAAGGCAGGAACACGACCCCGTCTCTGGCTTGGCTCATCGGTGCTGTTATGCCCCTCGACGCGGTTGGAAGACGGGTCAACGACGATAACCTCCAAGCTATGATCAACGGCGTCCAGTAACACCACTGCAGAATAAAATCTTCCTCTCCTCGATCTAGACACGATATCTCGCCAACATCTCCGCTGTCGTCCCGAGTAATCTTGTTGTATACATTTTCACATGCACATACCTACCCCTTGTATCGTATAGACAGAGTGCAAAAACATCATGCCGAAATGAAATCCAGGCATCATATTCTGTATGGGCGTCCCGCACGGGGGCAAACGGCCGGTGTGAAGGAGCGAAGAGATCAAGATCAGGACCTATTATCGATATTGGTCTGCGCGAAATCGCCTGCAGGGCATCCTCTTCTGAGCGCCTCTTTACATTTAGTTCCGCCCTCTTGTCTCGAAGATGATCGCGGGACTAAATCCAATGTCCCCAGTGGGCGACGGAAGCAAATAAAGGGGATGGAAAACAATGACACGAACCCCAACAAAGTCCTGCAAGTCGACCGGATAATTGATGGGGCGCCGAATGCGGCTATGACCGTTGTGATACACCTGCAAATATGGTCGCCCAGGTAAAAAAAATATTCAGAAAATATGGTTCTTGCCATCGGAAGACCATCACCCACCTGGAGGATGTAGCGCTCTCCTGGATGCTCTTCTTGACACTGGCAGCAGAATTTTCGACCGTACCAGAACGACGAGTGTTAGGGTCTACCAGCTTCCTATGGATGATCATGATTGGAGGCCTTCCTTCTGGTCCTATCACCCGGCAGGAAGGCGATTGAATACTATATCTTGGCCCCTGCTTGATATTTCTTCGTTAGGAGCGGGAGGGGCTGCTGATTAGTTGAATTCATTGGCAAGATTTGAGGGACCCATTCCTATCCAAGTCTCACGAGTTTCAAGCTCCGGTTCGTACATTGGTGGATGAGCCAGGGGTTTGTCATCGTGGTGATCACATTATCCAGCGGTGCGTCTGCCCATCTGAGCGCCATATGCCAAATGTTGTCATCAGGTTGAGTTGAGATGCCCAAAACACGGACCGAAACAGCGTACAAGCGAGCATGAAGGTACTCAAAGGATACACGAGCACCGAGAAGGCCTGTCAAGTGATGTGATTTACAAGAGCAGAAAGGACATATGGGGTCGGAAAGGACATCTTGGAATTCATATATGAACCGCTCTGGAATGAGTCGTCTGTATGAATTGAGCAGGGTTTTGGAAACGACGAGAAACACACAGGTAACTACCCCCGGGTGAACTTTGTTTATGGGCCGCCAGATCCAGCTCCTCTCCACCATCGCACCACACCATCTTCACCGCCGCTGACGAATGCCCCTGGACTACCAACAGCTGGTACCTTGGGCCGCCATGAGACCGACCACACTTCTCCAGTGTCTTGCACAGTCGAGACTGCTGCACGCGCACCGATATCCCACACTTTGATTGTTTTATCCGCAGATCTGCGAATCGAGAGAAGAGATAAATGAGAAAACAATCGGCCAGGTGCACGAACAATCCACAGTACCCGGAAAGCCCCAATCGTCCGTCGGGTGATATGTCAGTGCTCAGAACCCATGAAGAATGTCCAGAGAAAGAAGCTACTGCTCCTCCTGGAGCGGAGCGAACGTCATGCAACACGAGGCGCTTATCTTCTGAAGCACTCAATAGCAGCTTGATCATGGAACGTCTTAGCTGGATCGTGACGAACGTTCCGAGAATTGATAAGAACCTACATTCGAGTCAGGAGACCAGGCGACGGAGCGCACGGACATGGCGTGCGAGGTGAACGTAATCGACAAAGAACTCGATTCAATGTCGAAGATGTAAATCTGCCCTGGTTCCGAGGACATGGCGACTCGACGACCGTCTGGGCTCTGATTGGATAGTCAACTTCATTACAAGGGGGTGAAGGGAAAGGAGGTGCTTACATGCGCACAAAACATCCCGAATTTGTTTCTGCCCGAAGATAAAGTCGATAATCTCTCTCCGAAGTTGCTGGTCTCCGCCGAATGAATGTATACATTTCCAGATGCTCCAGTCGATGCATATGTTGCCGTTTGAGGGTGCAATGAAACAGACCATGCTACAAAATGACAAAGGCGTAAAAAGAGTGAAATACTCCATTACGAAGTAGGAACCTACACGGCTCAGAAGCTGAGTCCTTCGTTCGAGCGTAGCTTTCAAATTTCCCGGCTATTTCACCATTTTCTAAGCTCCACAACTGTGTAAGACCTTCAATACTGTTATACAGTGCCTTCTTTCCGTCGGACGACACTGATAGAGAAACTTGAGCGAGTGTATGCGGCGCAGGGAAGGTAACGTTTGCTGGGTGGGGTTGTCCAGTGACTGCCGACCATTGCTTCACTGAACCATCGGCAGATACAGAAATTGCGGTGTCATTAGCGGTCCAGGATACTCCCCACACAGCATCAGAGTGTGCTAGACAGAGTAATGAGCCTCAGCAGCGTCGATGAGATGAACAACGTAGTAGTACGTTCTGAACAATCGTGCGCGTGTAGGAAAGCTAAACTCTTCGAGACAGTTAGCATCGTAAAATATAGACGATTCAGAGTTTCCTACCATATTTTCACAGCGAAAGTCGCGTTCGCCGTCGTGATACGCGAAGACGTCGTCTGGAACGGCCTCCTCCTGGGCTTGACCGCTGTCGGGGATTGCCGGATCTGAGTCTGAACCTTTCGTATATTGCTGACCGACTGAAACTCTATTTTTCTTCACATCAACGATAGCGGACGAAGACATCCACACCTTTGTAATCTTTTCAAAGCCCCTGTAAACTACAAAAGTGAGTACAGAGATCGTGCGACGGGGTTGAAAAAGCTGACGACGACTACCAGGATGTCTGACGCTGGAGATGACATTAAAGTTGAGGCCGTCGCCGAAGTCACCACCGAGGCACCTAAGGGCAAGCTCTCAGTCGAGGATGCTCTCAAGGTATTTAGCAAGCTAGTATCTCCAGTTATATTCTCTAATTCTCCGATCTCACAATAGCAAGTCTTGAAGAACGCTCTCGTTCACGATGGTCTTGCCCGCGGTCTCCGCGAGTGCGCCAAGGCCCTTGACAAGCGCCAGGCTCACCTTTGCGTACTTGTCGAGACCTGCACGGAGGCCGAATACATCAAGCTCATCGAGGCTCTCTGCGCTGAGCACAAAATCAACCTCATTAAGGTCGGAGGCGCCAAGCTTCTCGGAGAGTGGGCTGGTCTCTGCAAGATCGATCGCGAGGGCAATGCCAGGAAGGTCGTTGGCTGCAGCTGTGTTGTCGTGAAGGAGTACGGTGTCGAGAGCGAGGGTCTCCATGTTCTCCTGGACTATTTTAAGAACCGCTGAGGTGAGTATCAGTATCCTTGCCTTATTGTTCGAGTCTGTCCTCGATCTCCCTCGAGATGACAATACAGACTCCCTCAACTGAGGATCCGTCCTCTGAGGAATCACGTCTATCCGGAATCATTATACTTTTGTCTGATTTTCCCTAATTTTTACATTTCTTTTGGACTGCCACTAATACGTGTTTTACAGCTCGTATCATCACCTAGTCAGCTGCACTTCATGTAACGAATGAGATGAGGTCAAAAAAATTAAAATAACTGTACTAGCGCACTATCTATCGGCCCAGATGTCCATTGGGCCTTTAGTTTTTACAAGGGGTGAGGAAGACTTCCTGGAGTCGAAAGGTGTGAGACCCAGGACCCAGGGAAAAGCAACATAGTTAGCCAGACTATTGCCCAGCACACTACTATGCATGGCAAGGCTCTATACCAAAGCAATTCGATGAAGTGTAAGTCCGTTATCTTGACACTCTGAGTAAACTGCCACAAGCCGAGGAGGAATCCTAGGTCGCTCGGGCTGGCGGTGATTGTTTGCTGGTGTTGAGGTTCAACAACCTCCGGGAATGGGGGATATATGGGATGGTGGAAGACGAGCTCGCGGTGTTCAGGATGGGCCATAGCGTCAAGCAGGAAGGAGTTGACAGTCCTGCGGAACAGGGTTTCGCACCCCGCGGAATCGCCTCCCAGCAGCTGTACAAGGGGGTCTGCTTCTTGAGACACCGGCGTCGTATTTTCGGAGACGGATGCTAAGGTGTCGAGAAAGCCAGTGTCGAGAACCGCCTGGCACGCAGTGGTACTGATGCGCGAGACATTTGCCATGAACGAGATGCAAGAAATGAGCTGCGCGTTCGGTATCCATTGAGTAATGTTTTGAAATTCGTGTTTTATCCTGAAGAAATGTCGTCAGGCTGGCATCTGATAGAATAGATGCGATGCATACCAGAACTTTTGGGAATGAGAAAGCAGATCCGAGACGAGGACCTTGAGGGAAAGGTCGTCCATTTTGCGTAGAACATCCATGAGGAGAGGGTATCGCTTTCTTTTAAGGTTCGTTATGAAGAAGTCCAACACTCTTTTGCGAACGTCTTCAGGATACTGGACAGGCCTACCGCAATGAAATATCGTTAGCAAGCCCCTATATCTTAAGCAACAGACAACGTGCCTTGTATATTCCAGGAATATAGAATACAAGCAAGTGAGAACGTTGGAGGAGAAAGCAGTATGATCTGTGCTCAAGAGAAGATCGAGGAATCCCGCTTCAAGAATGAGCTGGTGCGTAGCTCCCTTTGCGCATGCCAGCTTATGCAAGAACACAATGCTAGCAGCAATCGAAGGTTTGTCTGGCCCTGGGCATGGAAAAGCGTGGCCGTGATGAACAGAAAGAGCGTGCCTATCGCCGTCGCATGATTAGGGAAAACAGATAAAACCAAATTATGAGAAGCGTACTTGACGCCTTGTAATATGGCAGGAACAACAAGTTGGAACTCCTGCGTCCCGTACCTCTCCAAAATGGCCAGGAGACACCCAGACTGGTGGGTGATCTGGAACGCGATGATCCTCAGCGCCTTATCGCTGACGCTGTCTAGATATATGGACGTCAAGACGATGTCGTATATGCCGTTGACGGCGTCGATGCTGTAGTGGCGATCCTGGATTGCGAGGAGGATGTC
Organism: Cyclocybe aegerita; assembly: GCA_902728275.1. Taxonomy (NCBI): domain Eukaryota; kingdom Fungi; phylum Basidiomycota; class Agaricomycetes; order Agaricales; family Hemipholiotaceae; genus Cyclocybe; species Cyclocybe aegerita. Next base: position 415,125 of record CACVBS010000024.1, read on the forward strand.
CAAGATCCCAGCATTAATCAGGGCTTGGAACGCGAATCGATGCTTAAGGATGACTTTGGAGAAGATGAGGACACAGGTTCCAAGTGTGCTCATGTCAGAATCCTTTATGATTTCATCCTGGCGAGGAGGGTGCAGGATAAGGTTTCTAATAAGGCCAGTTTGAATGTGAGTAAGGGATAAGGGCAACGACTAACCCGCCGAAATTGAATTGCTCCAGCATTCCAGATATCAAATGTTCCAGATCCGAGGTGCTCCTGCTGCCGATAACCTTCAGGATAGGAGTGCCTTCGCCCTCCATTTGGACAGAAATATACGCAAGAGCCTTTCTCTTCGTCTTCGGTTCGTAAAGCTGCGGCTTTCTGTTGAATGTGGATCAACTTCAAGCAACAAACAAAAATGTAAACAAGAATGGCAACGTACTGCAGTATGGTCAAAACTAGTTCATTGATATCTTGATGGTCGTCTGTACCAGCTTTCCCTTTTTGTAGTGCCAAAAGCACGTTCATAAATCCAGTCTGGAGGACGATCTGACTGGTGGGTTCGTTGATCTGAGCCAAGCCAGCCATGAACGACAGCAGTCGCTGCAAATAAACGGCCGAGAGGGCAACAGCTTGCTCAGGACGTTTGAAGAGATCTTCCAATGCCCGACGATTGCTGCAGACTAATTGAGCATCCTTTGTATCAAAAAAATGCGTTGGACTCACCACATCGGAGGAAACTGGGCGGATATTTCCCAAATGACACGCGAGAGCTCGATGTTGCACCATTCCGCCATATTCTCGAGCATATATCGAGCTTCTCCTCGGCAGATCTGGAAAACCAAGAGATCAAGGGCTTGCTTGCGGACTTTGTTTGAGTAAGTTCCTGGCCTGTGGTTGAAGAGACGTAAACGTAAATTCCAAGCGTAAATGGCAGAGCTCGCCTTAAGATCCGGAGGATGATATGGAACCTTTTGTCGATTGCGTGGATTGACATATCGTACGACTGGACAACCAACAGAGCGTCGAGAAAGCCAGCCTTGATAACCACCTGGAACGCCTCTTCGCTGATCTGGGACACCGAACCGACGAAAAGCATGACTGAGACGGTTCTCTCTTGGTCAAAGTGGTAGAGCCCATCACGGCTGTGGAACATATGCTGGCGTTGGGGAACGAATGGGAGGTTGGGATCTGAATTGAATCCACGAGGGCCGACACGCTTGAAAATGTCGCGAAGGAGAGGCTCAAGGTCCTTGGAATCCCGTGACGCGAGCAGAGAGAGAATCTGAGTGGTATTCCGGCGAAGGATTCGTGCGATGAGGAGATCGAGTGCTTTAGATCGATAGGTTTGCAAGTCAGAATCTGGCCTACAGGACATGGTCAACAGAACGAGAAGAGGGCGAGTATTGAACCTACTTGAGAGGTTTGAAAAGTAGTGGTACGATCCGACTATCCTCATAAGCAACACTTCGGTCGTTGGCATTTTCAATGATCTCGAGAAACCCGACTTTGAACACAGCTTGCAACTGCGAAGTACCGAGCTCGCTGACTCTGAACAGAAAATCGATGTTGTGCTCCAAAACTGAAGGGGATCCGATCGAAGGAGCAGTTGCGTTGCTCAGTGCTCGAAAGCTGTAACAAGATAGCATTAGCATGTTCGTGCATTCGAGGTAGGGATTGTGACCAACAAAGGAGTATTTCCCTCCAATTCTGAGAGGAGGACATGCAAGTCATCAATGCTCCAATGGGACAGCGCAGTGATAACGTGGTCGATGCGGTTGCGAGACACTTCGATGACAACAAGTGTCAAAATCCTTTCCCGTATGACTGGCGTCATCAGCCGAGGGTGACTAGAGGACAAACCAGATCAGAAAGGACAAGGGAAAACAACAAGATTAAACGTACTTGAGGAAAGCTTGGAATAACGTCGGAATATTCTCCAGTTCTGGTCGATGCTTCATCGCCAGGAGAAGTAGATCCAAGTATCCGGCCTGGAAAACTGCCTTGCGAGCTCCCATACTAATTCCTGCTATCTCAGCTAGGAACAAGAGGATCGGGCGAAAGCTCTGCTTAAGAGCACTGGAGAACTTTTTGTCTTGGGCATGTGCATCCTTGATTGCCTTTTGGATGGGAGCTGTAAGGCGGGGTGGTTGGGTAACGACGGTGAGATCGGGCAGAACATGTTCGCGAACGACTGCAGGGAGTCTCTCCCGACCCCAAGTCGTTTTCCTGAAATTGGTTATGAGAAAGGGAGAAAAATGAACTTTCAACTCTACCTTACCTCAGAGGTACGAAACGTTCAACGATCTCTGGCAGGAGGAGTTCGACTTCGACCATGTGCCATCGTGCTATAGAGTTAATTAATACTTGTGTGTTGCCGTCTCTGATCTGAACGAAAAGAAGTTGCAGGGCTTTATTTCTTAGCTCGTCATTGTACATGCCAAGCCTAGTCAGATGAGATAAGCGCCACAAACGACAAAGCAAGAGGAGGAAGACGCTTACCTCGAGAGCTCGAGCACGACGCCATACATATCCTGAATTCCCTTGATCCCAGCAGCTTCCTCATTACTGTGCGGAAATTTTGAGGTTATCGTTTTTAAGCGCGCGCTGATGATAACACGATCGATACCGCGGATCGTGAATTTTCCGAGTGCCTTGATAGCCTTTCCGCCTAGAGCGCCAGGTCCTGGTACTGTGGTGTCCGTCGTGGTCGTATACTGCGAGCCATCCAGGTCGTGGACGATAATCGTTCCCCGGGGAAACACCTCCACGGCCATGGCGGGGACATGAATGGGAAAAAGGGATGTTCAGATGTAAAATGGTTTACTTAACACTTTCCGAGTACATGACACGGGGTTCGACGTTGCGTATGTTGCGCCCACGGCCCGCCCGGAATTGGAAACCAACGAGGCGTGCTGTGAAGGCTTCAGGGTCAATTTCCCTCTTATTGGTTAGTTCCTGCTAAAAGCTCAGCTGCGGGACAGGAACGGCTCTTGCGGCTGGCAGGTGCAACAATGGAAGCATAGCATCGAAATATATTTTTGCGAAGCACCTGAGCCTAATACGAAGATACTGGTAAGCACGCAGTCATGGAAGTGAAGACAAGGAATTGAGATAATTAGTCATGTCGATTCCTTCGCCTCGGAGGACTCCGAGAGCGAGATCGCGAGCGCCTATCTCCACGGCCACCACGCGGGCCCCAGCCGCCTCGAGGGGGCGGCGAATCAAGCCGTCGTGGGGGAGGCACACGTGAATCTTGTCTGTCGGAGTCTCTGTCTCTGTCGCGCCCAAAGTCACCGCCACCACGACCACCTCCTCGGCCACGGCCACTTGGTCCGTTTGAATCCCCTCTCCAATGGCCGCCACCACGACTAGTGCCAGACCCAGATCCTGCAGCACCCTTTCCCCATCCCCCATCACCCTTCGCTGCACCGGGACCAGAAGCGCCGGACTTCCATCCGTTGGCAGTGCCCGATGACGCCGCAGCTGCTCCAGAACCCTTGATTGAGAGCTCTGTAGGAAGAGTGACATTCTTCGGCAGCAAGACAGCAACCAAGAGATAGTCCCCTGGAATGAATCGCAGCTCGTCCAGCGTTCTCTCCTCCCTTTCATTTTCGCCTGTTCCTCGATGCGATGTCTCTACATCTTGCAAAAGTCTTGGTGCTGTGTGGTTGAGGGATCCTGGTTCGCCGAGAATGTCGCGAGAGTAGACCATGCCGAGATCCTTTGACGAGAAACGCCCCTTGTTGCTGGGATCCGCGTATACGGTTCGGAAAGAAAAACGGGCGAGGGGATGTCGGTATTCAACCACTTGAGGCGCCGTGTTTCGTAGCGTCGTCAGCACCTCGCGCAAGGTCGCGTCCTTCCTATTCAAAATAAGTATCGCTCCACCAAGAACTTCCCAGAGTCCTTACCAAGTGAAGATTTGTTGTTCATCTGTCGTCGGTAGAGTCCCATCCTCGAAAAGAGTCAAACGGTGAAACCCTCCAACCTTCACAAATATTCGTATAAGAAATGGCGCTGTCTGGAAAAACTCGGATAAGCTTGATGTCGCCGATAAGCCTACTTCATCTCACCTTTTCCCTTGGAGCATTTGATGGTTCTGTGGCTGCATCGTCGATATCCATTGCGTTGGGAATGTCGAGGACGGTACAGAGACTGGTCAGGCCCAAGGCGAACCATCGTTATGTAAGCAAACACTCCCACGGATATCCCATGCCCAGCGTCCTCGCCTACTCCGGTATCTTATCTGGGCGTTATTTTAGTGAAGCCAATTCCTTTGTAAGTCTGTGGGTAAAGAAAGGTCCGTACCGCGTGGCTATCTTGACCACCGACAGTCATGTCGTATCAAGCGAAACACCAGCGCAGAGATGTCGAATCAAGGACGAAGACTAGCGTTTCCACTCGATCTCTCCTCTTCGGACTTTCTGTCTTGCTGAACGTCGTCTGCTTCGTATTCATTTTGCGAAGGTCTCATGACTTGACCGACGTATTTTCTCATGGGATCTTTTTTGGCGATAGCTGGTATACTGGCTTGGATAAGACTCCCTCCACGAGCATCGTTGAGGACGCCCCGATTGAACGATGCCCTACACCTTCCCCTCAACCAGCTTCTCCACCCGCTCCGATTAACCCATGGGCTTCACTGGAGGTTTCTGAATTTTCACAGATCGAGGATTGGCTATTCGAAGATGCACGAGGCTTGAATCTGACTCGATCTACTCAATCAGTATCTTCAGACAATGTCATCTTCCTCATTGAAGCCTATTATCCCCCGAAGGATGAAACACTGGCTTATCTGGAGGATCCCGCTTCGTCTCCTTCTCCAGAGAGGTTTGCGAGAGTCACAATTCATCATGGAGGGTGGAAAGACCCTGTTATCAAAGACTACTTGGTCGGACCCTTACCGATAACGTCCAGAACGACCATTCGCCCGCTTGTCGATATATACCATCGCAAGGATATCCCATTCAACGCGCGCGGTCTCTCTCAATTGACCGAGCTCCCCCAATTTCTGGGGAAGGCAGTTGCACCAATCGCATCTGCGATGGAGGTGAGTTAAATGTAATTCTAGCGGTCCGGTGGTTGAAAAATCTGTAGGAGCTCTTCGGAGGAAGCATTCGAGGCCAGGAGAACGACACTCTCGTGGCAGGAATGAGCGGACCGTTCAGTTTTGATGGCAAGTTCAGGCGTCTATGGATGACCTGGAGGAGAAACACTGCAGGGTCTTTCATCCTCCCAGTAAACTTCTATCAATACGTCGACTTCTCTGGGACGGATCCTTCCCAGTGGAAGATCCTGAAGGTGCGGAAAATTCGATTCCTCTTGCGCATCGCGGTCAATATTTTTGTAGACAATGTACCATGGACAAGTTTTCCCCACCATCGACTCCTTCCTCGAAGCCTTCCGCAACGGAACACTTATCCGGCACAAAGATCAAGCCGACCCGAATCTTGACTTGTCATGGACGCAACGCAAGCGCATCGGCGTTGACCGTGATCTCGACAGCCTGCCCGGCCCCCGTTCGGTATCATTTTCTGGCTTGCGCTTCAGGGTTGATCGTGAGCGTCAATACGTCAGTTGGATGGGATGGTGCATGTATCTAGGTTTCGACAGGGACATGGGGCTGAATTTCTGGGATATACGATTCCGTGGAGAACGTATCATCTACCAGGTAGACATGAAATGCGTCCACCCCTACATTCTTCTGATATGGGCGCCTATTTCGCAGCTAGCGCCACAGGAGGCTATTGCCCAGTACGGTAAGCTAGCGATCAAAGCATGCTATTAACAAGATTGATGTCTGTCATTTTAGCCGGAAACGATCCAATGCAAGCAACCACCGCGTGGCTTGATCGTCACTTCGGGATGGGAAGCATGGTGCGAAACATGATCACGCATTATGATTGTCCACAAGAAGCTATCTATCTTCCTGCTACGACTTATTCGATTCTTGGGAATGTCCACGTCGAGAGGGCGATCTGCATTTTTGAGCAGGATACCGGCAAGCCTCTCACTCGGCATTATGGGTACGAAGAAGGGGAGTTTGGTGCGGTTAAGTCTTATGTCCTGACGATCAGGAGCACGACGACAGTTGGAAAGTAAGCCTTCTGATAACGCTCAATGAACATAGCTAATCAGCTCGGTCATTCCATAGCTATGACTACCGTGAGTCCCACTTTCATTCAGAAGAAATTTTGACTAGAGCATGGATTTCAATTCCTCAGTTGTACGTCACGATTCTGGTCGGTTGAAGGCATGAGAAACTGACGAAAAGCACAGTTCGACTATCTCTTCTTCTTGGACGGAACAATAGAAGTGCGCCTTTCTGCTTCAGGTTACATGCAAGGCGGATACTGGAACCCAAAACAAGATGGGTACGGAGCAAGAATCCGAGAAACATCTAGTCAGCTCCTCAGATCCCTTCCTAATTGTCTTCTCCTAATCCTATCTGGTGACAGTGGGTAACCTGCATGATCATGTCATTAACTATAAGTGAGTTCTCAGTGCCGTTTGAATAGAAGGTCTCAAAATAACCATCAGCCTAGAGTCGATTTCGACATCGCTGGGCGGGCGAACTCTGTATTGAAGACGACCACGAAGCAGGAGATTATTTCTCACCCTTGGCTGGACGATGACTGGGGTCAAGAAGTGATTCAGCAGAAGATTACGAAGGAATATATCACGAACGAAGACGACGCGCTATTAAAGCACCCGTTGAATTTCCAAGGAAATTACGCGCTGGTGAATCAAGACGTTAAAAATGCCTGGGGATACCCGAGGGGTTATGTTATTCACCCCGGCTATTCGTCAATCCATAACGTTTGTCTCCATCGTATTTTTTTCCTTCGGTTCACTGACATCTCCTAGACTGTTGTGGGCTCCAAGAGACTCCTCAATAACGCCAATTGGGCACGGTATAACCTGGCCGTCTCTCGCCGGAAAGAGACCGAGCCCTCCTCGAGCACCATGTGGAACCTCCATCTTCCGGGGAATCCAGTGGTCGACTTTCACAACTTCTTTGACGGCGAAAACATCACTCAGCAGGATTTGGTTGCTTGGATTAACTTGGGCATGCATCACCTGGTGCGTTTCTTATCGTCCATCCTCCCCCAGTGATGATGCTGCGAGGAGCAGAACGATTATCGATTACTGAGACTCTCCACGGTATGACAGCCACAGGCCGAGGATTCCCCCATGACAAAAACGAATATCGCAACTTCGAGGTGAGGCGCTTTCTTGGCGTTCTCAGTCACATCGTTCTATTCTTAGCACTTACTATCCATCCTCGTGCCGAACCGCAGTTTCGTGCTCACACCACTGAACTATTTCGATTACGACATTTCTATGGAACTGAAGAACGCGGTCCTCCTCCACAATCCGGAACGCCAAGGAGACGCGTACTCGTTTGATGATTATGGCGTCAAACAAGACCTCACCTGTCTCCCCGAGCCGCCTTCGCCCTTCGAGTATCTGGACGCGCGGATCGTAGGACCGGATGGAAATTTGAGAGACTTCGAGAGAGGCGCAGACCTGCGACGGGCATCCGAGATGTTTTTACGAGTTAGAGTTGGAACCTAAATGAAGGCCGAGAAGGTGGCGTATTTGTCGAAATTAAGCTCTTCCTTGATCCAATTGCTGTTCAACGTAATTTTTTTTAGAAAAGGAGATCGTGAAAAGCGTAAAATACATTTAGACATGAACGGGATATCTCGTAGGTTCGTGATGGAAAATCGGCCCTCAAGCATTTATGCAGCTTTTGTTCTGTCTGTTTCAACAACATCGCTAACCTTCTCGTCGATGTTTTCGTGGGCCATCTCGTTGCCGACTCGTTTCTTCTGTTCCTTGAGCTCATCAGTCTCGTACACTGGAAAGAGGAGCGGTCAGTGTCGTGGTAGCAAAATAAACAAGATCCAAGTATACGTACAGAATGCAAGTTCTTCCAAGCTGCGACCCGAGGTTTCTGGGAATAAGAAGAATACGAAGCAGACTTCGAAGGCGAGGAAGACGCAATAGCTGATGTAGTATTTCCATCCTTGAGACGCGTAATTAGTTGGATGGCGTAAGACGTTTGAGCATGAAAATACTTACCTGCGTTCTCGATGCCGATGGGGTTGACGAACTGGTTGAAGAATCCAGCCATGCGTCCAAACCATTGGAAGATGGAGATACCCTTTGCACGAACGTGGAATGGGAACAGTTCGACCAAGAACGCTAATAGACAAGGCGTAAGTCAGGTTATAATTCCAGATGAAATGAGAACTTACTGTAGGTCAGAGCGTTATATGCCATGTTGTAGCACGGACTGTACAAGAAGATGAAGCTGAAGAGAGCCAATCAGTTGCTATCGATGTCATATGCCAACGCATGGACTTACGCAATGACGGCTCGAGATGATGCCTGACTCTCATCTATGGCGTATCGGGCGCTTGCGACCGTCCAGGCGGTGAACACCACCAAAAGCGAGGTCGTGCAAGCCTAATATCGATATTTTCTGAATGGGTGCTCTGGAGAAAGATGGTATGGACAAACCAGGTACATCGTTCTCCGCTTGAACCGGGAGACAGTAAGCGCAAGAATGGTGGCATTGAGGAAACCCCAACAGGTATTGGCCAGGTTGATCAGGTTCTTGGTATGGTTATCGTGAACGCCGACGTTCTCTAAGATGCGAGCGAGGAAGTAACTGTTTGTATCACACATTTACAGCTTGTAAGCACTTTTTAAAAAAAGAAAAAGAGACCGACAACTTACGAGGTAAGCCCGTTTCCACTCCACTGCGTCGCCAACCCAAGGAACGAGCCAATGAGGACACGCCTCCTCATACCCGGCGACTTCAACAGATCGAACCACCCGACCTTCTTCGTCTCTTTCTCCAACTCGAGCGTCTTCTCGATCTGGATGTACTCGGCCTTGACGAACTCGCTCTCGCGGTCGCCTTCTGCGTGGTACTTGGCCAGGATGTCGAACGCTTCGTCGCCGCGGCCCCTGGAGATGAGCCATCTGGGCGACTCGGGCAGCCAGAAGATGAATATGATCTGCAGGGAGGAAGGGACAATTTGGAGGAGGGAGGGGATGCGCCAGCCCCAGTTGGAGGGCATCTTGAAGGTCCCAAGAGTTACGCCTGCGGCCACGATGGCGCCTGAAAGATGGTGGATTAGTCTGGATGGAGGTAGGGTGTGGCGCGGTGAATTTACCAATGAAGTAACAGGAATTAAACAAGGATCCGAGGATAGCACGTTCTTTGGGATGTCCAAGCTCTAAAGAAATTAGTTTAGTGTTTCTCCTTCCACGATATTGAGATAAATGGATTAACCTCCAATCAAAGAAGATGCAGCGACAATGGCAAACGGAATTCCCAACCCCAGGATAAACCGCGAAATGACGAACATAGCAACTGATATAAGTTAGACTGGTGTTCGGGAGGGCTGAATGGAGAGGTTGCCCACAGTTTTGCGATGCGGTTTGAATGACAGCACCGATGATCATGATGACACTACCGAAGACGATGGCCATCCGACGACCAAGACCGTCTGTGATGACTGGGACGAGGGGTAGAGCAAGGATGGCGCCGGCGGAATACATGGCGGACATCACTCCGAGTAAGGTCGATCTTGGCGAGTTATAAACTAAAGACGGACTGATAAGCGCTGGACAAAGAGAACAGGCTGGTGGGTTGCGACGTACATGTATCCCATGAGTCGACAGCTTGCAATCCGTTCATCATCGAGGAGTCAAAGCTGAGGCAAGATGTTAGGTTACTTGGTAGGGAGCTATGATACAACAATGAAAGATAATTCGCTCACCCGCTAGTCATCTCTACGCCAATACACGTCGGGAAGATGACGAAGTAGAGCACTCGCAGGTTGGGCTTCTGGTACCATGGCGTCTTGTCCTGCTTTGCGAGCTCGGACACGATCACCTCGGGGGCAACGGTCGTAGTCCCTCCAAGCGCCTGTTCTTGAATTTCCGACTTGCTATCCTTGTTATCCGCCATAGTCGCAAGCCCAAAAAGGTCGAAAGGTTGATACGAATGGGCGACAAGTGGCGGGAGGGATCCGACGAAGGAATCGCCTATTCTTCATGTTGGACTTCGCTTTATGAGAAGCAGAGAAGCTAGAATATGTGGGGATGTGATGAGACTTGTGGGGATAAATTCTTCCATAAAAACCCCGCGGGAAAGGTGTGATTGAACATCGCATTTCGGGGCGAAGTCCAAAAGGGACTGTTGGCCGAGATGTGCGAGAAAAGCAGTTTGGATTTTCTTGCTTCAAAACACACTCCTGTGCTAGGTGGCCATCGATATCGATCACAGAATCCTAAAGGCAACAATAGGAAAAGAAGTCGGAGGTGATAGCGTGCCATTGAAGTATAGACCCAGCGAAACCATTCGAAGGATGCATGCCATTGGAACACACATATGCATGTTCAGCGGGAGCCTGGATATTTCTTCCCACTCGCTTTTCGACATTCGGTTTCCCGATATCCCCAAGATCAAGCTGAAGGCCTATCAAGTCCTACACATTTGTATACAGCCAGCGCGAACCCGGGCATAAAGAGCTCTCGAAGGGCCCGGGGTGGAGTTTTCCAGGCGATGGCGATTTTCGGAGAAGACACGGGATTTTGAGAAGTAGAGTTGTCAGATAGAGCACCCCATAAGCGGTAAGTCTGGTCGTAACCGCCGACAATTCGAGGGTCAGCTGGGTAGACGGAAGAGGCGGCTTCTCCAAGAGGTGCATATTGAATCACTTTGAAGTCCTCGTGCCAAATCCCTTGCTAGATTCTTCGCAAAGATACTTCAATGAGGGAAGCAAGCTGAGATAGCCGTAATGTCCGCACAGTGGCCATGGTGGGCTTAGAGCCTTAGGCGTTGCAAACCAGAGTTGGAAGACTCAAATGCATTCGTTCGAGTATTACAATTTAGCTTGGAATTGGCAAGTAAACCAGAAACCAGAAGTAACGGGTGGCTTTTCAGATGAAAAGAGAGAGAGAGCGCCTGGCACGCCGAAGAAAGTTGCAGAGAGTTTCTCGGCCTTCACTTTGTCGTCCCTGTTACGTAATAAGTGCCAATGTTGGACGCCGGACCGGTGCATCCCGGGCCCTCGGAACCTCTCCATTTCCATCCTAGCACTAGCGAAGCGAAGAAAGACAATCCATGTAAGGCGAAGAAGTATGTCCGTGCTCAAACACCGGTCTCTGGGCATCTCCTTAAGAGCGTGGACTAGGACAAGTTCAAGTTCACACCACCAACGGGTCCTCAAGCCCACATTTCGGATTCGCCAATTCAGTACAGAACAAGAATTCTTCGAGGATTTTGGAGAATACAGCATAATTCTTCCAGAGGAGCCTTTCGTGTTTGGTGTCTCGCATATAAGGCCGCGAACAGTGCCTGCACACATTAAGAAACCACCATATGCTCTGCCAGGCGGCGAACAAGCTTTCGGTATCCCCAAGCAAAACTCCGGAAAAATACCACTCGGTGGCTTAGAGGAAAGTCTTCTTGAGCAAGCTGGCAGCTTGGCCAAGAAAGTGAGGCAGTTTGCGGGGATTCAGGTGAAGGTGTGTGCGATACACGTCTCGTGTCATTCTGTTTTCTTCTAATGCCATAGTTCCTCGACAGATTGGTGCTACGACCAATGAAATCGATGCTGCAATCCATGACTTCATAACCAAGTATTCGGCGTATCCCTCTCCGCTGTTATACCAAGGTTTTCCACGTTCGTGCTGCACAAGGTAGAACCGTTGCTGGAAGCCGTCTCACTGGAGCTAATTCCTGTTAGTATCAATAACATCGCTGTTCATGGCATCCCCGACGAGTACGTCAATAAAAAGGAATTTCTTTTTCCAAGAATAATGATTTACAGCCGAAAGCTCGAAAACGGCGACATAATCAACATAGACGTAACCGTCTTTTTAAATGGATACCACGGCGATACTTCAGAAACCTTCCTTGTCGGTGATGTGGTTCGTTATCTGCCCGTCCTTGCCTTCACTACCTCTGATATCCACATTGAAAGGATGAACTCGGGAAAGAACTCGTACAAGTCACCAACGAAGCCCTCAGGCGTGCAATAGCCATCTGTGGCCCTGGAAGACCATTCAAAGACATCGGGCGGACTATCCACGAGTACCTCCTGGACAAGGACTACTCTGTTTCGTCTACTTTCACTGGGCATGGGATAGGCAGGGTGTTTCATGATAACCCTGCTATTCTTCACCATCGTACGTTGACTCCTTTGCCACATCTCGAGGTTGGAGCTTGTATTGAGCAGCTTTGCTGGCAGTTAATGATGAACCAGGCGTCATGGAACCTGGCCACTGCTTCACCATCGAGCCTGTTATTATTCAGGGAAGAAATCCGAAGGTGTGGATATTCCCAGATGGGTGGACTGCTTCGACGGAGGTATGAGGTTGCTTCCATCTGATTCATGCGAACCAAACATTTTCTTTCTCTCTAGAACTGCGCACGGAGTGCCCAAGCTGAACATATGGTCTTAATCACCAACGACGGCATCAAAGTCCTTACTCGATGATCGACAACCCTCACCAGTCTCAGCCTGCAGAAAGGCTTCCAGTAATTGACACTGCAACCCGAGCACCATTCGACGGCGAGCCTAAGCACTAGATAGTAGAAGCGGCATTCAGCCATTTGCAACCAGTCGACGACCTGGGACCATGGTCATGCGACGTCTCTCCATGCGACAGCAACGTCAACACTGCAAGCTGCTGCCCAAAATTGACGGTGTCGTCATGACGTGGATGGAATAGTACACTTCTAATACTATAAACTACTTTTGTCAAGGACTATACTGATGGCTATTTCAAGCATCAACAAAGCAGGGCGAAGACGAAAGGAAGAAAAAAAAACCTGATGCAAAAGAAATAAAATGCGACATGAGATGTAAAGAAGAGCAACAAATGATGAAACGTAGAATATGCGATCATGAAGAACCCCCAATCCGCTCATGCATAAAATTCAACAGCACCTGCGTCAAATCCACTGATGGCTTCCCGAGGACCTTATCACTCGCCGCAATAATCGGCCTCGACTTGGTCAACAGCGTCTGCAAATCCCCAGCCATCTCGCCCGTCATGCCCCTCCTCAGCCTCTCTGCCATCGTCATCGACGACCTCGGTGCCCTTCTCCCACCTGCATCTCTATCCTTGCCCTGCTCAGCCCCGGGCCGCGCAGACGTGTCCATGGCCATCTCTTCCGCCTCCGCGTCGATAGGCGTGCTGTCAAAATCGGGCTTCGAAAGCCACATCGCGAGCTGGGTGACAGAGTAGAGGGAAATTTCCTCGAGGTTCCTACGTGCGATGCGGACGCCTTCTTTCACGCCGAGGACGGTGCTATAGGACCCGGGAAGGGAAGAGGGGTCGGTTAGGCTTTGGCCTGGCGGTCGGTTGACGAGGTCTTTGAGCACATCGAGTGTTCGGTTGCCGAGTTCGAGGAGGGTGCCCAGCGAAGCTGGTTCGCCTAGGACAACTTTAGAGTGCTGGAAGAGAACCCGTCAGACAATGGGCACAACAATAAAAGAGAATATACCCACAGGAACGATGAGAGCCTCCCCGATGGCCCAATCTTCTACTCCAGTCAACAAAACCTGATCCGCCTTGCTAATAACCACTAATGTCCCGACGATGTTGCTTGAGAGTTGGAACAGCCGATGAATCAAATTCGTCACGAAAGGCCGTTTCATTGGGTCCGACTGCGACTGTGCTTTTTCGAACCTAACTCTCTCTTCTTGCGTCACTGGCTCATACAGACTTGCGAGGTGGTTAGGATGTGTGATGGCGTAGTTGACCTGTTGCAGAAGCTGCAATGCGTGTGTCGTGAATACACGAAGTACTTTGTCGACAGCTGGATTAGATTTGGCAGAGGATGGCACGCTGGCTGCGATCGCGTAGAAAAGGTTGACGACCTGGTCGATTTCCTCGAACAAAGGCACAGTGATTGGGTCTCCAATCGTCCATGACAGCGCACGGGATATTTGTTCTCCATACAGTTGAATAAATCCGCAAGCATCTGCGTCGAAATAATGGTTTTGTCGACCTAACGCTGTGATGACCATTGCGACGATGGAGAGCATTGAGCAATGCGCCACATGTGCAGGACTCCGCTGACCAGGCAGCTCAGGTAGCACGATGTCGATCATCCCAGAACTAATTGCTGAGCTGATGAAGTTGTTGCTATATGCGGCCAAAACACCTTCGCTGGCGAATCGCTCAGCGGCGACTGGGTTGCCAGCAAGAGCCATGTGGAATCGGAGGATGTGAGGGGAGTATAGGGGTTGTTTGCGGGGAAGCAGGAGAGGAAGGTCAGAGAGGCCGACAAGGTCGATATGCACGAAAAGGTCAAGGCTGGCGTGGATGACGTCCGTTTCCTGACACCGGGCAAGCCAGTAGGTAGAGGACGCGTCGATGTCTGGGCGAGTACACTGTTCGAACACAGCGACAAGAAGCTCCATGTCGCGATCAAGGTCAACATCAGCTCTACTCCGAGCAGCGACGAAGACGATTCCAAGGGCTTCAATGACGAAATTGAGGGTAGCCTCCACAGTTTGCAAGAATGTAAACCGTTGTTCTGAGTTTAGTGTCTTCTGCCGGTTCAGCATACTCCGACCTTGTTTTGCACAGAAATATATGATTTGTAGGAGGACGCGATGGAAAGGTGCTGGTAGTGTGGAGAGGAATGATCTCGCCGGCGATTGTGCTTCGTTGGCTATGATATCACGGAGATTGCGGACGAGATCCACGAAGGAGATGATTTCAGGTGTCTTGTCCGTCGAAGAGAACCAAGCCACTTCTAGCAGAGCGAGAACAAGTGATAATCTCGATCCATGAATCGCTGCCATCATATCGCCGCCTCTTTTTTCTGCAGCGATGTCATATGATATGCTTGCAGCTATGCTGAGCAGATGTGGCCGGACAGCAGCGTCAGTCCTAAGATATGGAACTACCTGCCTAAGCAAGGCATCCCACGCCTCGATGTGCTGTGTTTCTGAATGTGCCAATGAAAGATTGAGGTTGATGGTCACCAGAAGCCTGTCCACATCCTGGACAGGGGAATCCATGGCGCTGACCAGAGTAGCAGCAGGGTAGGCTTGGAGGCGTAGTCGCAGCAGCTGCATCGTGAAAGCGAAATTCTCCCCATATTCCCGCTCTGTCAGGGGTTCTTGGATCTCCAGTTGTTGTAGAGTCAAACCAGGGAAATGAGCCGACAAGAGCGCTACGATGCTGTCGTGTAGATGAGGTGCATATGAGCTGGGTGCAGCTTCGGCCAAAAGTTCGGTCAGCTGCTCTTCTGACTTCAAGCATGCTTCTAAGTTCGCGTAACTCTCTGGTTTCTTGAGGGGCACCTCCGAACCGTGTTGCTGAAGATGTAGACCTATATCACGAGTGATGATACGGAGTGCATGAGCTTTGACAAGGGTACGATAGGCGTGCGCTTGGATCGGCTCGTGCACTGTCGTTTGCACAATGCCATCAGCTGTCGATGTTTCGATGGTGTCATACTCCGGTACTGGTCCAACCTCCTCGCAGGCAACACCGACAACTCGCTTCCAAAAGTTGCCATCTCTCCGTAGTGGTTCGAGGACAGCCTTATGCTCGAGAGCGTGTTGCCACACAACGTCCAAGAACCTGAAGACGCAAGCTAGGAGAAGAGGGTTCGCTTCCCATAGGTCCTTCCAGGTGATGAGAATCTCCGACGCAACTTCCAGTGCACTTAATGATTGGGTACACTGTTCCTCCTCCTTTTCCTCTTCTCTCTTGTCCTCCTTGCTTTCTTCCTTCGCTTTCCCCTTCCCCTTCCTGTCCTTAATCTCTCTGAACTCAACCGGTGCCCGGAATTTGCCCGTGACGAACAGGCCGGCCAAGGCGGGCTCCTTGTCCACGGCCAACGTCATGAAGTTCCAGATGGTCTTGCGCAGCGAGAGATCGTCATACGGATGCTGGATGATATGCACCAAGGACGAGACGAACGACTCGGGATTGGATAGATGTCCGACGATGGTAGGCGGAGATGGCTGAGATGTAGCCAAAGACGCCATCAGGGCACAAAGCACTTTGGCGGCATTCATTGGTATGCTACCCATCGCCCGATCCTTGATGTAGCCCGCAAGAACGTCGATTGGGTCGTTCCTGGAATGGATCTTATCATGCGAGGCCGTTCCGCCCGTAACACGGGCACAAAGGGACTGCTCCAGCAAACATGGTCGATCGGCCATTGTCGAACGCAATTTGTAGGTTAGAAGCAAATGACAGAGACGTAGACTTTCTTGGACGAGGTAGATGAGCCGTCGGACGTCGCCATGCCGTCGAGAGGCAAGCAGCATCTTAATAACCTGCGCTCCAGAGCTGATGGGTGAGACGAGTGGATTAATCGTTGATGTCGTCGCCTTGAAGAGCAAAACATCTGCGATGGTCTGGCTGAGGATAGGGAAGGGTCTCTCTTCCAGCGTCGGCGGTGAGTTCTCCAACACCTGGAGATACATGGAGACAACCTTCCTCCCAATGTCGAACCGATCACCCAACTGAACGTATTTCCATCCTAAATGCTCCACCCAAATCTCCGTGTGCACGAACCGTGCTGCTCGTAGAAGCACCTCTTCCTTCAGCTGTTGCAACTTCGCATTTTCCGGTTGAATGGATAGGATGGCTTCGCGGAAGAGGGAGCCGACGAGATTTAGGAGCGCCAACGTCATCGTATACTGTCCTGTAGCCCGCTCTGCACCCAGCGCAACCGATGCGAACCCAGGTGACCGATCAGCACCGAACAATGCTGTTGTTGACCGTATGTAGAGCCACACGCGGTTGGAATATGTAGGAATCATCAATAACGCAGCGAGGACATTCAAGGTGGATGTGATGAGTTTCGTCCTCGATGGCGATCTTGCACGACCATTGGAGCGGGACAAGGTCTCTTCCAGGATCATTGTTGTCAGCTGGACCAAATCTGGTGGCTGCGCTTCCGTCATCGTATGGCACACAACAGGGTCTCCGGCCTCCAGCCCGTTCATCAGGGCCTCTGCCTGCACGGGATTGTCCTGAATGACACTTCGTACGAGGTCAAGTGCGTCGGTGATAATTGACTCATCTCCATCCGCATCTCGCTCTATTCCTATCTCCTCGAGTCTCATTGCCTTGACCTGAGGCACATTTCGTGGTGCGAAGGACACGTTCTGGTAATTGCCTCCAGACCCAAAGTCCATTCTGCACTTGTTCACGTAGTCGGTCAGGATCTCGAGGATGACCTTCCAACCCGAATGCTGGTGCTTCCAACAAATTACGACCTGCTCGCCCCCGTCGCCGGTCAGCAGTCGGCCCGGAGATCGTGCAGGAAGAATGGTGCCTCCTGGTAGTCGGATGGACTTCAGGTTGATGTAGTTTAATCCAGGGTTTGCATTGCCCGGCCCATACCGCTCTGCTTGCCGCTCATACAGCGCATGGGCGCCAGTACATGCACTAAGGGGAATAATTTGCGAATACGTCGGTAGCGCAGCGAAAAAGTTGTACACATGGTGGTCGCAGACTTCTCGTTCCGCTGATGTCACAGCCTGGTCCTGCACAGAGTCGGAGGTGTAGAGAGGATCGGTGTCGAGGAAACCTGACCCGGTCATGGCGCGGAGAATGCGGAAGAGGGGTCGGACTTGGACAGGGAAGCGGGACCTTGCGACGTCGAGGATAGCACGGCGAGCCGTGCTGAGACGCCAATCCTGTTGCCAGTATTGAGCTGCGATGCCGGAAACAGACAGTGATTCGCTGCGGCCGAAAAGTGCTATCCAGACTTCGACTAGGGTGTCGAAGTCGGGCACTAGCTCCACTGGTGATAGCTCAACAAGAGCAATAACGAGACCTGCGAAATATCAGCATTGGCATGTATAGATTGAAACATCAAGGCGCACCTTTAAGCACGGAGCGATAGGCGACGGCATTGGGGTCTGTTATTGAGGAACCTGTTCTCCATGCGATTGTCGTTACAAAGAGAGCAGTGCCTGTAAGAAGATTCTCGATTAACTTCAGCAGGCCAGCTTCGGGATCGAGGACGGCTCTTGTCATCTGGGCAACGATAGGTTCTCGGGCTCGGTCTGTGGGCGGGTTGACGTAGTCGAGAAATAATTTATAGCCCTCTGGAAGGTCCAGTGTTGCTTCTGCTCTCGAAGTAATCCGTGAGATAACGTAGGTCCAGGCCAAATACCCACAGGAATATTGGCTGTCCGTATGTGAAGTGACGATATCGTGTATCCGCTTGAGGCTCTCTGGGTTAGCGAAGTACTCCAGCGAGCCTTGGATCTCCAGCGGTAGTTCTTCTCCCATTGTCTCCAGCTGCAGGATTTCGATGGTAATAAGGATCCAGAGCGCAGCCGAGTCCTGCTGTATTTGTGCGCTCTCCTCATCAAGGAGAAGCGTGTTGTTTGTCTGCACTGATCCAAAGTTCGTGCTGAACGCTGCCTCAAAAATTGCCTCCACCAAGTATCCACTGCACGGAACGTAACCCCACATCGTCCAGAACAGCACTTCCAACAATACCAACTGCTCCTTCAGGTTTTGCTTCGCCCACTGTGTTGCCGTCCGTGGGTGCTCGCGATACTTCTCAGGGAGTTTTTCTCTCGTCTTCCGCGTGTACTCGTCGATGAGCGTCTGCGCGAATTTCGGGCCGTCTGGGATGATTTGGGGTAGGACGTCTGTTGCTATGTCGCAAAGGGCGTCTTCAGCACTCTCCTTGGCGCGAAGCAGAGGGATCAAGACGCGAAACGAGTCTAGGAGTTCGGAGTAAAAGAAGGGAGCGATGGCTTCAACCAGCTCGGCGGCCATAACGGACGTATCGTCGGGGTCGGAGATGGGTGGCATGCCCTGATTGTATAGGAACGAACGGAGGAGGATGAGCGCCTGGACCTGGTCGATGTCGAACCGCGCGCTCACGGCGTATATGTGCTCCTTGTCTGCATTCTCGACGCGAATCTCGATACCATCGGGAAGAGTCACGGACCCGCTCTCGATTTTCTTCCTCGACGCGTCCGACGGCTTTCCGAACGTGTTTGAGACATTCCCGAGCTGGTTCTTTCGCGGTTCCAGGTACGAGCGAATTTGGTTTGAATTTACGCCATCTTGAACACCGGGAGAAATTGAAGACAAGAGTTGGGAGTACGACCTGGAACCAAAGGCGTTACAATTGCTGGTGGAATCATAGGAAGAACTTACACATCGATCAAGTCTGAGCGCTTTGGTGAATCGCTAGACATCGTTGCTGGTCGTTAAGCAAATGGGTGTACTCACCGTCCAGAACAACGAGCAACGTATTTGGCGCAGCCTGAAGTGCCAAACAACCCACCTCAATTGCTCTATTTCTGACTATTTCTGATTCTGAATCTCAACGACGACGGCCATTCCACGCGATATCATGTCGAAGAGGAAAGTAGCTTACTTCTACGATGGTAAGCACAGGCTTCGACTGCCCTGAAGGGCTGCACTGAAAACCTCACAGCCGATGTGGGCGCGTACACCTATGGCCTGGGACATCCCATGAAGCCACACCGAATACGTGTAACTCACGACCTGGTGACTGCATATGGGATGCTGGACAAGATGCACGTATTCGTAAGTCTCTAGGGCTGTGGATAATTGCCTAGAAGTTACTGATACGTTATGCTTCGTTCCCAGAGACCGAAACGAGCATCTCCAGAAGTTATGAGCTCGTTCCATACAGACGAATACGTCCATTTCCTACAAAGCGTTACACCAGAAACAGCGGAGAAGATGACGTTCTCAGGGACAAGATGTGTGTTCTCTCTTTCTTTCTTTCATCTTCACTTTCATTCATCTCCGTCCAGTTCTCGTTGGCGAAGACAACCCCGCATTCGAAGGCGTCTTTGAATTTTGCTCGATATCAGCCGGAGGATCCATCGGCGCCGCACAGCGAATAGCCTCAGGAGCTGCCGACATCGCGATCAACTGGGCCGGCGGGCTGCACCACGCCAAAAAGCGCGAGGCCTCGGGGTTCTGCTACATCAACGACATCGTGCTCGGCATCATCGAACTCCTACGGACGTACCCAAGGGTACTCTACATCGACATCGACTGCCACCACGGGGACGGCGTGGAAGAGGCGTTCTACACCAACGATAGGGTTATGACGTGCAGCTTCCACAAGTTTGGGGAGTATTTCCCTGGGACGGGCACTCAGGAAGATAAAGGAAGGGGCAGGGGCAAGGGATATGCGGTTAATGTGCCGTTCAAGGACGGGATTACGGACGAGTCGTTCAGAAGTGTCTTTGAACCTGTGAGTTTCCCTCTCAAGCTCGTTATTCAATCTCAAACAACCGGAAGGTCATCACTCGTATCCTCGAGGTATTCCGGCCATCTGCCGTTGTGCTCCAATGCGGTGCGGACTCACTGGCAGGCGACAAGCTCGGATGCTTCAACCTCACAATGCATGGACACTCCCACTGCGTGCAGTTTCTCAGGAAACAGAACATCCCACTCATTCTGCTTGGAGGCGGAGGCTACACGGTGAAGAACGTGGCTCGAACATGGACCTACGAGACGGCATGTGCACTCGGTATAGAGAACGAGATCGACCCACATTTACCGTGGAATGACTACTTTGAATGGTTTGGGCCGAGATATAGGTTGGAGGTACCGGAGAATAACATGGAGGATGTGAATGTGAAAGATGGGAGTTTGCACATTGTCAGGTACGTGTATGCGATGTCAGCCCTTTGTTTAAGCTCACACCTGATCGAAGGGAGAAGGCTCTGGAACAACTGCAACAGCTGGCCTGTGCTCCGTCTGTGCAGATGCAAGATGTTCCCAGAGAAAGTGTCGGCAGACACCTTGGATTTGGGAAGGATGAGCTGAAGGCGAGGGATGACCTGGACAAGAAGCTCGCTCGTGAGTTTTGCTATGTTCCCAATGGAATATCCAGCCTAAAGCCCTTGTAGAACACGCACGATATGTTTATTCCCTTCAAGACGCTGACACGACCAGCGACGAATCCGAAGACTCCGACTCCTGGGACTCGGACGAGTCATCAGCGAGCGCGAACCACTGGCGGCGCGGGCCGTACCGCTCGTCATCCGCCTCGGCCTCACGCGTCGTCAACGGGCGGTACGGCAGCCAACAACCGCACTACACCTCCGCAAAGGAGAAGAAACGGATGAGCCTGCTGACGGGGCAGTACTTTGACATCCCGGTGCAGGAGCATGGGTTCGCGCACTACGAGGCTGGGGCACCCCCTGTGAAGACGGCACGGAGGCGGTTCTTCCAGGGCGGGAGCTGGGACGAGCTGGGGGTGGTCGAGTCTGCGGTACATGTTCGGGGGAACGGGTATGGGAATGGCCTGTTGGATATTCATGAGTTGGCCGGGATTATGGAGCGGGGTGGTCGGAGGGAGGGGTCTGGAGACGCGGAGGATGGCGAGGACTGCGAAGACGACGACGACGCGATGTCTGTGGATTCGTAGCCATGCGCTTATCCATCTCCGCTGCTATTCCTCCCGAGCCGGGGTGTTTCGTCACGCTGCTCCCATTTTGATTTTTAATTTGTCTAACTTAATCGTGTATTGTTATCGCTGCTGCTTGCTTTCCAATTCGTCTCAAGATAAGAAGGGTGTTTCAGAGATATCTTGAGTCAATGAGGCACGAGGAGTGGTACCTTTTCTTCTTCGACTATGCCACCCAAGTCCTAGGCTTTCATCAAGGTGAAGTTTGAGTTCGCTCTGTATGTCAGATATATTATGCGCAGGTTGACCAGTTGACCACTGCTTCCAGAATTTTGTCGTTTACCAACTGAGATAAGATAAGATTTTCACCCAAGGTACAAACCCAGGCAGGCCGCGATCGACGCGGTTATCGTATCTCTTCAATGCAGCACTCCATGATAACCTCCTACTTATCGCTGTCAAGGAAATCGCCGGCTCCCTGTATATCTACGGCCTTACTATCTCCCTTGTTCGGGCCTTGGGCCTTGAGCTTGGCCGCTCGTAAGGTCTTCCATTTGGACCGGAGGAGCTCGAGGTTGACTGCGAGACGTGAAGAATCGCTGTCTTCTTTTGCGGAATCTAACAAATTTCCATTGATCCTCCACAATTTTTTCAAGGAGCCTCAGATCACGAAGTTTCCACAGCTGATCTAATTCAAAGTTGGCAACTTTGCATACGTTCAGCAGAGAGTCGGCCGCGAACTTTAACGGACAATAGCTATCATCGGCGCCGATGTGTGAACCTCCGTCGCGGGCCTGGATGTCGGACGACTGATAGCCTTGATAGCGCTTTTAAAATACACGGTTTCTCACATGGCCTATCTTCTCGTGCCCCTTGCGAAAGCCCAACGGGATCCCTCCGCCTTGCTCTTTGTCGTCCGCCATGTCATCGACGACGTCTGGCCTACCTGTGCTCGACCAGCAACCCCAGGCAACTGCTCCTCCGACTGTCCCACCCGCGTCTTCGTCCTCAAGGTTCGCTCCACTGAAAGAGCGTGCACAGCGTATCAAGAAGAAAGTGACGAGCCGCGATGGGTGGATGGGCGATTATGACTATGCTTGGTGCGTTCTACGCAGTTGATGAAACCCTGTTGCTGACCCTGAGGGCTGGATTGTGTAGGCTATGCTCACCCACACTGCCTTTCATGAAGCAGGAGCGAAGGAACCCTCCGTTCTACGCTCTTGAAGACGACCTGCCCCTAATCCTGGGGATGTCCAGTGGCCTGCAGCACGCGCTGGCGATGCTGGCTGGTCTTATCACACCACCCATCATCTTTGCGTCTGCCCTCAACCTCGATGCCGCGACGTCCTCGTACATGATATCAGCTTCTTTAATCGCTTGTGGTAAGTGTTAACCTTCTTAGTCCATGTCGTCTGCTCAAAATTCATTCGACTTGTAATAGGCATCATGAGCACGGTCCAAATGTCCCATATTCACCTTTTCAAGGGGTATTATATTGGTACTGGTCTACTGAGTGTGGTGGGAACCAGTTTTGCGACACTGTCTACTGCAAATGCTGTTTGTGATATTTATAGATGATTCTTTGATTCTTGGTCTCTGATTCTATACTTTTAGATTTTCGACGCGATGTACAGGAACGGTACATGTCCGACGACAGTAGGGGCCGATGGCATTGTCACTCGACTTGCTTGCCCAGACGCGTATGGAATGGTTCTTGGTACGTTCCTTCTCCGCCATCAGTCACTCCCTTTCTGACGATTTTTTTCTGTCAAGGAACGTCTCTAATTTGCTCGTTCCTGGAGATCTTCATGTCGTTCTGCTCTCCCAGGGTTCTTAAGCGCCTATTTCCACCTATTGTGACCGGAACCGTGATTTTAATGATTGGCGCTTCGCTCATTGGAGAGTCGGGTGCGGCGAACTGGGGCGGAGGCTCGAACAACTGCCAAACTCACCCTGAGACTGGTATCTTCCGACTGTGCCCTACAATTTTCGCTCCAAGACCGCTCCCGTACACGTTTTATCTTTCTTACTGCACACCATATCTGACTCCTGGACTATAGTTGGGGATCTCCCGAATTTATCGGCCTTGGATTCCTGTCTTTCTCCACCATCATAATCGTTGAGATGTTTGGCTCGCCATTCATGAAGAACATCAGTATTATCATTGGGCTAATTGTGGGGTGCATCGTTGCTGGTGCTGCCGGCTACATGAGCGATTCGACGATTAGGAGTGCTCCTGCTATCACTTTCTTGTGGGTGCATCGATTCAAGCTCAACGTCTATCCTCCGGCAATCCTACCTATGCTTGCAGTCTATGGTGTGTTACTCTAAACACTGTTTTTACAGACATGCTAACCTCGAGCCCAGTGTCCCTCGCTATGGAAGCTATTGGTGATATCACTGCGTCTGCTGAAGTCTCGCGCCAGCCAGTCGTCGGTGACGTCTTCGACTCGCGCATCCAAGGTGGCATCCTCGGAGACGGCATCAGCGGCTTTATGTCCGCTCTCTTCACCGTCACCCCGCTCTCTACGTTCGCCCAGAATAACGGCGTCATTGCCATCACGCGCTGTGCGAACCGCGGTGCAGGCCGGTGGTGCTGCTTCTTCCTCATCTTGTTCGGCGTGCTGGGTAAGCTCTCGGGCGTGTTCCTCGCAATACCCAATCCGGTACTTGGAGGTGTGACGACGTTCCTTTTCGCCAACGTCGCAGCGTCGGGTGTGCGTGTGCTTTCGAGCGTCCATTTCACGCGTCGCGAGAGGTTCATCCTCGCTGCGGCACTGGCGTTCGGGTTTGGCAACCTCCTGAAGGAGGAGCTTTTTGAACACCTCTTTGACGGGGTTGACAACCCGAATAGTGGATTGAAGGGGCTATTTGATTCTATTACGATCGTGTTGAGCACTCCTTGTGAGTTTTTTTTCCTCTCTCTTGCATTTTCCTAACGCATGCTGACCTCTTTTCAAGTCCTGTCCGCCGGTGTTGTAGCTGCTGTCCTGAATCTTCTCCTTCCTCAAGATATACCAGATTCAGCTGATGGAGATGACAGCTCTATAGAACGCGAACATATCGATGTTGAATCCCAGGAGAAGAAGATGTGATAGATTTTCCTAACTTTTCTTACAACGTCCAAGGTTCCTTCCTGCACAACTATCATTAGCACACTTTGTGTTGTAAACTTAATGTAGTAAATATCCAATGCATCTACGCCCCACTTCATCCGGAATGTACTATACTAGCCGTAAGACACACGAGCAAGAACGAGAGATGGGTCGCTGTGAATAATTATAATAGGGGTTGCCGAACATCGGCACTCACCCTTCCCACGGACAATCCTCGTCGTCCCGAGCCCGGCGTTCGCCACGACACGGTCGTCTGAATAGATGACTTTCCTCCAAACCATACTATGCTGGATGAATGGTCCACAAACATCCTCCATCATGATCCTATGAAACTCTATCGAGCCAAACGGGACGCCAGTCACCGGTCGGTCACCTCGAAATACAACATCCTCGGCTTCATCTCGTCTGGGACGTATGGACGTGTCTACAAGGCACAGAGCTATGGCGAGGAGGGAACGATACATGCTATCAAGAAGTTCAAGCCTGACAAGGAGGGGGACGTCGTGGCGTATACTGGAATAAGCCAGAGTGCTGTTCGAGAAATTGCGGTGCGTGGCGAAGGGTTCATGGAAGTCAATGTTGCATGCTGACAATCTTGTCATTGACAGTTGAACAGGGAGATCAACCATGAGAATATTGTTGCCCTGAAGGAGGTGATTTTGGAAGACAAGTCCATATATATGGTCTTCGAATATGCAGAGCACGATTTCTTGGTATGTGCCGTAAACCCGCAATCCCATATTCTCAACAAATCCACCAGCAAGTTATCCACCATCACTCTCAAACTCTACGTGCACCCATCAGCCACGCAGTCCTGAAATCCCTCGTATATCAACTAATCAACGGGCTCCTTTATCTGCACTCATGCCACATCCTCCACCGCGATTTGAAGCCTGCCAACATCCTTATCACCTCGAAAGGCGTCATCAAGATCGGAGACTTGGGCCTTGCTCGTCTCGTTTATGAGCCCCTCCAGCCCCTTTTTGCTGGAGATAAGGTCGTCGTGACCATCTGGTACCGTGCTCCGGAATTGCTTATGGGAGCGAAGCATTATACGAAGGCGATCGATTGCTGGGCAGTGGGCTGTGTCATGGCGGAACTCGCGAGCCTTAGACCTATCTTCAAGGGAGAGGAGGCGAAGTTGGACTCGAAGAAGAATGTCCCGTTTCAGAGAGACCAATTGTTGAAGATTTTCGAGGTGCTTGGGACACCCGATGGTGGGTCCAT
Organism: Cyclocybe aegerita; assembly: GCA_902728275.1. Lineage (NCBI taxonomy): Eukaryota > Fungi > Basidiomycota > Agaricomycetes > Agaricales > Hemipholiotaceae > Cyclocybe > Cyclocybe aegerita. The sequence continues at coordinate 440,885 of CACVBS010000024.1, forward strand.
CTACCAGGTGCTTCCTATGGGATACTCATGCAATCCGATAGAGAAGGATTGGCCTGGCGTCGTCGATATGCCGGAGTACCAAAGCATGAAACGTCTTGACCAGTAAGGAATACATTTCCCCCGCCAGTGCATAGTTGACTAATCTGTCGATCCCAGCTTTGCAAATCGACTATCTGATTGGTGTCATTCACGCATTCGAGCGACCCAAGGCTACGACTTACTTCGCCAACTATTCATCTACGACCCCGAGCGCCGCCTGACTGCCAAAGACGCTTTACAACATAAATGGTTCCAGGAAGAGCCGAAGCCTACGTGGAAGTGCGTCTTCTTTTCCGTTCTCTAGGCTGTTCTTCTATCTTCGGCTAATAATCTACTCTCTGCAAGTGCATTCCAATCTGTACCCCAACACCAGATCCCACCTCACCGTCGCATCACACAGGACGAGGCGCCTTCGATGATGCCCGCTCCGCAGAACACCTCACACCAAGGTCATGGACACATTGCTGGAGGCGTTCCGTTTGGCCAGTCCCATTCAAAGCCTGGGAGCTCGAACAGCTTCGCGAGCCAGAGTGGAGGAGCGGCGTACGCGTCGGGTGGTGCGCCGCCCAGTAGGAAGAAGGCGAGACTGGGTTGATCAGTCATCAGGCAAATACTTTTTGAGTGGAATAGAAGCACAACTTCTGCCAGATGATTGCACATATTCCTACCGTCCTGTATTCGCAAATTCATTTACTTCACTGAGCGCCCCATACTTGATCATTTGGAACCATTTTTTTCCAATGCGCGAAGGCGCGCTTCGCTAGGTCCAAGGGCTGCGAGAAGGATTCATATGAAAAAGGAAATAACTTCCACTTAGAGTTGTTTTCCCGTCAGTGATCGCCGCCGGTTGACTGGGAGGGTCTTCAGGCACGTCTAATTATACACTAGGATCCAGGGGTTCCAGTGCCTAATCTCCTTCAACAGATGAATAATTAAATGCTTAGAAGTTCTTACCGTTTACGCAAGGCGTCAGGTGGCATCGTAGAAGCACGGCTGGTACCGTGAGCATTCAGAGCCGTTGTATGCCTTTCGCTTGATCCAATCCTGACGAACCATCTATCTGACACATCCTAAGAGGATCCGTCTCGATGTTTGTTGTTAACTAAATGGTGCCAGATGATAGGCACATATACAGGGCTCGGCTTAGAAGATAAGGTCCGTATCTATTTTCGCTCATTAACACCGAAAAATTATTTGTCGTGCTCAATATTTCTCTGCGAAGAGTAGTACAACTTCATTTAATACGTGGTAAGTACAGCCAAGGCGGGAGCCACTTTTGATTATGAAAACGTGGCGGAAATGTGCACTTAGCAGCCAGTGTTTTGATATACTTGAGTGGTGAAGCACTATGAAGATAATGAGTGTAACCCGAGAATATCCATAACTGTGGACCCACGTTGTAGTTGTCAGCGTTCCTGTATTTGTTAGCGTCAGAGAGCCTCTGGTCGGCAGCACAGCCGTAGGTGACATCGTCAGTGTTGGCGACGGCATGGGTGAGTTCGTGGAGGGTAGTTCCACCGCGGACGTTGCGGGAAGCGACAGTGGTGCCGGAGCAGAGGTTGGAAGTGGCAACTTCGTTGAAGAAGATGCTGCAGTAGTAGATCTGGAAAAACCTCAGTTAGATCCCACTGTGGTTGACCGCGGTGGTGGCCGCCTGGAAGAACGTACGTTGGTGGAGGCAACGACGGTGTAGGCAATGACACCACCAGTGCAGACGCCGTAGCTGTCGACGCAGCTCAAACTATCACCAGCTCAGTTAATCGTAGGCTCCTTCAACTGGAAGAGGAGGTACTCACGTGCGAGAGGACGAGTTCTCACTGGCAACGGCCTGGAGGACAGCGGTGATGCGCGAGGCAGTGTTGGCGCCCCAGTAGGCGCGGTAAACCGAGTCGCTCGTACCACGGCTGCTGATGTACGAGATGCCGCGGTTGGCGAGGGTCTTGGCCTCGTTGTAGCTGGAGGTGATGAAAGACGCGCGGGAGGTGTTCGTGCAAATGTTGCGAGCGCGGCCCTCGAGCGCCTTGAGTTCGCGCTTCTTGAGGTCGCCGGTGATCTCAACCTGGACGACGTTGGAGACGGCTTGAGCCTTGGAGAAGGTCGCGGGAGAAACAGCCTCGACCGCGGTGCCTGCAAAGACGAAATCGGTTATGGGCTCGAAGGAGAACGTGCCAGCGCCAGCGTTCGCGAAGTCGTAGAGAGCAGCAACTGCAGTAAATAGAGATTAGATCGTTCCTATGGCACAAGTTGATGAAATAAGGTTGTATACCTTCGTGGGTGACGCTGACGGTCTCGCCGGCGTTGATAACTGTGTAGGCAGAGTCATCGGCATCGGTCAAGGAGACGGAGACCTGAAGAAGTTCGGAGATTAGTGGATATGTCCGCTTCTGTATGAGTTGGCTAATCAGTGGCACATAGTTACCTTGACTCCAGTAAAAGCAACGGCGGCACCATCCTTTGTGACGACAAACGACTTGGTGGGCAGCTTGGAATCGAGGATGGTGCCGTAGTTGAGGATCCTGACGGCCTCAAGACCGGTGTTCTTGATGTTCGCGGTGAACTTGAGGTCAGCGATCGAGCTGACCGAGGCGGCGGCGGGAACGATCTCGACGCTGATGCCCTCAGCCCGACGGCTGAGAGGGCTGGCGTAGGATGTCGCGATCAGCGAGAGGCAGGCGAGCGAGGACCAGAACATGCTGAACACTGTAGCTGAGCGAGGGTGGAGAACTCGAAGAGCTAGAGAATAAGGTTCGTCATGTTGCGAGCTTTATGCGATCCGGGCGAGCAGAAGAAGTCACTCCATCATATGGCTACTATGCCCGAATGCGTTCGTGGAAAACCGAATCGCGTAGAATATGGTTGGCTGAGAGGACGAGCACCAGAGGCATCAAGAGAAGGTGCATGTGGATAGGAAGGGTTATCAACGAGGTTTCTGCTCATCGGGGAAGGACGAGGCATAGCGTGACAAGAGGAGCACCTGCGTTTTTGGCCTGCCGAACACGAGTGGATGCAGGTCCATCACTTCAAATTGATATTGAAGCATGCAGGAAAAAAGCTAGGCTGGAGTTATCTATGGATCTTCTTTCGGTTTGGCTTCTTTGCACCATGCAGCGAGCGCGTGGCCGTGCCCAAAAGAGTTGCGAGATGTTGCTCAGGCTCGGAACGAGGGGTTGGAAAGCTAGATAGCGGGATTTGCGCGAAGGTTGCCTCGCGAAGATCCCAGTTGTCTCCGAGAGGCACACCCCGGCATTGAAGCAGGCACCCACTCGACGTCGAGGAAGCCGCTTTCATGCTATAGAGCAACAAGCGAACGAGGGCAGAAAGACCGCTCCTAAGGACTTGCGGGGCTTCATATCCACATGATTGGACCGCCTCGGGCACTTGGTCACGATTCGTTCAATGGTAGGTCGGAAGCAGTGCTAGAACCAGAGTTATTCTCGCCGGGTCTTCGTAGTGGTGGAGTGTCATCGCTATGGTAGTCATACGGGGCGCACGGAAGTTGAAAGAGGCTCGATGCATGTGTTGCTGTAGCTTGTTATCTGGTGGCTGAACGCTGGCGAACGATAAGAAAAAGAATAAACCACCTGCTGGAACGGCCAAGAGTCAGAAAGTATCACCGATGGCATCAAGCGCCGCTGCTTTGGTCGAATACGCTTGTCAAGGAAAAGCAATGAGGTAAAGTGATAAGAAGATACCATCAGCCATGCAAACGTTAAAAATAGTATAAAAGCGATCGCCGATAAATTCTTGGCTGCTCAAGAAAGAACGGCTTGGCAGAGAGTGGGTGCAGCGATAGAGCTGTAGACGTGCGGTAGATTCCAGACGTCGTTAAAATTTCCTGTAGACGAGTAAGACTGAGTAAGAGTGGAGCTATTTCGACGAGATACCTCCCACTTTTCTGCGATCATTGGTTCGAAGAACGAACAGTGGTTCGTGCTGTTCGTTCGTTAGTCCGAAAATTAACCTGCGAAGACCCATGCGGTTTCGTGTTCATGTGAACTTGCGCAATCCTAAGAAGACGAGCCCTATTTTTGAAAACGTGTTAATGGAGGAAAGGCAGCCAAGAAGACTATAAACTACCAGATCGCAACGTGCACCTTCATTTCGTGGTCTCCAGTCCATATGAATGATAGAGTTGGATGTTGTTAATTTCTGAGTGACTGATCGAAGTTAGATCATAGGACCATCGCACTTTAGGCGCGTCTGGCTTCAAATGGGCTTCAATAGCAGGCGTCCTGAAGGAGTCTGGTGCAGATGTCTTCGAGTCAATTATAGTGATAGGATCCTAGTTTGCGTTGCGCAAGTCTCCGAAGCTTCTGTGCCATTGCCATATGGTACCGGTGACTCCATTCGCGAAAAGATAACGGCGCCCGAGAGAAAACCTCAGCGTCCACAATAAAGCAGGTAGCTGCGTGGTGTTGCGTGATGCTCGGCGTCTGCGGGTCGCCAGCGCGTGAAGTAGTCATTTGACATCGTCAGACCCAGTACGCCAAGAAATCAAGGAAGACCACAAGTTTTTCAAGACTAAGTCGATGAAATATGCGACTTGCGCCCTCCCAGAGACCAGCGATTCAGTTGAACGACGAGGACGATGGTTGAAGTAAATAGTCAAGAAACAAAATTCAAATTTGCATGACCCATCTCCGAAAGTCACGGGACCGACTGATGGATTCCGCGCACACTCATCTTGCACTCCTTTGACTCCAACCACCGCCACTCGCCCTCAGACCGTCGTTATAAACGCCCGACACGACTTAGAACCATTAATACCACATCCTAATCTCCTAATCACCCCACAATCATGTTGATCAAAGTCAAGGTGAGGAGCTGGTTCTCTTAATTAGAACGCGTCGTGGTTGCTAACTGCAGGTTTTGAAGACCTTGACAGGGAAAGAGGTACATCGTTTACCACATTCTATGCACGGATCGCGCGAGATCGTGTAATCTGAGGAGTTTCCGAGAGCTGACACACTGGTTGTTGTGTAGATCGAGCTCGACATCGATCCCGAGGACAAGGTGAGCAACCATAAGGAAAGCGCGACAAGAACAGTGATCACTTACCTTTTGTCCTCTAGATCACAAGGATAAAGGAGAAAGTCGAGGAGCAGTCGGGTGTTCCGCCGCCTCAGCAGCGTCTGATCTTCAGTGGGCGTCAAATGTGCGTTTCTTGGTTCACACTCCTTTTGTCTTTGTTCTGAAAGTCGACATAGGGCCGACGACAAGACGGCGAAGGACTTCAACATCACCGCCGGTGCTGTCCTGCACTTGGTGCTTGCCCTCCGTGGTGGACGATGATCCATAGATGTGTCGGACTCCGGCGCCCATCGGAGGTCGTCTGGGAGTACTAGACGAGACGTGTGTATTCTACATATCATTTTATGCTCTGGTTTCAATCGCTATTTTCCTTGCAAACCCAACACAACGCCTGAACGAATTATCCACTATCTAGGCACTGCAGAGAAATTTCCTGAGTTTTGCCATACAGCTCGGCTGGGTGGCTTTCCCCAGCATTTCTGAACTTGATTTTCCTGTCCTCGAGCCTTCATCTAGAAGCGTCGTATCGCTCTCGACCTCCTCTGGTCGAATATACATAAACCACGATGCCAAAGGCGCCAATGTATCCTTGCTCTCGCCCCTAACAAGACTGGCCATATGCCCAGCAACCATCACACAATCCACCTCTCCTTCCGCATCGCGGACCTTCACATCCACCTCACAATACCCCATCGGCACCTTGTGGGTATCAATAACAGGATACGTCACATCGTCGAGGACGAGCTGGGCGTGACTCTTGGGCGTCGAACCAAGGTACCTCTGGGGTGTAGAACTCCGTGGCGAGCCCTGCCACTTCCCAGTCGTGCTGTCCCAGACACAGAACGCCGTAATCCAACCAGAGAGGAAGGACGTCCCAGAGCCGAACGAGTATCTATTCGCAATCTTGCTCCAAAAATCGACGTCAGGCTCGAGGCCAGACTCGGCCCGTGTAAATGCATCGACGAACCGACGGAGGACGGGGCGGAGGAGGTTGGCCCACCGCTCAGGCTCGGATTCGGAGTTCTTTGAGCAACTTGAGCTGGGCCGGAAGGATGGGAGTTTGTCGAGCTTCTGGAGGAGGGCTTCCCAGTCGGATTTGGTGCCCTCGAGCGTGATGGAGGGGATCCCGCAGAGGGACATGTCGTACTCGAAGTAGGCCTTCATGGTGGACATGAGGAGGACGGAGCAGATAGTGGTGTCGGTGGGTGTTGTGGTAGTGAAGCTGGGAAGGACCCACTGCTGGAGGGCTGGGTCGAGGATCTGTTCAAAAATCAGGCTTCGCGGGAATACGCGACAGGACATTGAGACGAACATTTTTCTGAATTTCGTCAGTCATTTGGACCGCAAGGCTCCCGAAGTCGACTGTCCGTCGGTTGCCTGGTATGTAGATTCTTGAAGTTTTCTTGCCTTTGTGCTTGACAAAAAGCGAGCGAAGCTCTTTCGAGTTGGCATTGACGCTGGGATTGAATCCGAGTCAGAAAAGCCGTATACCACTTATAAAAGCTCGAAGAATACGCACTAAACACTAAGCTGGGTCAAAATAGCAATCCAGACATCGTCAGGCCTACAAATCATTAACCGTACGGTCGATATTTGGCAACATGAGGACCCACCTAATAACAAGGTGATGGTGCCCATTATACGCCTCCACCACCGTCTTCACGAAGCCGTTGTTCTGGGTCCTGGCGTCGGCCATCTGGAACTCGTCCTTGAGGCCCTCCTGGGCCCACCACCCGTCACGCTTCGTGTCGATAAACGAGCTTTGGAGGACATCGACGGAATTTGGCTGGCGTGCGCGATTCCTTGAGCGGTTGGGCTTGATTTGGGAGTGGAGGTGGTGCAGTAGTAGATCTGAGGGTGCAGAGAGTTGTTCGAAGTTGGGAGAGACTGGCTCGGCGGGGTGGGGGGCAACTTTGAAGGCTATGGCCATGGCGTGTAGGTGATGTCTGGTGTTCGAAGAGGACAGTTCGGTGGCCCTGTTGGCTGTATTTCAGCCAGAGGCTGCACATAAGGCGGTGCTGGACTCTCAGATCTGTCACCTATCCCAGGCTGTCCATCAGGATGCCGCAGAGAATGTTTCGGAGATCGACGCAGTATGTTCTCTCAACTGAAGCCTAAGGTGAGTCGAATGGATGCTATCACTTGACATTGGATCGGAAACGCACCTCAAGTTTCAACCGTCGGGCCATTGAGATTATGGATGCGGACAAAAACCTCTGGCTAGCTCCATACTTCTGTCGATAATGTCGAGAGCGCAGGCAAGACCTCCATGAAGATCAGAAGCCGTAACTGGCATGTGCATTAGGCTGGTTCGAAACCATTGCAGAGGTCATGGTGGTGGAGAAACTGAGAAAGTTGAGATTCAAATTTCAAAGGTAATTTTGAGTGACAGCGGTTCGTGCGTGAGGTCACGTGAAGTGGCATCCGGATTCCAACCAAGCTTTCGACTTCCCATTCATCTCCTCATCTCCTCATGTCCCGTTTGGAATTTGTGCAGCTCTACAATTCAAGACCACAAATTATTCGTCTCCCCCCTGCTGCCCAGAAGCTCCCGCGGAATCCACAACTTGCCACCACCGCCACTCACTGCGCCTCGACGTCGAGTCCGCCGTCTAGCTGCACCTCGCGCACGGCATTCAAGTCACAATCCCGCCTACTTCACCGCCTCTTGTGGCGCCGTAGAGCCAAATCTGCAAGTCGCGCTGCTTATCAATGATATTCGGCACGCTTCAAAGAATCCTGCGCTGGCTCAGCTGCGCGAGGATATTGTACGTCTATCGTAAGATCCTTTAGGAAAATGCTGATTGAATAAAGTCCAGGAGCTCGTTTGCAACCGCCAAGGGTTTCAGGAAAGGATGCCAAGTTCAGGCTGAACAGCCCTGCAAACGCTCTCCTATGTGTGCTTCGGCTGCTTTGCGACTCCCAGCTCTTGCTGACGTTATTCAGTGGAACCTAACCTCCATGTCGACCTGGATCAGTATGCACTATGGTGCCTCTTCATCCCTTTTGCGCAGCTCGAGAGCCTTTATACAGCGCTCCATGAAGTGGGACGAGCGGGTGAAGAACGACCCTTCTGCTAAGCGCGACTTGTGTTTGCTTTCCTCTTCTTTCTTGTCTCGTTTCCCCATTCACGATAACTACAGACTGGGGTCTATCCATATACTGTCACCGAGCTTGAAGTCATTGTCTTATCCCCGCACTTTCTTCCGGGCGGAAAGAGCCTCTCTGTCCTGCCAAATGAATGGCGACGCCTTCACAGTGACAATGGCGACCCTGTAAAAGACCATACCCTTTGGAAAAACTATCATCGTGGTTCTGGCTGGCACGTCGTGGATGAAGAAGGCCAGCCCATCAGGATTGCTGTTTGCCATGGTCGTGATGCCCAGGAAAGCCTATCCCTTTTTGCATTGCTTGTCAACACCTACCACAAATTACTCGACTACAGCAAGCGTCCAATCCCAGACGCTTTCCTCCGCGCTAGGTTGGTCCTGATGGAGGGCATCATAGAGATGATATTCTACGTGCCTCCAGGGTACACGGGCCCTCAGCCGTCGTCTTCGGTCAGCCCCTGGTTCATGATTGGCATCTGCCGACGCCATCTGGGTCTCATTCGCGTGTGGTGATCGATGAAGAAGGCCTAGACTGTGACGGCGATGATTACAGCAGCTCTGACAGCTCTGAAAAGTCTGACGAGGATGACGAACTCATCAACGGTCTCACAACCACCAAGATGCGTACCGTCATTCAACAGACCGGCGACGGGAGCCTTTCTGGATCCGAACGCGTCAATGCGGCGATGCTCATGTTCGGAATGGCAGGACGTGAGGCTCTTTCCTGGTCAGCTATAGCGACAATCTAGGTTTGCTGATCCGCACGGTGCTCTTCATGCAGGACACAAGACCCCGTTCCAGGTGGCGAGCGAAAGACCGGAGTAACAGCCGCAGAGTCAGGTTGTAGAGTGTACACACGGACGTTAGGGCACTGGACGCAGGATTATGAAGTCTAGTGAGCGAGTTGCACGAGTTTCCAAGTATGTATGCTGTCGCAACTGCACTGCTTTACGCTATCTTCCTCATTATAAATTTGTATCCCAGTGGCCGGATCGACACGAAACACAGAACTACTCGAAGGCCATCTTTCAAATTCGCCGATGCAACGTCGAGCGGCTTCACACCGTACCCTTAGTAAATCAGCATGATAATACCATCGCAAGCGAGAATTTCAATATCCAAAATGTACGTATGGAATCCACGTCAGTAAGGCATCATCGCTGTTCCCTACATCTTGTACCAAACAGCGGCGCCAGCAAAAGTTCAATAAAAGCACGTGATAGAGATGAGCGGGACAATGGACATACTATCCCTTTCCAGCTGTTTGCGGGTTTTTCGATTGATAGATCCGTATCCTTCCTCTCGCTTTCTCGAAAATTACCAAACTTGCTGGGAGTGTAGTCTTTTGTCTTGGCTACTGGAGGATGTAAAAATGTTTGGGAAATTCGAAGGATTGAGTCCAGCGGATGCTTCCCGATCGCGTAGAATCGTGAATTCTGGGAGTTTGCGGGAAACATCACGCAGGTCACACCTCATATTCGACATCGGCAAATCGGCATCCAAGCTTCGCAGGCACAAGAGAGCTCATGACGAGTGTCGAGTCAGGAATACTTGCCGCAGGGCAACGAATTGATGTTTTTGAGCAAGCTGTTTCACTTATTGAGGAAAATCAGTGCTTTAAATGCTCATTGGTAGCAATGATAAGGGTTGCGCATTATTGACGTCCACACACGCTTGGCTCCGGAAGAGGATGTCGAAGTCATCATAGTCGTTGCATGGTTTCTTCTGGAGGTTCACTTTGCCTTATATCACGAAGACTAGGAGGATTGGAGGGATCAGACAGTCTCTGTTCACGTACAGTTTGTTCTGCTTGTGCACTGCCATGCAGGTGGAGATTGAATTAATCACAACATGTCACTCTTCAAATGACCATTTCTACCAATTGTCAATTATCTTCGCAAGGCCAGCAGCTCTACCTCTGAAATTTCTAACCGTGATTCGGATGCTACTAGTTTGCAGAAATATGAAGTTTTTTAAATTTCAGGCAAGCTTGAGGTGCTGCCATCACAGTCGACATTCGGTTACACTGCCCTATTTTGGTGTCATCGAAAACTCATATCTTCGATTTTGGAACGAGATTCCAAGCTTTCCCTTCAAAAAGTGGATGAGCCTCTTAATATAAGCATTGCAGATTTATTGGACTTTTTTCAGGATGATACAACAAATGAGTGGAGCCCAAAACCAAAAACGCAAACACCCCGGATCTGCAAACAGCTGGAAAGGGATAGTAGAGACCCAAATGATTTGGACCGGTGCATAACCTGGGCCTCGTTCTTCAATATTTCAACAGTTATTGGACTAAAGCTACTACATATGTATGGCTAAAAAGACATGGGTCCCGTCTATGCGCCAGGTTTCTAATATGTTCCGGCCCATGTCTTTCGGGCTGTTCCTTTGGCCCTGAAAGCGCCCAAGTATCCCTATTCTTTGAGAGCCTACCATGCCCTGCCAACCCCAACTGTATCCCCACCAAGATAAATCTGGATTGTTGTATAGCAGACTAGGCATAAACTCTGGGATTCGAGCAACTTGCAAGGTGGAACCTATTACAATTTAAGTGCCCATCCCTGCATTTCCACTAGGCTGATATGGCTGATGAAAAAACACCTGCTTGGATTCAGAGTGTAACGACTGTGCTGGATGGGGTGGGGACTTGGCTTCAGCTGGACGGAAGGGGCAGCTGTGCTACCACGCAATGTCTGGGTGTCCCCAATTTCAGATGAACAGGGAGGAGCTGGGTTCCAGCAGTGAACTAGAGCAAAGAGGGTATGTTGAGTTTGATATTCCGACTGAGGAATCTACTACTGTACATGGGTATTTATGCTATGCAGGATAATGGACCATGATTATGTAATAGATAACTTAGCCAGGACAAGGAGAACAATGAAGGACAATGGGACAATGGCTGGGAGACACAATGGAGTGAGCCGGAAACATGGCTCACCTTGGAAGTGCCTCGGAAGTGCATGGCTCGTTCCCAGATGTCTCAGAAGTGTCCCGGAAGAGCATGGCTCATTACCACAAGCCTCAGAAGCAGGATACAGCCTTGAGAGCCAGATAATTGTGCCGGGAGCCAGGGACGGGTCGTGACACAGTCATACAAATATATGCATTTGAAAATGGGAAAAAGACAGTACAGAGCAATGAATAAAACTAAAATGGACAACGAAAGCAAAGCAGTGTAGTGAGAGACAACGAATAGCGCAGGAGGAAGATGGACAGAATTAATTTAGACACCATCCCACCTTCTAATCAGTATGAACGCTTGGTAGGTCTGATAAGTAAGGACTCCTAGTAGAATTAAAAACCAAAGGACCATGAAGAGGCACCCTGTAATGGTGATGGTGTTGTGTTCCTTACACCACATTGTAGTGAGAATGGCTATGATTAGAAGGAGAATGGACCTATCATGCTTTGTCAAATATGGGCGCCGTGAATAGAGTAAAATAATGACCAGGCCAGGGAGCACAACAGAAACGCAATGACCCTCCAGAATGTTGTCTCCAGTCCAGTGCTGGTTGATGATGCCTAGTCATTCGGAATTGGATCAACCCAAAGCAGAATGGAAATTTGACTGTCAGGACATACCTCAATCCAGACCCTCCACAAATTCGCCATCTTGTGTCTCATAATAAGGTATAGGGAGCTTGAGATCAATCCTGACAGAGACAGCAACAAGGCAGAAATGGTGCAAATGAGGGCTATGCCATCATGCCGAACACAATCAATTTGGAAGAGAGTCGCTGATGACCTGTCAGACCGAAGATCGTCACTGGTCAAGAAGGGTATAAAATAATAATGGACATCACGAACGGAAGGAGTATTGTGCATATGAGACAGGCTAGTCTCCATGCTCTTGAGATCCTTCTTAATTCTGTAGCCCACACCCCAGAATCCTCTCTCCTGCTCTTCTCAAAATCGGCTGTGGCACCGCTGTGATCAACTTGGTATTTGAAGGCAAATTGACACACTCTATCGATACCAAGGAGCATGACCCAAGGTGCAACCTGTGTGATACCCAGGAGGAACTTTTGACTGATGTTGCTGAAGATTTCATGTACCTTAATGCTCTGGGGGATAAACCTTTGGAAAAGTTGGAGAAAACCACTGTAATGACCTGAACAGAGGGGGGGACTTGGCCTCAGCATGCTCTTGTGCTGTGCCCCTACACATCATCTGGTTGTCCCCAATTTACAGGAACTGCCTTGGTCTTGACAAAGGAGAGACAAGAAGAAGTCATCCTGGCCAAGGCCCAGGAGACAGAGGATGAACAACAGAGCAGAGGGGTTGTCAAGGTTGAGATTCAAGCTGGGAAATCCAGTACACTACCTAGCTACTTATACTATTGAGAACAATGGAGAAGATCTAGGTTATGTAATGAATGCCAGCAGAACAATGAAGACAATAATGAATGAAACAATGAAAGTAAAGCCCATTGAAGAACCAGAACAATGAACAATGGAACAATGGAACAATGGGTTCAGGAATGGGATGTGACAACCACACACATATGAGCTGCGTACCTGATAATGGCCCATATGCTGCTGCTGAAGAGCTCCTCAGTTGGAGTCATAGGATTCACAAAAAGTAGGATGGTTCCTATGTAGCAGGAGGTCTGATCAAGATGCTGAAGGTCTGGTGGAAGGTTTCCTGGAGGATCCACCAAGGTGCTTTATATGAGTATTGATTTCCTCACTCATTCCTGGCTGCGCGGTTAACGTATGAGTGGGCCGACTGCTTGGATTCGAACATTATGATTCGGATGTTATAAACACAGGAAGAGGAATCCTGAGCACTGCATTGTCGTTCTTCTCATGGATAATTATAAGTGATGGATCGATGCATGCTTTTCCTGCTGCCTGTAAGTATTTTCCAGTTGTATAAGTGTTTTAGATAATATTTCAGTTTCCCCAATCATTTGTTGGCCAAAGGTTGCAAGACAACATACAGATCTGTAATGGCACTATCAGCCAGTGTTCGAACCCCCGAACACGGATCCCCACGGAGATGGTAGGTGTGAAGCGTTGGTGGAGCAAGAGCTATGTCATCACTGTGCCCCCCTTGATTCGAGATATGTACAATGCACTTGCAATGTAGAGGCCAATCAGACTCCATTGGACCATCTAATCGGTTTGCCTCCCAGAAGTAGTGGGTGCGACATCGGACCCTGAGTTTGCCTTTTCAACACCTAAAATTAAATAGGAAGTCCCTGTGTATTTTGAGGCCATGACATCGCTGCATGGCCAGCATGCCTATATATGGAACCTAGAGACGCACAATTTTGTGATGCATATGAGCTGACAAAAGGCCATGAATATGAGCGAGAGCACCTCTATATATGAGTGCAGGTTGTGTGCAGCTTTTACAATTAGTCTCAGGTCAGTAGTTTTAACCAATTATTTCTTGGCCAGGTTTACATACAGATCTAGTAGATCTTGCAATTGCTGATCTTGGAATCTGACAATCATGAAGGCTAGGGTCATTGACCACTCCCACTGCGCGCGGACTAACCCACCATTGCGATCAATCAGACCTTTGTAACGCCACTATGTAGACAAGTCCCTTTTCTGGACGTGTCTTTTTTCCAATGTGGGTCAGGGATGCACAGGGAATAGTATGTATCAATAGTTATCAGGCTCTCTCTCTCTCCTCGCTTGGAGAGTCCTTTCTCACAGGCGCAAAGCAGTGTACTTGCGTCATGGGTCAAGTGAGGTTCTCAGATGGCTTGCCCCTGCTTGTCGGAGGATAAGATAAGCGCATCAACAAATCCAGGAGTTTGGCAGTCTGAGTATTGCTGGATAATGGCAAATCTAAATCAAGTCAAGAGAAATCTCCTCTTTCCTCGAGAAATTTAACGTGAAACACAGGGTATTTATTCCAATAACGGAACCTGGTATCGTGGTTGTCCACGCACATGCTGGGGCGGTCCAATGATCGACGGGCGCTAATTTCCGATCTGGCTTCTTTAATTGGAAATCCGGGTAACCCGGAGTCGCTCGGCACAACGGAGCGCCCCCGCGCGACGGAGGGGCGAAGGCGAGCAGCCCCGAGTGAATTCATACAAGTACTTTGATATTATAAATTCATCTTCACAAGGAGAGAGGGAACAGCCACCCAAAAAAAGGAAGCAGAAATTTACTTTCCTCCTCAAGTCCACGGGCAAACCTCTCGTATGCATAAAATCAATTAACTACACAATGCACAGATACCGAAACAACAACTAAACACAACTCGTCCTTCCACCATAATCCTATACCAGCCACAAATGCAGGATACGTACTGAGCAAAGAAAATAAGAGCTCGACGCTCGACGCTTCAAATGCTCGGCGGAAGGACGGTAAAGTAAGAACTATCCATATAAGTGTAAGTAGTAGCAGAGACAACAATGTAAAGGACAGGAATAAAAAGGACATCACGAGGACAATCAGGGAATCGATCATAATAGAACAGTACGCATAAAGTGGACGACGGCTTTCGTGAAAGCGGAAGGGATTAGATCTGGAGAGATGGAGGTACTTATCGGTAAGGGAATAAATAAGGGTTGCGTGAAGGTGGGAGGTCGTATGGTGGATGAAAGTCTAGCGGGGGAGATGGTGAAGAGGTTTGGCGAAGGGGTGTCACGGAGATGGCGGAGGCGAAGAGAAAGAACACGAAAGGGCACGATGGATGGGTTTGATCTTCATTTTTGCGCTGTTTTCAATGGCGACTCCGGGCTACGACTTCCACGAGGCTTTCCCCTCAAGCAAGTTGCTCAACGCATCGCTAACCTCAACCGGATGACTGACGGTCAGATCGTGTCCCGCACCCTCGACGATCACCGTCTTCTGCTTCGCCGGTTCCGGGAGGAGCGTCGCGATCCGCCCTGCGTATTTCGGGGGCACGGTCGTATCGCGCGTCCCGTGTAGGATGAGCACGCGCTTGCCTTCGAAACCTTTTGATCGGAAGGCCGCGGTTTGTCCGCGGATGGGACCGTCTCGGAGGGATGAGGAGAGGGCGGCGTTGTATCCTGGTAAGTGCGCCGATTGGATTCGGACAATCTACGGAGACAGTGAGTTTGGAACGGGGCAAACTTGTGGGAGATGCGTACCTCGATGATAGGGTTTGTTGCATCTTTGGTGATCGTTTGATTTGTTAGGTGTTGAATGTAACTCTGCACAGATGTGAGCGCTGTTCAGTGATCGTAGAAATTATCACTGACCCTGACGGGTCTACTTGAAGCGACAGTCTGGACCAGAGGCGACGACATGAATTTTGCCGTTCGCGAAAGGTCGCTCGTCTATAGAAATGAGACAATGCAGAATAAACAATGCAGGCATGCACGGACCTCCATGAGACCCGCACAAGCGATAAGGCCGACGCCTTCATCGACGAGATGGGGGAATTGTGAGGTGAAGGCCGCTGCAATTGCGCCGCCCTGCACGGAAGTTAGGTCGGACCCTGACACGTCGCATCGGGAACTCACCATTGACACCCCAACGATATTCGCCTTCTCCCATCTCAAATACTGCATCAGCAGAGCAAGTTGCGTTGTGTAGAGATTTGGGTCGTATGTTGTTTGTGGTGCATCGGAATAGCCGCGTCCATACAGATCTGGAGGTGGCTTAACTGGCGTTGGGTGGAGGCTGTGAACGGCGTCACGCACCGTACAGCAAAACGCGATAACCACGCGACGCCAAAGTGGGTGCGACGTCTTTCCAGATGATAGCTGGTATCGAGAGACCGTGAATTAAGACGACCTAAGAAAGCACGGATTTGAGATCGCAACACGTCTATCTCGCTGGATAACTGCGCACTTTCTTTCCCTTCTCAGGACCTAAAAGCCAGTATCTGACCTGGACAAAATGCGATAAGATAAGACCATCAGTGAGTTAAAGAAGCCAAACTGACCCTCCCCGTAGGAAATTCCGCGTATCCTCCGCCTGGATAAAAGTCTTCCGGGTATATCTCCCATGACTTGGACGTGGGTGGCAGGCTTGCCAACGATGGGTGGATGAAGATGGGTGCTGGGGGTGTTGGGAAAGCCGCAAAGAAGTACGTCGTCAGAAGGATGGGCGGTATAATAAGCAACGAAAGCGTTAGGCAGTGATACGGACTGCTGGCGACCATGGTGGTCAAGACGAAGTTGGACGGACAATGTGGTCAGACAAACACGTCAGGCAAATGACATGCCGTGATCCCGGTCCGCCCGGAGAAATTCTCGGACTCGTGCAGTTAGCGTGACTAGTGACAAGCGTTCCAACTTCAGATCCCGGCGACCGCTCCTTGGATTCCGCTGCATACATACATCGACATGAACCGACTGCTAACCTTTCAAGAATATAAAAGGACGTTCTCAAGTCACGGAAGATTATCCACAATCCAGGCGATCGCTCGGATCCTCCGAAGGGATTCCAGCCCCCCGACTCCCTTGCGACTCCCCCGTCAGCAAGCGGATTTTCGACAGGATCACTGAGCACCATGATATATTCGCCGATCGGTCTAAATGCTCAGCCAAGTTCAATGCCATCCAAGAGATCTCCGGACGCTGGACGATGGGTTCTTTTGCAGAGCAGGATAACAACGGTCTGAAGATGACGGGGCGCTCGAACTCGAAGCTTCACGCACATGTGCAGTCTGTTCTGTTCCAGCTGCTCCCCTACTCGATTCTCCTTGAAATATTACTAGGTCGATCGAAAGATATGTATATGTACAGGTGAGTACGCTGGTTCCCTCTGATGATTGATCAGATTTGATGCTAACGGTGTTCTTTCTAAAGGGTCTCCTCAGGAAAGCATACTCTCTAATATAGTATGTAGGAATTCATCTGCGAAGAAAAGGAATGATGACTGTATTGGGAACAGGAGGACCTAGAGCTCCAGGCGCCTTCAACACGTAGGAGCCGGCCCTAACACCAGCACGTGCTTCAAATTACGTCACGCGTTTATCTCTCAGCCTGCAGTGACGGTTTGCAACAAGTTCGAAGTCGATGGACACTTGCGACCCTTCACAGCCCTTCTATGCATTCAGGCTATTCCATATTCGACGCTCTACGCGGATACTTATCTCGTTCCGTCGAAGAATGGCCCCTCCAACCATTGACCATTGTTCCCCGCGCCCGACTCTTGCGACAATGCTGAACGGCCAAACAAACAAATTTATATGTGTTCTGGTAGAAGTTTTCAATGGCCCGCTCGGGTGACGACTTAGTATTCGGACAATGTGGGGTTCTTGACCGCCCAATGGAGCTTCCACCCTGGCAGCGAGCGCAAAGCATTTCTATAAAGCTGGCCTCTTGATCTCTCCGTGGCGCTTTGGCTTCCCACTCAATCTGCGTTTCGACCCCCAGATTGTATTCTGGTAGCCCATTTCAACCACTCTGCAGCCTATTGGCCCGACAATATGGACGATCCGGGTCGACTCGTCCGGGACCCGAAGACACAAGAGCCCTACTACATCCCGGGCACCTCGCAATTCAATGCGGTGGCCTCTGAGCTACAGAAAGGGCCGGCCATGCTTGCAGAGTTCATCAGTGGTGTTAGGCAACCCTCCGATGAGCCGACCACCGACTCACCATACAACGGCCAATCCAGCGACGATCAAACCACTGCAGGCCGATCTTCTGTCGAATCAGAGCAGTCTGAAGAGGCCGCCCAGCCCCGTGAAGTAATACTCCACCTGTGATAAGGTGTGGCGCACGCTTACGGATCATGGTCTTTAGAAGGATGCCTCTGAGCCAAGGCAAGATGTCAAGGATGCTGGGAAGAACTCGGGCGCTAGAGCGAGTTCATGACTTGGACTTCTTGATAGGTTGGTGGAAACTTGCGCGCTTGTTCATGTTGGTCCTGACATCTGTCTAGTTCTAGATGCATCTTCTGCTCTCACAACTGCTCCTACTTTAAAAAACATGAACCCCTTCCCAATGTTCGCCTGAGATCGACAACGCTTTCTTTCATTGTGTGCTTCGTCTCATGGGTGACAGAGATCTGGTAATTTAGAACTGGCGTTTGTTTTCGATAAGTTATAGTTGGTCAAAGTGTACGATACGAAAAGGTTGAGACCTTGATCATGTATTTATTTTGGTGGAAATGACAAACTATAACACGGCGAAATTTCGAAGTCGCGTGGGAGACTCATCAAGGTCATTCTGTTACATAAATATTCGAGCGGCGCTTGTTTTCTCTTGACCAACATCCAACTGTTTCAAATGTCCTGGCAGCGTGGTAGGCCTCTTGCTATTCTCGTTGGAACGCAGAAGCTGGAGGACTCAGAAAAAGAGTAGACGGAAAACGAAAAGCGTACAATCAAGCTCTCGGAGACAAAGCCTCTGCTGTATTCGCTCCCCTGACCCCAAGCCACGAAATGAGGATGGATGCAGTACGTGCATGAAAGTCTCCAATGGGGCCGACGGTCTCAAAATGAAAATTTGTGCTCGTGTAAGTACCACTCGGAAAGAGTATTTATCTAGAATGTTAACACGACACCAGTGCAAGAGCTGTTCGTATTGCTCTAGCGAGGTATGCGCCGTGTTTCTGAACGAGTAGAAACGGATCTCAGTCTTGTTCTGTAGTGCCAGATTGCAGACTGGTGCGTCGTATTCCCGTTTCCCTATTATTTACTCGAATAACGCTCTCATGGGTCGCCGCCACTAGGCCTAACCACAAACTCATTTGCAACAATTCGTCCGACTTCGCCCGTGTAGCAAGAATGGCCGCGCGTCTAACAAAAAACCCAGAAGTCATGAGGTTCATCGTGCGCGACATCGTGAAGATCTACCGCAAAGACTTCATAGTCGGAGACGGTATGATAGACCTCGAGAAGATGCGCCTTACTCAAGTTATTGTCTATTTCGAGCCATGTAACTGGGACCACGCAGCGCCTAAGAAGTTTGCAGCACGCGAGGGAAAATCAATGCCCGGTAGTCTGCGCCTTGCGCGCGTACAGGACGCTACGCTTTTACTGAGTGAGGACATGCCGAACCCGGATCCGTTGGCCGCGTCTGTTCGCAAGGTTTGGCTGCAGCGACGAGAAGAGGATTACCCAACGGTCGTCGTGCAGTTTTGGTGCCAGTCTGCGATCCACCTCACGACGGTGAAGGTCACGCCCAAGGACGTAAATGATTTCCATTCATTGAAGTCAGAACTACGTATCTTTCACGAATTGAAACAAATTGTGGCCAACTCAATGGTTGGGGGTGTCGAGTAAGTTGTTTTCTTCCCTAAATTCTCTGTTCCTGTTCTGAGTCTGGCCACCAGGCTGGCAAATAAAGTCATTAGTGAAAATGTAGAAAACGGAGATACTATGCATTTGAAGAAGGAGATGTCGGAAGAAGATCGGGCCGTCTACTTGCAACGCCGAGTTTGGGCTGTCTCGATAGAACACGAGAACCACTGGAGACTACTTGCCCTTTTTAGGCTGCGTTCGGGAACAAAAAGATGGCATTTTGATGGCAGATATTTCCTTTTCAAGGGCTCCGGCTTTTCCATCACATGCTACTGTACGTAACCGGTTACTCGGTCACACCAGCTACTCGGTCATTGCCTTTGTAGATGGCACAGTTGTTCGTTTCACTCCATTCTTTTTATGCACTCATGTATAATAGTATCAGAGCAATGTAACTGCATTTTTTGGCGGACAGAGCACCATTCCTCGCGGAGAAATGAGCCTCCCTTTGTGTCTGGTGACGTGTGACGCCCAATTTCCTTATTTGATACCGTGTTTCTGGTGGTCCCGGAGGGCTTTTCTCGATGACATGACACACTGCCAGGAAGATACTTCGGACTTGAGAATTTCATAGTGACTACTGTATAATTAAGCAAGTTTCTCTTATGTTGAAGGATTGCTGCACTTCCAACCTTGAAAATTGGAGAGTGTCATTTTGGAGGTGGATTGGACTGTTCCTGCTGATTTCTCTTAGTATAAAGCATCCATTGTGTAAACAAAGAGGTGAAATGAATTTTGAGGCGAATATGTGTGCATGAAAGAAGACCCCTCAATTTTTACAATTTTCTTCCAAACATAAGACACCAAGCAATTGAAAATTCTTGTTTTGAGTGATGAGAAATGTCAAATTAAATAACTGAAAGGAAAACATCAGAAATCACAAAATAAGAAGACTAGAATATGATAGAGGTGTCTAACTTTCACTGGAAGCATTTTTTCGTTAAGGTCAGACCAACTTTGAAGAGTAATTCAAGGTGGCCGAGTACTGTCCTCGTATTCTGAGGTTATCTTATCATCAGCTTACTAAGCATAACTGACCCTGGTTACAACCGGTGTTCGGGACCAATACCAATCGGTCAAGTCTCGGGGCCTGGCCGACTTCCTGGTTTTGACCGATTTTGACCTATCGAAATAAAATATTTGTGGAGGTCTCAAACCCTCCCTTAAATTTCTGATAATTGGTACACAGGTACTTCAGATGCTTGCCTATTGAGTAGTACTGTTAGTTTTTTTGACACCCCCAAACCAAGCACGCAAATTTTAGGAGACTGTAGAGTGACCGAGATGCCGGTCATCTACAGTAGATGAGTGTGACGCCATCGTGACGAGCTGTTCCCAGGACCCTTCGGCATTCCCCGGCTCACCGGTATCGATGGTGCTTTGGCTATTGGAAAATGATTTCCTCCGCATGTTTGGGGCAGTACACTCAGTAAATGTCTATTAATTACAAATGGGTAAGAAAAGGAGGATAAAACGGGAGGAAACCTCCGCATTCTCGTCATTACTGTGAGGAATCAGCAAATTTGCCTGTGATATGCGAGTATCCTTGCCCGAACCATAAATTTCAGCATTCCTAGCGAGTTATTAGTGTATTAGTGTATGTATAAGTCATTTGCCCTAGTTGTAGCCGAATATACAACCACGCTGAGTCGCATTTTCAACTTCAGGTGAGGTGCATCCCATTTTGGTCTGTCACCCACGGCGTTTACCGGTCACCCTTGCCCCCATCAGGGCATCACGTGGTCGAAAAGCTGGCTGCCGACAGCCATCTTTTTGTTCCCGAACGCAGCCTTATATCTATTATCCATCTTTCTCAAGGGTGTATAAATATTCTAGTATCTAGTACGTATTATAGCTAGCATTTGAGGCAACCGTTGTCATTGGCATCTCATCGGGGTATCAGCGTTCGTCAAATATCAGGAATCTCAATATTTCAGATATCTTTATCCGAGTCTCGAAATCAGACAGTTTTGTCCCGATCTAGAATTGACGCTTGGTCGATGCCTGTATTGTTCCCATCCCAATCAGGCAAATCAAGCACCACTGTGGCGCCCAAATCGAGCGAGCTTCTATTAGCTACTGGCACTATAAAACAGTTTGTTGAATTCGGATGAGGAG
This sequence comes from Cyclocybe aegerita, assembly GCA_902728275.1. Lineage (NCBI taxonomy): Eukaryota > Fungi > Basidiomycota > Agaricomycetes > Agaricales > Hemipholiotaceae > Cyclocybe > Cyclocybe aegerita. Next base: position 462,382 of record CACVBS010000024.1, read on the forward strand.
ATAATCCTTCGCACACATCGGTCTCAGAAGTTCGATATGTAGCTTAAAGCACGACTTGAGCATATTGATAAAAGCTACACGGAAAGGCGGTTATAAACGGTTCGCAATTCCACGGACTGCTCGACACCCTCGTCCAAGCGTTCAAGCACCAACGTAGACGACCTCCAAAATGACGCTGCCAAGAGGTCCGGCACCAAGCAAATCAACGTTATAGTTGAAGTACCAACCGTCGAGCTGGCGTGCGACCCGGAAAATCTTCGGCGAGCTTCCGTGAGGGCTGATGAAATAAACAGTGAAGATGGTCTTCCCGGTGGTCGTGTCGTAGAGGCTGAATTCTCCGTCGCAGCCGCTCCAGGTGTTTTCACGGCCGCAAGAGCCCACCATGTACGAGCCCTTCGCGGGTACGTCCTTGTCGATGGATATCTCGGTATCCAAGTTGGCTGAAACAAGAGAGCATGAGATGACTCGAAGCAACACGATGGAAAGGAAGAACTTACGAGCGCCCTCGCAGTTGTAGAACTTGCCCCAACGAAGCTGAGAATTATTGATCTGCAACTTGATGTCGGTCTTGTTCTGGATGGTGATTTGGGTCCAATCTCCGTATCCCATGATGATGGTAAGGTCTACACGCAATGATTAGCTTGAGAGCTGAGGTTGAGGCGTGGAACATTGGTCGCGAACCTTAAGTTGTTTAAGAGAAGAGAAGAGCTGAGCTGTGTTGCGGATGAACGTTAGTGTTCGTCGTGAACTGGACAATTGAAAGACAGCTGCTTGCCTTTACACCTGTACGGCCAGGAGGGTCGTCTAGGTTGGAACAAGGAAGGTGATCGACCCTAGCCACAGAAGGCTCAGTGCCACACATCAGCGCCATTGTCGACGGCGATCGGACGGGCGGTATGATGGCGGAGAGGAACTTGCATGTGTCTTCATGTGGTTGTCCCTGCAGAGGATAACATTAGGCCTTCCTCGTATGAGGGTGCTTCCGCGATGAGAGACCCAGGCGTTCCAGGATAATGACATCGGAACTTATAACAGTTTCTAGCTAAGGGCGGAGAATACGACTCGCACTCTTGTTTCGAGTAGAGAATTTTCCTATACGGATTTATTGTTGAAGAAAGTTTGAAAGCGAGAACGACACAAACTGACCTGATCGACACCCATTTTGTTCTCCGGGACAAGCAGAATCCGAACTGAAGGCACTCCATTGAATTACCTCGTTTTGCTTGGAAAACCTGCGGCGCAGGAACTGTTTCTCGGGATGACAGTGAGGTTGCGGCGCATCGGGCACAGCACGAAACCATGGGGTTCAGCCCTAATCGGTGGAAGTCATCTTTGGGAGCCAGTCTGGACTAGGACGACAGTCTTCATTCTTCAAAGACAACAATTGCAGTAAATCCAAAGGCAGGCCTAAAGGTCGAACTTGAAAGAATTCCACTTGGCAGGAGCGACCACTGAAGAACGACGTAAAGTTACAAGGGTGAATTGCACCCAGAGAAGCTTTGCGCCTTCAATGAAGGACCCAAGATTTCTGTGAATTGAATGCGGTCGCTCGTCATTCAGCGCGTCTCTTCGTAGAATGAAATCCAAGAATGTTCGTGAAGGGAGAGCACCGACCCGACTCGTCGACAGGCTAAATCGAGATACGTCACCACGATCCCACAACGGCTGACGTTCTGGAATGTGAGTTGAGAAAGCGTCGGCAGAAAGAGACTCCGGAAGAGTACCTATTTTCTTTTGTACTAGTCGTACTTGGGGATGCTTAGAAATTTGAACATAACTTTAGGAAGACATGCACTCACACCAGGAAACCATGGTGCTTGTAGGCTTGAATTTGGACTAAAATGATGTTGGACTCGATGAAACGCGGTTAAATTTGAAGTCTGTTGTGTGAATGAGGCGAAATTATCTTATCTTATCAACCAGACTTGCTCGTGCTGGTGAAAGGTCGCCACTGCAAACCAAATAGTATGATATTAGAGAAAAGGAAGAAGGCCGTACGCGTAATGAGAAAGCCGTAGGTCTCTAGTTGAGCGGAATATCAACCGTATCCCCAACATCATCATCCCCAGATTCGTCTAGTGAAACGCGACTCAAATTCTTCTCCTTTTCCACGACCGGAGGTGCTGGAACCTCTATGCTCGTCGGGGTGACGACAGCAGGTGCCTGCCCCTGAGGCTTCGTTTCCTCGCTTTTCTTCTGCTCGGGATCAGACGCCGGACCTGCCTGCTTCGCGGCCTCTTCTTGTGACGCTGTCGCTGAGGCAGGTGCAGCAGCAGATGGGATAGTCGGCGACGCAGGCGGGAACCTGAAGTCCTTATTCATTGACCCAGGCTTGCTCTTCCGCTTCTCCTTTACGGGCGTCGGCGTTGTGCCTCGTTCGAGCTGCACGCTCTGTGTGTCCGGGTCGTCCTCCCTCTCCTCGAGTGTTGGGCCGAACGGCGGGTGCATTTTGCTCGGCTCCGGCTGGTTGACGAAGGTCGAGGCGGGAGGGGTGGCTGGGACGCGAGATGGAGGTGGCATGGATGCGCGATAGGATGAGGGCGTGCCTTTACCGCTCTGGTTTGGGGGAGGGCTGGCCGGAGAGTAGGGCAAAGAGGCTTGGGACATGGATTGAGGACGGGCACTGAATGTGGCCGTTGACGGGGTGTTCGCGCCTAGGTAATATGCGGCAATAGGAACCATTCTGGAATTCGAGTAAGTCGGAAATCTTTATTCGATAAATTGCTTCGCACCTCTTCTCAGCATGACAAGCCAATATCCAGTAAGGTTGCACGACGGGTATGCTCAGCTGCAACGCCCTCTGGTACGCAGCACCTGGTGCTCCACTCATATTCCCTGCCGGACTTGCTCCAGAGGGAGTCGCCGCTGGCGTTGTACACACAAAGTGAGACGTGTCAATCTGGATCTTGTCACTCCATTTCGCACCCATCTCCCTCAGAGCGAGTTTCGCGTTTTCTAGCAACACAGGGTCCTGAACGTTGCCGAAGCAGACGGAGATACCAGAAGTGTCGGACATGGTGTGTGTTCGGACGCGTAAAACGTTGGATGGGTACGTGCCCGCCGTGGTGCGTAGGATGAGCTGGAATGAGTATTCGGTGTTGATATCCATGCCTGAGTGTTTTGTCGTCGTGTTGGTCAAGGGTGATGGAACGGAGGATAGACGCTGGCCATTCCTGTAGATGTCGAGAGACCGAAGCTTTGCCGTTGCGAGTTTGATAGGTGGCCATTCAAGAGTAACGGAGGTTTGTGTAATATTCCGAACCTGCACAACGGAGGTCAACTCAATCCGCATTAGGTCTCTCTAGAAGAAACGCACTGAGAGCTTCGGTGGTTCCGGTGAGTCCTGCCCGTATTCCTTCAAGATATCGTCCTGCAACGACCAAAATTCCGACTCCCGTTTCTGCTCTTCCGCGTGGTTCTGATGGACAGCAATGTTTACGATTGAACCAGTCGTTGCCCCAGGTGGAAGAAGAATCGAAGGAAATTCTATGAGATGAGCCCTCTCTCCCAGCAAGATCTGGTAAAATGAACACCATTGAGTAACTAGAATCCGTCGAAGGTCGAACACGTACAGCCATTCCAGCATCTATGATGACATTGTTCAGTTTGCCACTTCTAGAGCTATCCTTGAGACGTACCGAGCTTTCCGACAGTGAATGTGAAGCTATCCGGTGATTTTGAGTCCATTTTGGATGGGTTGGGTATAAGCTGGGTATAAGAATAAGGTAAAGTAAGTGCTTGGCTCCCCAGAGGTGCCGTCCTAAGATGCGATTATGGTTCCCACGGTCCCTGGTACAGGCTGCTGCCGCACTGCAGCTTCCTTGAATCTTGACCTTATACCGCGACAGCTGCTATATCTTCTTGTGTTTCTTGGACTTCTTAGGAGGTGAACGGCGAAGAACCTCCTCAGAGCAGGTCCGCGAAGAGGACGTCACTTGGGCATGTCATGACGTCGCCAGCATCCCACACGGTTCCTGTACCGAATGGCAAGCACGATGAAGATCCGCCGCGTCTTACGGAGAGCCCAACGCAGGTAATGGAGTCGGATGATGAGGGCGAGAAGCCAAAACCACAGGAACACACGGAAGTCACCAGTGAGGAGGATGAATCAGACGAAGAGGAATCAGGCAGAGAAGAGTCGGACGGGGATTATGAGGAAGAGGACGAAGAAGAGGACGAGGAGCCGTCTTTGAAGTACGAACGGATAACAGGCTCTATTCCGGATCTGTTCAAGAAAGATTCAGCCTCTGCACTAGCAATATCCAACAGTCTCATGGTACGCAATTCACTGCTATTTTTCAGTGCCATATGTTAAAATACGCGCAGGCATTGGGCACCCATGCAGGCATCATCCATATTCTCGACTTGACAGGAAAACGGATCAAGTCTTACAAACCTCACATGGCCTCTGTGATTGATATTTCGTTGGACGCGACTGCAGATTTTGTCGCGACTGCCTCAATGGATGGTGGAGCGCTTTCTGCTGCCTCCTAGTCCCGTTTCTTATGCTTTCTTGCTCAGGACAGGTCGTCGTGCACTCTCTTTCTTCGCCCGAGACGTATTCATTCGACATGAAGCGGCCGATGCGGACGGTTGCAATGGAGCCTAATTTTGCGAAGAAGGGCACGCGTGCGTTCGTATGTGGGGGAATGTCTGGTGCTTTGGTCCTTCGAGAGAAGGGATGGTTGGGACACAAGGAGACGACGATACACTCTGGTGAAGGGCCCATCTACCAGGTCAGATGGCGAGGACGGCTTATTGCATGGGCGAACGATAATGTATGTCGTTATGTTATTTATAACCTTTTGGATGAAATTAACGTAACATCAGGGTGTCAAAATTTACGACCACGCCTCGCAGACGCGGATATCGTATATCGACCGACCGGCCGACAGTCCGCGAGCTGATCTGTTCAAATGCACTCTCCATTGGCAAGATGACTCAACCCTTCTCATCGGTTGGGCCGACATGATCAAAGTCGCTCGAATACGGGCACGCCCACGAACGAATCCCAGCGCAGGAGCCTCCAACCTTCCTCCATTCCTCGTCGAAGTTACCGCCGTCTTCAAACTTGACTGCATGGTCGCCGGTGTCGTGCCTCATCCGACACCACTAAATCCTGCAAGTTTGGCTGTCGACGGTCTTCCTGAGTCGCTGAAGCAGGATGGCGGCAAACGTTCTTCTACACTAACACTCACATCCTTCCTTATCGTCGCCTACACTCCACCAGAAGCCTTCGACGACACCGACGAGATGACGGACGACCGGGCGCGACAAGCGCGTAAAGCCGCTGAACGACCGGAAATGCGGATCATCTCACGAGCAGGCGAGGAGCTTGCCGCAGATGCTCTGAGTATAGCCAACTACCAGAACTGGGGGTGTAATGACTACACGGTTGTGGAAGCGACAAGCTTGGACGACCCACACGTACCTGAGGCAGCGAGGAGTTATGTCGTCATGAGCCCGAGGGATCTGGTGCGCGTCATGCCGAGGGATAGACGCGACCACGTTGACTGGTTAGTTGAGAGACGGCGATATGAAGAAGCGTTGGCTGATGCGGAGAAGATCGAGGCTGAGGAGAGTCTGTCTGGGGTCAAGCCAACAACTGGGGTGGATGAGAAAGGGCGAGTCCATTTGACGGCCCAGGATATTGGACAGAAATATATCGAACATCTAGTTCATGAAGGTCAGTAATCTGATTTTTTTCCCAAGAGGCATCGTTCATTCCATTCGTTTTCAGGCGACTTTGTGAAGGCGGCCAAACTATGCCCGAAGGTTTGTGGCCATGACGCGAAGCGTTGGGAGGACTGGATATTTGCCTTTGCGCAACGGAGAGAGCTCCAAGTGCGTCTTTTCCACATTTCACTTATTATAATCTTGCTTATTGTAGTCATGAAGGCTATCATACCCTACGTCCCTACCGAAAACCTTCGATTAGATCATGTCGTTTACGAGATGGTACTCGCTCATTTCTTAACACACGACCGGCAGGTACGTCGCTGGGGTTTCTCCTTTTGCTTTTCTGAGACCTAAGATTGTGCTTTACAGACTCTGTTAACGACCATCAGGGAATGGCCACGCGAAATTTACGACATCGCCGCTGTCATCGTTGCTGTACGAGCAGAGTTAGACAAGACAACATCTATCTCGTCTACGATATCCTCAAATGGAGGTACGTCCATCCTCATGGAATGTCTCGCTGAACTGTATGCGTCAACACTTTGTCTCTCTATGGGCTTGGATTAATTTTGTCGCGTATAGATACACAGCAAACCGGCAACCAGGCAAAGCGCTTCCTTTCTACCTCCGCCTGCGACGGCCCAATGTGTTTGACCTCATTCGAGAAAACAACCTGTTTACCGATGTGCAAGACCAAGTTTTGTTACTGGTTGAGTTCGACCACGAACTGATGGAGAAGGCAAAGAAAGAGGGCAAGGTAGAGGAGCCAGAGAGTGAAGCTATCAAACTTTTGGTTGATAACATACACTCCATTCCGGTAAGAAACGTCTGCTTGGCTTATTTGGACACTTTTTGAGCATCTACTTAGATTACGCGAGTTGTCCAGCAATTGCAACAGCGGCCTTACTATCTCTTCCTGTATCTCGATGCCCTCGTCCATAAAGATTCTCAGCTCGTCTCTGGTTTCGCTGACCTCCAGGTAGATCTTCGAAACCTCGCATATGCGCATTTTCTTCAACTTAACTGCCTCTTTTTTCTCAAAAGGTCAAAATGTATGCAGAGTTCGCCACACTCCGACTTATCGACTTCCTGCGCGCCAGCAGCTCCTACAACCTGGAAATGGCGTACCAAGTCTGTCAAGAACGCGATCTCGTGCCCGAGATGGTCTTCCTCCTTGGGCGGATGGGCAACAACAAGAAGGCGCTGATGCTCATCATCGAGCGGCTGGGCGACGTCCATCGGGCTATCGACTTTGCGAAGGAGCAGAGCGACGATGATTTGTGGGAGGATTTGCTGAAGTATTCGGAGACGCGACCAGGTGCGTGGATATCGTTACCGAGTTGGTACTGATGCTGATGCTGATTTTTTTCTGCGCTTTCCAGCATTCATCAAGGTCCTGCTTGAGAACGTCGGCGTCGAAATCAGTCCTATCCGCCTCATCCGAAGGATCAAGAACGGTTTGGAGATTCCAGGGCTGAAGGAGGCGTTGATCAAGATTCTGCAAGACTTCCATCTACAAATCTCTCTCCTTGAGGGATGTCAGACGATCTTGAACGGAGACAGCTCCGACCTATCGAGGAAGCTGCAGCACAACCAATCGGCAGGGTTCTTCCTCTCTTGTAAGCCTCCTTAGTTTCCTGTAATGAATTTAATTTTGATGATGTGCTGGGTTTTGTGTAGCTAGAACACCCTGCACCGTCTGTTCGAAATCCCTGCAAGACACGCCTCAAACCCTGACGCTGCTCTTCCTCTGTCGGCACGTCGTGCATGCCACATGTGTGAGTGGAGGCGAGTACCTGCCCCTTCCAGTCGACCCGATATTGCGAACACTCGAGGGTGGAGCGTCAAGAGGTATCAGTGGGAGCATTGCTTTGTGAGTTGGCTTGGACTCTCCTGCACAGGGTTTAGAGCTGACCCGTGTCGCGGTTTGAAGCGAATCGATGATTAAGGCGAAGCTTAACCAAGGTTGCCCAGTCTGTCATAAGAACGCACAAGGCCAACGGACGTCGTAATAGTCTTCGTGTGTCTTCGACTTTTTTTCCTGACCTCCTTCGAGAGATACTTTCATCGCTGGATAACGTCTACCGTTTTACATACCAGTGTCTCTTCCGTTCTTCTGCATCTTCCGGAGCTGTACCATATTATATCCATATGCCAACGATCTAGGAATCCTTTCTTTAGAATTGGCTATTAATTTTTTCTTGTCACGTATACGCATTCATTCGCTTTCTTCATGCAGTTCGATTTATGGCACCAGAGTTGGATGAGATTTTCGGAAATGAATGGCACGAAAACAGGAAAAGAATGGTGATACAAAAGCCAGAAGAAAACAAGATAAATGTTCAAACGTTCAGCAGAGATACTGTACGATTCGCTATGACCATCCGCGAGCAGCTCCTCGTCCCCCACCGTGTCCTCGTTCCTTCTCGATGACGAACATCGCGTCTCGCATCGTGACAACTGTCCTCGAATCCTCATCCGTTGGTGTGTCCTTGCTCGTTGTCGTTGCCGGCTTCTTGGTAGACACATAAGGCCGAGCCCATGAGCTCGCACCTCCTGCAGGTGTGCCGGTGGCAGTGGCAGCAGGAGACGAGGCAGCAGCAGGGGTCGGCGCTGCAGCCGCAGCTGCAGGCTTGGGTTTTGGGGGAGGGGTTGAGGCAGCGTTTGCTGCTGTCATCCAGGAATATTTGCCGCCCAGTCCAGCGGCCTGTGTCGCGACGGCATTGGACATCTTCTTCCGCACGTCTTCAGACATGTTTCGTGCAGTCACACCAGGGCCTTCCTTCTTTCTCTTCTTCTTGACGTTGCCCTCGCTTTCCTCCATAGCTGTATCTGCCATGCCTTGCGCACCGGCCATTCCGTTGGCCTGCGCTGCGAGGGCAGCAGCATGAGCAGCCGTCAGCTCCGCCCGTTCCTTCCTCTCCTTCCGCATCCTCATCTCCTCCTCCCTTTCCACCTTCTCGAGCGCCACCAACTGCTTCGCAACGTCGCTCCTAACCACAATGCTCCACATGGGTGAGCCATCCTCATACAGCGAAGCCGGCCTATCAAATTGGGTATCGTTGCGGTGGTGTGCCGCGGCGATCATAGCGGTAATGAGGTCCTGCAGGCGCGCGCGAAGAGACAGAGCGAGGTAGTTGACCGACTCTTCCGGGATACGGGTCACTTTGTGCGAGGTGCCAATGTTGCGCATGGTAGTGCCCAGAATGCGTGTGTCAAAGGCGGGTTTTGGGGGTTGTTTGCGCGTCCGGTCTTCGTAGGCCCTGTAGGGCTGGTGCGAGTCGTGTGTACGTTGTAGGGACTCTTCCTCTGCCTGTTTTGCGTTAGTTCTAAGTAAGAAGAGTAGGAGCATTGTACATACCCGTAGATCAACGCCTGCACTTCCAAGGGCATCGTTGAGAGTGGCAATATCCGCAGTATCCATCGTGCTGCTGGCCCCACCCGCAGTAGTGGTCGTTGTCGTATTTGCGGTGGTCGTCCCAAGACTATACGTACTTGTTTGATACTGCTGCGTCGTTGTCGTCGCTTGTGGTCTTGGTGTAGTAGTTTGGGTTGCTGTTGCCGATGCTGTGGCCACCTGTGGGGCGTAGGCTTGATAATGGGTGGCATATGCAGCCTGGGGGTAATGCGAAGTATATGGATAGTATTGCGACGGCCTAGACAAAGAACGCAGTTTCAACAAAGGCACGCCGTCTCAAAGAAGACGAGTGGTTTACGTGGCTGGTTGTGGTTGCAGCGCTGCTCTTTGTGAGCTTCGAGCACGGGCCAAATGTGAAGGACGTACGCGTTGTCCATTGCGTCGCGTAGGGCTGCTGCGTCGGTGCTGGCGTTGATGGTTGGCTGGGTGCGGCTGGGGTACTTGGCTCCTCCGTTTTCATCTTCACTAGTCGTGTGTGAGAGGGTTTCTTCGCCGCGCCTCGTTTCGTTCAAGATTTCAACTTCCAGTCCTTGAAGATTGAAGTTCTAAGGCGGTCAAGACCGAGAGTCAAGTTTGACGCAAAGTAGCTTCTAGAGTGCAAGCAGATTGTCCTGGAGCGCTGTGGAAAGGAAGTGATACAAGTACTGAAAGGAGAGGAGCGTGGTATAGTCGTTGAGGTGATATTTGATTACGTAATCTCAATCGCTGACCTTCGACTCGACTTGAACCTGACTTGAACCTACACCATCTTTGCTCGTTTCCCTGCTTCAGACTATGTCCGATAAACCTGTGGGCATTTCATTTAACCTGAACCAATAAGTACTGACTCTACCAAATAGCCGGTCTGTTCATTCTTTACGCGGGCTGGGGGATGCAGATACGGCAAGAACTGTCGCAACCTACATCCAGGGGAACCCACAGCGGGATCGGGATTCAATAGTAGTGCGTATACCTTGCTCGTTTTAACCTGGGGGTGCTTATATCTATGCAGATAATAATGCCTGGAATCGCCAAACGACAGCAGCTTCCAACGACTCAAAGGCTTCAGGTGTAATACCGTATACGTGAGTACACCTAGGCCTCATAAGATCCCAGGGGCTATTTCTGGCCATCTCCTTGATTGCTTGAAACACTTTAAGTCGTTTTTCCGTGACCTTGGGACGCGATGGATGTCGGGTGTGGAGGAACACAATGTGGCGGAACCTGGGATGTGGCGAATGTTGGGAATGAGGGTCTGTTCTGAAGATTATCGGGCTGTTTGCTGCGCTCTTATGATTTGGATCTGCTTGGATATGACACTCAAACGGGACGTTGCAGAGAGACCTCTATATCCAATGATCTCGATCCAAAGAACGAGAAACCTTCCTGGCCACTCTCATCCTATGGACCTGCAAAATTCGAGCCTCAGTTGATCAAAGGCTTTGACGAATCACCTGAAGAGCTGCGATGGAAGGCTGTCACAGCGCAGCAGACTGGCAATATTAACCAATACGTGAGTGAAGCAGTTCCTCCTAGGAATGCGTTTTAACGATTTGTTCAGCTGCAATATGAAACCAACAGGATAGCAGAGGCGAATCGAACGTATGAAGTGCGTGCCTTCTGACCTTTTTCGTCAGCATTCATGAGCACGATTTTAGGATGTCAGAAATAACGTCGCAAAAGCCTACGCGGAAGCGTCAAAGAACTCTGCAATACCAGCAGGCGCCTCAGAGCCAAAGTCTGTCTTTGGCTCGGGCTCAGCCTTCCCTTTATCTTCATCGGCCTTCGGAAACACCTCTACAACAGTGCCATCCGCCTTTGGGAAGACAACGACACCGTCTGTCTTTGGCGGTAATACCACACCCTCTGCCTTCGGCAACACCAGCGCTCCGTCCGCCTTTGGTAACACCAGCACTCCTTCTGCCTTCGGTAGCACTACCACACCGTCCGCCTTCGGCAACACTTCAACACCTTCAGCATTTGGCACTCCCGCTAACACAACTACAACCTCTGCCTTCGGCAAACCCGCGTTCGGTGCCCCATCTGCATTTGGCCAACCAGCCTTTGGGCAGCCAGCGTTCGGGAAGCCGGCGTTTGGACAGGCCGCTACGCCTGCTGCATCGACGAGCACCACGACAAGTGTATTTGGGCAACCTGCGAACACCACAGCACCAACATCCGTTTTCGGCCAACCCGCATCGACTACAACAGCACCGACGACCTCCGTGTTCGGACAACCAGGGATGAGTACAACAGCACCTACGACCTCCGCATTCGGCCAACCTGCCTTTGGTCAACCGTCAGCCTTCGGACAGGCCCCCAACAATCAGGCGGGATCGTCATTCATCAAGCCCGCGTCTGGAGCCTTCAGTGCATTCAGCGGGACTGGGGCGTCACCCTTCGGCAGCACCGCGACTCCCAGCACGAACACAACCACCACTCCGGCGACTGGAAACGCGTTTTCCGCCTTCGCAGGGCAGCCGTCGGCGTTTGGCCTTGGGGCAGCAGCTGGGTCTGGCACGAATACTACACAAACAGGTGGTTCGGTATTTGGGCAGCCGGCGTTTGGACAACCGGTAGGGAACCCGCTGAACCCACCAGCACCAGCAGGTGGTTCAACATCCGTCTTTGGCGCACCCGCTCAAGGTGGGACTACGTCGGTGTTTGGTGCTCCTGCTGGAACCACGACAACGTCGGCCTTCGGGCAGCCATCGGCTTTCGGCCAGCAGCAGCAACCGCAACAACCCAGTTCAGTTTTCGGTGCACCTGCTGCAGGCGGCGGTTCGGTGTTTGGAACACCAGCAGGTAGCTCAACCTCGGTATTTGGCAACACGACGACGAACCCAACCAACCCCTCCGGTTCTGTCTTTGGCCAGAGTGCTTTCTCCAACCAGCAGAAACCCTCCTCTGTCTTCGGCGGAGCGACAACACAGCCAGCCACGCAGCCGACCTCAGTCTTCGGCGGAGGGACGTTCGGCCAACCGTCCTCCTCTCAGCAACAACCCCAGCCCGGGCTCTCAGCATTCGCGCCTACAGCACCTTCGATATCCATGCAGTCTACCTCTGGCTCCGGCTCGAACACGAACTCTAAATCCAGTACGAGCGCCCCGTTAGACTTCAGCAAGATCAAGGCGAGCTACAAGCCGGGCTCGACGCCGTATGACTCGACGCTGCCCCCCAACTACTCAGAGCTGCTGCCCAAGGCGATGGTGGAGGCGTTCAAGGCGGCCAAGTTCGAGTGGGGGAAGGTGCCGGAGTGGGTGCCGCCGTTGGATGTGCGGTAGGGGAGCCTGTTGGGAGGTGAAATTGGGACAGGGTTGTATTCTTACTTTCCTGCAGTACGTACATACTACACAGTTACTACTCAGTACAGTGCAAGTGCGCATATAGGTCACGTGACTAAAACTATATGCCAGATGCCAATGGTTGTCAATTTTGGATGCTTCATCAAGCTACATGACCCTACGAACGAGGAACAAGGGGTTTGATCGACGTCGGTGTTCCTGGTATGCTCACTACCGTGTCTTAAGAATTTGCCTTTCGTCCTGAGATCCGCTTGGGCATTCACAATTTCATATTTCACAACAACCAGCATGTACCAGATACGTACCAGAGCATCGGAGTCAAATTTCCACCGCACTTATTTCCCCTGACCCTGCCCGATGGCACTATAGAATAGGTATGGGGATTGTTCTATAGCTCGAAAAGACCCTTTTGACGTTGTTCGCAGCAAGTCAAGTCAGGTGTCAGGTACGTCCAATAAAACGCGCATCCATCCGAGTTTTCCGCTTTGTATTCCCTACCCTGTTTGGTGACTTATAAAAGCTCAACCGCGACCACCCTGCTCTTGCCATCCTCAAGGATAATTCCCATCATGTCTGCTATCGAAGGCGTCTCCTTTTTCAACAAACTTTCATCGATACCTTTCTCTGACGACGAGCTGGCGGCCTTGAAGGTCGTCAGCGAGGAACGAACTGCATTACCTCTGGAACTTAGGGCCCTCCTTGATCCTAGTATCGAGCCGCCTGAGGCTGAGGAATGTAAAATAGAGGAGTCCGAGATCGATGGTTTGTATTTTTGTCAACCTCAGTGTGCTGCTGATTGTCCTTATACACACTTCTTCTAGACATTCGGGAAGCGATTCCAGATAATCTATTTGCCGGTATGCGGCGCGCTTACATCTTCTCATTTGGTTTTGCGCTTACGTTGGATCCAGCTTCGAAAGAGGTGGCCGACAACCAATTCAACAAAGCGGAAGATGGTGCGTGTAATACGGTCAGATCAAACAAAAAAGTGAGGATACTCAAACGTGCTGTAGATGACCCCATGGAGGTCGACGACATGACGCAGCGCATCTTCCTCACAGACGAAGGTCTCCGCATCTTCTCCTCAGGCAGCTTCGACGAAATCGAAGCACTCGAGCAACAAGCCCAGGAAGACTGGAAGCCCATCGCCGACACGGTCCAAAACGTCGGATTCGACTGCTTCATCAAAGTCGAGCACGAGGGCGAAGGCGACATGTACGTCGCCAACGTCCCTGAAGCCAAAGCGGGGTCGATGTGGATCAACGTACGACGCATCCCGTCGGACGTTCCGGATCTCGGATCGATGACGATCTCCTTCAACATGTACAGCGAGACGTCTGGCTTCTTGTCCGTGTCGCGTTCGACGTGGAAGAAGGTCGGACTGTGGTTGCTCCCGCATCTAGTGGCAGCCTTGGTGGGCTCGTTGACGGGCTACGCACTCAGACGCGGCGCTGCAGCCTTTGGGGTGCGTGTTTTTGAGAAGCTGGTGCGCAAGCTGGGAATCAGGTGGGCCTCGCGTGTGGGGGTGTTCGCGCGTGGGGTGGTTAAATTTGGTGGGGGTTTGCTCGCAGCAGCTGCAGTTGAGGCCGCGTTCTGGGTGGCTTGGAGAAAGTACGCGTTCACAATGTCCGTGTATGTGTTCGACACCCAACACAACTGGAAGGCGACGCATATCACCCTGGACAATGCGGAGTTCCCGGAGGGAAAGCATTGGGAACCCAAAGATCTTGGGCGGTGCAGAGCTCCTGGTTCGTGTTACATCGTTTCCATTTTTCATTTTGTATGAACTAAACTGCTCTTTTTTGTGCAGGGGCGATGCTCAAGGCAGCTGGTTTGCAGCCAAAGAAACAAATCCACGCCGGTCCCTCGATTCATTACTACAACTTTGGAAACAAGATTGAAGTTTTCCAGGGCGTGGGTGCCGGTTTACGTTTTGAACGCGATGACGGTACACATTGTAAGCGCCTTCCTTCAGAGCCCTTTCCCAGCTAGTTTTTCATGATTCATTTGCTGACTTACACCGCAGCCGCTGCAGCCAAGTTTATCCTCCCTCGCTTCAAAGACTGCGCTGTCAAAATTGCGCCCGACATCCCCCAAGATGGTCTGGATGCGTTCTACAGGAGCGATAACTGGGTCGTGGGCAAACCGAAAACACGTGAAACAGTCAACACCGCCGGCGGTACAGAGTTGACAGCCATGTGGAATGAGGTTAAGGACGAGGAAAAGTTGAACCCCTCGCTCCAGAAAGAGTACAAAGTGAAAGTGTTCCTTGGGAAGCCAACAGATTTCGGACTGGAGCATGATACGGACTGATGATGTTCTCTACTTTCAAACGATCCTCATGACTGTCAGATATTTGCTTTTTGAAGTGCATTACTGTGGTATTAATTTTAAAAAAAAATCAAATCAGTAGAATGATATTAAATCGTACGTCGATCGGGCTAGGTATGAATCACCTACTTCACATACTTTCATCAGGGTCCAAGGCTGCAACTTTTTTTTTTTTTTTTTAAGAATGTTCCAAGGCTGCATCTTTGACCAGATCTCTCCACAATTCCGATCGGGGCACAATAGCACATTGAAATGGCCTTTTATGACTTAAAAAAAGTGTCAGTAAGCGTGGAAATGTCTTACGGAGCATCTATCTGTACCAGACAATTCCATCATCAGCGAATTCGTCATCGAGCGGTATTTCATTTCCGAGTTCATCTCTCGCTCTCTCGATCTTGAATGCGGCCAAGACAGATACGATGGTCATCCACGTCTGCGGATATTAATTTAGATACTTCATCCGTAAGTATGTGAGGCATACTTACAGTTGAACTGGCCACGTGTTGACCAACGCAGACCCTGAGGGAGGACAAACTCTGGATCAGACAATTTAGGAAACTTGCGCCACCCTCATTCTCACCGTCGGCCGAATCCGTACGCCAAGACCCGTTCATCCCCGTTCAGTGTTCCGTTTTCATCAAGAAATCGCTTCGGCTGAAACTCGTGCGGGCTCTTATAGACCTCTGGATCGTGTGTCATTGCCCTGACGAAACGGGTTTAACAATCGCCGTCAGTACTTGTGTCACAACTCACCAAATATTTCCGAAAACCAGTGATCCTAAAACAAAGCTGACCTTGTGTAGTACTACACATCAATGAGATTTACCTACCTTTGGGTATGAAGTAGCCCTTGAAATAGTCATCTTCGGAGAGCAAGTGGCTGATTCCAAGACCATCAGGCGGTTGATAACGCAGCAACTCCCGATAGACAGCTTCGACGTACGGAAGCGCCGGTCGGTCCCGGAAGTCCGGGAGCCGGTTCTCGGCGCCAATCACACGGTCTATTTCTACTTGGGCTCTCTTCTGAACATCCGGATTGGCGGCCATCAGATAGAAGAAAGAGGCGGTCGCAGATATTGTCTGTAAGAAAATTCATGATGAACAGCATTTGTCACGACGCTCGTGAAAATTACCGTGTCTGCAGCACCTAAGAAAGAGGACGCCGATATCAATATTACATGAAAATAAGCTTAAACAATTGGCTCACCTCCATAGACGGTATATGCGATATTGTTTATTATCTTCTCGTCTTCCTCCGACGCCCCAGTTGTGATTTTGTTCTCCAGGAAATCATACACCAGTGATGGAGATGCATTTCCGGATGCCTTCCAAACAATCGTTCTAAATTAGATTCCATGAATAGCAGAATAAACAACAAAATTTTCTAACCATTCTTCGTTTCAAGTCTTCCATAGGGATGCGCTTCACTTCCCTCGTGAGACGTGCTACCTCTGCAGACTTACTCTGGGACGTTGCCCCGGGGAACCAAGAAGGCACATGACGAAGGAGAGGGAAGATGTTCATCATTGATCCGCTAGAGGACATCAGAGGACCACCAATATTGAAGCTCTTGGTAGCCGCAACGACGACAGGATCATCAAGAGAGCTTGCGTCGTAGCCGTACATCATGTCTAGTGGTATCGACACTGACAGACTAGAAGAAAGGAAAAAGATGCTTAAGACAAGAAAATCCACATGAATGGGACTCACAGCTTGTTGAGAATATCAAACTTTTCAGGAAAATGAAGGAGGCCGTGGAGGAGCACTTTCCGCACGCGATAAAGCTGGACTGGCTCGAACCTCTTTGATGCTTCACGCGTGAAGTATTGTTGCGCCACTCGTCGATGGCGTTGCCAAGCTGGTCCGTAATCAAGGAGGGCGAAGTTATGGTCCCAACCCATCCTATCTTCTTTCTCAATTCAAGCCACACGCAGGAGCATGGCAGGACTCACAGTTTCATAGGCGGCGCTTCCAGGCGACCAGAATAAATGTGAGCGCGTCTTTCCAGTAGCTCCTCCGCCAATGCGAGCTTGTTCAAGACGATGATATGCTGCCCGAAAGCTGAGAGATGTATGATATCGCCTGTACAACAATTACAGGATGATTTCGCTATCGAAGGATATACCGGAATGTTGAACCCACTTCGATATTTCTTCCCCATTTCAAGGTACTTTCTCGCTGCATGATCCTTGGGGATGTCGAAGAGGTTGTCAATGATCAACTTCGGTTGAGGCCCAGGAGGGTAACGCCCGTGTGGTTTCTGGAGGCAGGACCAACTTTTGACCAGGATAACAGAGCTGGCTATTGCCAGAAGAATAGAAAGACAATTCGCTCGCAATGCCTCGTCCATCAATGCGACAGTGAAGTCAACCAGATGAGTGATCATGATGATGGGAAACTTGATCCAGAAGCTCTTATCGAGCTTTTTGTAAGACGTCCGGAATGCGTTCCCGTATGGTTAGATGAGGTTACAAAACAGTCTGACGCTTGTGAACAGGGTGTTTGTTCCATCCAAAAGGTTATTTGACCTTTTGGAGGTAACGTGAACGATGACGGCACCGCGTCCAAAACTAAAAAAAAAAAGGTACCCTATCGTCTCCTGTGTTGAATTGTGGAGGTTTAAGGCTCGAAGTAAATTTATTTGTCCTACCGTCTCAAGAACGAGTCTGTGTGTGTAGGCAATTTATGCGCCATCACATTTGCGAGTTTCGAGCGCCAACTCTGTGATGCATGCCCAGCGAAGTACATTTGAAAACTTCTGCGTCCTCATCCTTAGTGTGAGTCTTGAGTCGATTGTTATAACTCAGATCCGGATCGCCGATACCCGCTCCGGCGCTTCTTGACAGCGGGAAGTCCGCTTTGGGTTGCCCGCCTCGCCACAGCGCAAAGGCAATGCAGGGACCCGGGAGACCAGCGCCACCCATGGCCGGCGAAGAAGGGCGTTGCGGGCCGGCATTGTGGGAAATGGCGAGCGTCTACTGCGACGTCGACAGCCCCTGGGCGCGCACCGTTACGGTTTGGTTTATATATTTTCGTTAACATGGTTGGCTTGTTGTCATAGCCAAAATAAGGTACACCAAATGAAAATCGTTCTCGTTTGCCAACGAAATATTTTGTTCTTTTGTGAACGAAGAGTTTTAACGAGCAATCCCATCGCCTCTGGGGGATTTTTAAAAATGATTATGCACACTACTCTCGCATATTTTACTGTCATAGAGTATGGATTTTCAAGTCCGGCGAGACAGTTTACCGCAGTGTCAATGGCTATGGAATCCTTTGCTATGTCGTCTTTTGTAAACAACACAAATTCTCAATGCGAAAAGGGATCAAATACGCGGTTGAATCTCTGCGAGATCGAGTGTGATAATTCTGCGGCTCACAGTAGGAAAGGATTTCGTGATATGTGAGATATTCTGACGCCGTTTCGATGCCTGGAAAAGGTTGGGTAAAGACGACAGTTTCGTGCTCGCACGGAGTCATAACTTTCATTGTTTTTTTTTCATTCACAGGCTATAATGGGCCACTTCTCGATTTTATGTCAAGTCTTATCTACCATACATATGTCTGGGAAATTGCATCCACGGCAAACCCAGGGACACCTACTAGAAGTTGCGACAACTCGAGGTGTTCCGCCGCAAACTATTTTTAGGCCAGTGCCTCCGGGCCGAGAATTTGAACCGCATATGCATTCAGCGCTCCGAGGGCTGGTCATCTCACCGTCTCGATAAATGGGCAAGTTCAACATTGGCTTACTTAACGGGCAGTGCCCTGGGTCCTTGCCTGATGCGCCTTTCTCGTTTTGGCAACGTTCGCGAACCACGACGTCCACGGTTGGAAAGGAAGGCGCGGGTATCGGCGATCCGAATCTGAGTTATAACAATCGACTACAAACTCCCTTAGTGTGGGGCATCGAAGCCTGTGTCTGGATTTAGTCTTCGATCTCGACAGTGACGATCCCTTCCTTCCTCCAACTTTCGAAGCGGGCCGCCTGCTTCTGTAGCTTTCCCCTCGCTTCATCCGCCAACCGATAGACGACGCGCTCTATGGGCCGCGGATGTACCGAAACGCCTTCTAGACCGAACTGTGCATGCTTTATCCGTGCGTCCATGAAATCGAGAACGTAACCACGGAGGATTTCGTCGGCTCGAAAGATCTGACCTTTCATTTCCAGCGTCCGCAGGTGAGGGAGCGGATAATGCCTGACCCCGCCGACCTTAACAGCACGTGAAATCTCGGATAAAAAATCTCGGACGCCTTCGAGATGACTTGAGCCTGGCACATCTTCTGCGCTCCAACAGCTATCGAACGAGCCGGAGACAACGAGCTCCTCCAGAACATTCAATAATTTAATGGAAGGCCCAAATTCGTAGCGCGCCATAGCCTTGGGGACCTGCAATTTCTGCAAGGTGTCCCCAATACTGTCGAGATAGCCAAACAGTTCCTGCCATATACCGTCATCGTCTTCACTTTCAAACTGCAGGACGAGCTCTTCGATGGCCGGAGTGCGAATTTTCAAGGGTATGAGCTGAGGCATCCACCTGGAGATGAGTTCCAAGCGCCTCAGCTTCGGAAGATGAACCAATGGTAGACTCGCAGCGGCTGGAGTAATTTCGCTGCTGGGATCGTACGTTCCAAGGACGCATGTTTCCAAATTCAAACACCCGCGCAGAATGGGGAGATACAGCGCCGGATCCGTCACGCCAGTGAACTTCAGATAGGTGAGCTGCGTCCACGGAACGACGTACATATCCACGTTAAAGGCCTGGCTACAGTCGAACGTGAAGCTCCTGAGAGAGATATACGGCTGGAGGTTGATGACACCTGTTGGCAAGTGGAGGTCCCAGTCAGCAGCGTTGTACACTTGTCGGGGCCAAGCATCCTCGAGAACATCCTTGCGAACGGAGCTTGTGAGGGACAAGGTATGAACTGTTGCTATAATTCCCGCATTCAACAACCCAGAAAACACGGGTTCGAAATCGCTCGTGTACGTCGCAGACAAGTCAATATTTTCCCATTTGCTGTTTCGGGTTACCTCGAGGATCCTCCGAATAAGCTTCTTCGACGAATGCGACAGATTTTGCGCTTCCACCTTTAGGGACATCAGGCAGCCGTTCGCGCGTTCGGTACAGGTCTCGGCGAACTCAATGATGGCAACCTCCTTTGCCTCATTATCGTAGCGATTCACTGAAATCCGGGTCCACAAGGAGGGAGAGCCGACGGCTGTTCCGCGCCAGAGGCGACAGACGTGGGATGGGTGGATGATGCCCTTGGAGTTGTCGTCATCCTCGAGGAGGTGGCGAAAGACCTCGAGAAGGATATCGGGAGGTAGGGTGGGAATGTGGACTTCTCGGAGACGACACAATAAATCTGCTCGTTGAGCAAGAAGAGCTGCATGCTGTGTTTGAAACAAATTATGCAGCCTCCTTCCCCAACCGATAAGTGACGCGCTCTAAGGGTGTCGGATTGAACAACTTGATCCGTTCCTCCACGAATCGGAGAAGGCTGGCGTGGATATAGTCATCGCAGTGGTAGGTCTGATCATTCAGTTCCAATGTACGCAATCGAGGGAGTATGCCCACTATTTGGTCCAGCACAGTTTGAACGCCGTGAGAATGGGCCAATCGTGGATCGTATATTTCGTCGCCAGCAAGCGAACCCGAGAAGTGAGCTCCTCCAGAACTTCGAACGACTTGATGAACTCAGAGACTCGGAACCGCCGCGCGACTGTCGTGGTATCACCAGCAAGTTGTACCTTCCGCAAGGTGGACCCGACGCTGTTGAGATAGTCCCTCAGTCTCCCCCGTTTACCGTAATAAATGTCAGAATGGTGGACCAGCTCTTCAATGACGGGAGTGCGGAGGTAGCAGCAAATAAGAGGAAGTGCGAGTAGCTCCAAGTGCTTGAGTTTGGGAAGATGGATAGGCGGAAGAGCAGCGAGAGATTGATGGTTTTCGTCGGTGTGGGGGCCGAGGACACATGCTTCCAAGTTGACACACTGTCCCAGAATTTGGAGATACTGCTCTGTATACAGGAAGGCTGCGAGCTTTAGATATGTTAGATGCGTCCACGGCACCGCGAAGATGTTGGGCACAATCTTCTCCCAGCTATCAAACGTGAAGCTCGTAAGAGCACAGTGCGCTTGAAGATCGATAGCGCCCGCCTCCAAGCACTCGTCACTGTCGTAGTTGATTGAGCTGGACTTGCGGAGTTTCAAGGAAAGGGTATGGACCGCGGCTATACTCTCAACACCCAACAACCCACCGAAAAGCGGCTCGAAGTCGGACGCGCACGGCGACGATATGCAGATGCTCTGCCATCTGCAGCCCTGTGTCACTTCTAGGATCTCCGCTATGAGAGCTCCCAAAGAAAACTTTGCGGAGGATTTCTCTGAATCATCGTCAGAGACATCAGGCAGCCGTTGGCTCGTTGGGCACATGCGGCAGCATACTCGACCGTCGTGCCATCCTTCCCTTCTTCAGACCCGCCAACCAGCATCCGGGTCCACAATAGGGGTGTGCCGACAGCAGTTTCGCGCCAGAGATGGCAGACGTGAGAGGGGTGTACGATGATTTTTGAGTCATTGTCCTCGACTAGGAGATGGTGAAAGACCTCGAGAAGGATGTCGGGAGGTAGGGAGGGAATGCTATAATATTAGGCTTGCGAATACGACGCAATAGCTCCTGTCTTTTTGGAAAGGAGGATCGCATGCTTGTTGTTTAACGAGAGCACAAGTTCCTCCAGTTTTTCGATCTCCTTATCGATTTTCTTGAGGGTAGTTGCAACCGATGGCCCGTCTTCGGCCATGAGACGGCTTTCGTGATATAACGACTGGTCTATGGGCTCTAGGAAGACAATCGGTTACGATTCTAGTGGAACCAGACAAAGAGCACGTACAGGTTGCATCACAGAAATGTGGTAGGCACGTTGTCAAACACAAGCTCACGACTTCAAGCTTCAACAGGAGCTTAAGTCCGCCGTCTTAGATAGTCCTGCGCAATTATCTACAGGGTAATGGTTTTTAGAGAAAGTATGCAGTTGAAAGGGTTCGTTGCCTTACCTGGATGGCGATTTCCGGCGACAAGTGCACCCTGTCAATGGGTTGGTTCAAGTTGATCAACCCTTTGCAGCAGAACTCCAATTTGCACAAATGCAGGGTATGTACTACTACATGCCAGAAGACGAACGAAGAGGTCAAATAGAAGCTCTAGAAATGCATCTGAAAGCTAAAGTACAGGTCGTGTGTATAAGTAAGCAGGTCTCCTCCTAACCGTCTATGCGTGAATGAAGTGTTACAAAAAGAAATAAAAAACATAAAAACAATCTCCGCCCATCAAGAACGATAAGTCATAGCAAGTCGAATGCGAGGTATTGGGAGTAGGATGTTGAGTTCAACTGTGAGATACGAGTCTCACCGAGGGCTGGGGAAAGTCCCTGTCCTGGTCATCCGAGGTGTCGTCGTCGTCCACCTGGTTCCTGAGAGGAGACGACACTCTCGTCCGCGAGTTGTACGAGGCCGACGTCGGGCGCGAGTCGTCCCTCGTCTCAGGGATCGTCGACAAGTGCACCTTCGGTCTCGGTGGACGATGACGGCGCGAAGAGCTGGTCGAGCTGCTGCTACTGCTACTGCTGCTCGGTGCGAGGAAGGGGTTCTCGATCGGACGCGTGCGGACGTACTTCGGTCTCGCAGGCGGTACGCTGGACATCTCGGGCGGGGGACCGTCGGTGCGCGGCTGGTAAAACTCTTCCTCTGCTGCAAGTCTTCGGCGGCGCTTCCAGTACCAGTACGCCGCCCATGCGACGAGGAGTGCGAAGGTCGTGCAGACGATGCCTAGGGCGATGGACAGACCTCGCCTGGCCCCTGGAGAGGTCGAAGATGCCGCAGCGGGTGTTTGGGTGCTGGATGGGATGGGTAAAAGGGATGTGGTGGTGGTGGGTGCTGCGGATTCGGAGGTCGTCGTGACATCATCAGGGTCTGGCACGGTGTACCTGCACGAAATTCAGCGGATATTTTCGTCAACAAGAAAGCACATACACGAGGCCGTCGACGACGGCATGTTGCTGGCCGAGCGCGACAGACACGACGAGCGTGTGCTCCTTGTTGTCCAAGCCCGTCGCATCCCACACAACGTCCGACGCGACCGTCTCCGGCCCATCGACGACGAACGGGGTCTGGGTGTAGTCCGTCAGATCAACGAACACGGGAGATTGGCCATCGATGGAGATGGCCGTGTTCACTTGAAATGGCCACAGAGGCGAATAGAAATAGATAGCGACCCCTGCTGCGCTATCAGCGTCGTTGAACCGAATCGACCTCGTCGTCGCTACACACCTGTGAAGTTGAACGTGGCCGTTGCATTCGGGTTGGAGGTCACCCTGTGCTGGCCGCCAAAGTTCAAGGGGTCGAACGGAGTCTCCTTCCAGCTGAACGCAGGATGATAAGTAATAGATGGGCTATTGTCGTCGACGGTGATGTTGGTCGCGGCCGCCACGATGCGGAAGAGATAGGCGACGAATAGCGTCGGCAGCAGCATTCTCGTGCCACAACTGCTGCTCTAGACGCAATTCATGCCCTGTGGTCGTCGTTCAACGTGAAAAGAGTTGTGCAGCGGTCGTTGTTCTTGGGAACTTTGTGCCTGGGCTCTGTTTGGCTTCGCCCAGCAATCAGCATCGCGTGCTTCTTTTCCACCCGCTACGACCACCGATAACGCCATAGTCCGAGGAAAGCAACCCAGGACTCAATACTTTGCAAGAAAACGGGATATGGAACGGGAGAAAGGCAGAAGTTTGTCAACGATTAGAGGTGGAGGATGCCTGGTGAGTTTTCGTCGTTTACTTGAGACGTTGAAGCTGACTGAGACATTCGAAATATAGATATTACTTTGACTGAGAGCTAGGTGTGAGGCGATCTTGGACAAGGACCTCAAGATTTCCTCGCTCGACACAGGGCAAGTGAATCTCTGGCAATACGATGATCTCGACCTAGGAATACCTTCGCATCCTAGGGACAAGTATCGGACGTCAGATGTGTCGCCTGTGCTGTGTCGTACGTGGATTCCTTGTCGTGCTTGTATCGAACTGAGACATCCACCTTCTATACAGCCGCGCATATATTCACATCTTTCAAGCTTCATGGTCCAGAAATTCGGTGCTGCTGATCCGACACGCTAATTCTCAAAGGCTCATCTTTCGCGTCCATGAGTGAATCTACGAGCAGAGCAACGGCGCCTTGTTCTGAAATGCGCACCAAGAGACGGAATACCCCGGCATACGGTGATTGCGATCTTTACCGGTTCTCAGTATCCATATTCCAGAAGAGCGAGACGATTCTGTGACGCCGTCTCCCTTTCGAGATGTTTGCCTACGAGAGGCCATACAACAAGCATCTCGAGGTCGAGGTTGTTGGGTAGGGCTGGATATTTTCCTTTCCAACCACTGGGACAAAACGCTTCAATGGTTGGCAATTTTTTCTCGAAGATCACATCGCCCCCTGCACTTTGATTTCTCTCGCAGAGCTCTAGTGGTCATCCTTGGGAGGCAGAATCGAAGCAGGCGACGCCTGGATAGGCATGAAAGCCATCCAGGTGCTACTGATTGCTTCATGGGAGGTAGAAATCGTGTGTAAACTATGTAGCAGAAATTCATATCTTAAGATTCTTTCAATGTGAGCAGGACGCGTCGCGTCGTTGTGGCTGTGCATACACTCTTTGTTCCTGACTTCCTCCAGCCTCCGAGTCCTCGACACCCCTCGAGCGCGTTATGTGATTATCTTGTTTTCAAAGGTCCTCTCATGAATCGGGATGACGTCCTCATGAAGGCGACAATTGCGCCACAGGAATAACAATGCCAGTGATCCGTTGACAGGGCAGATGAACGAGGTCGTCATGACCGGACAAACAACCTGGCCCATGAAGATGGTAAATCCTTGTTTTTTCTTTTGTTTTCGCCTTGCACTGTACATTGACGAGGGTTGCCAGCTTTTTCGATGCACAGGGGACCTCTTACAAGTTTCATTCCAAGTACAATAATGTTCGAGTCGGCCGACCAACAGTTACAGAATTCCAAATATACGGCCACAGAAGCACGTTTACAACGAGGCGTTTTACGTTCTCGCAGCAGGGTAGTGCTTCATAGGCTCGAGCACAGCCAGAAACAGAACGTGTCTGCCGTCATCTCTTTTCTCAAGCACAAGTTCTTGCCTCGTGTTGCAAGACCCGCGATCAATCTTCGGACTGATACCTGTTGTCTAATCTCCTTGAGGTGAGAGGATTCATTTCATCAGGCGGAATGTCGGTTCCAGAGACTCATTGTCGTTCGAATAGGCTACGCGGACGCGTGGAGAGAGGCCCGAACGTCCAAGGAAAATGGGGACACAACGTGTTTGCCTTGTTTTGTGATCTACGCGCGATTATCACGACCCTCCCACACGCAATCTTGCATCGGCACCACCGCTCCGCGCCTCGACGCAACCTCCTGGCATCTCATTGATAATGCCCTCTCGCCTGCCCGCCATCTCCTCGCATCTTCTCCCCACCCCACCGCTTCTACCCAACGGCTAGGACAAGACACACGGCCAGCCACATCCTACCCACAACTTTATCTATCTATTCCACCCTCCTCCCTCGTAGACGACCATGAGCAGCCCTTCTCCCAAACCTGGCAGGTGGTCTTCCCGCATGGGCGGCGCCCTCCGCCGAACCTCGACTCTCCTTAGCATCGCGAGACCTGGTACGCCTTCTAGAGAGAATGGGTCTGACAAAGACAGCGACACTGCGTCTCTGAGGCGCAGCACGTCCCGCTCTAGTCTCTCTGGCCCGTCAACCCTTGCTCCTCCAGCTCCAGCTCCTCAAGTGAGTGCTCCAAGTCCCATCGCGGAGAGTCCTGCTCGCGAGGAGTTAGCCGTCCAACAAGACATTGTCGGCCCATCGCCTCTTGCCAAGCAGACCACTGCGGAGCCCGAGTCTATCGAAGCTGCCGTTACAGCCTCTCCCGAACCTGCTCCGGTCCCTGCTCGTGCAGAAACTGTTGAAGACATAGCGAGTCCGGTTGGCTACATCCCACCTCCGGTCATCGACTCCTCTGCCGGAAACCCAGGAGCTTTTACTGACGAGCCTGAGGATCTTCCTCAACCCGAAGTCGCTGTTGACCCGTTCGCTGCATCTAACACCGGCCCACCTGTTCCACCTGTCGAGGAGGCGAAATCAGAAGTCGCGCCTCAACCAGCCATCGAAGAACCGGCTGTCCAGCCACAAGTCATCACGGCTCCAGCGCTCGAGCAAACCCCGTCCTATTTCGACAAACCCATGGCAGAGAGCATGAAGTCGGCCGAATCGCTCGTTCCAGCCTCTAGAGCAGAGTTTGCGGAGGCCGTTGAACAGAACACCGCAATCGAGGCAGCGGCACCTAAAGCAGAGGTGCAGCAGCCCACTTTACCGTCAGCACCAGCAGCTCAAGCTCAAGAACCCGACTACGAACACGGCGAGGCGGCATCTTACTACCGCGGCGACCCATCAATGCCCATTGCGGAGCCGCATCGTGTTACTGAGCCTGAGCACGAGGCGGAGCAGCAGCCAGCAGAGCCCGAAGTCGTCCAGCAACCCATACATGCGCCCGTGCCTCAGCTCAGCACCACCGTTATGCCCAGCTACGACCTCCCTGAGTACTCACATCAAGAGATCTGGGGTGGCGCCTCGCATGGACAAGCTCCGAAGCCACACGATGTCTGGTCTGCTCCGTCGCAAGATCCTGCTCAGTCAGCGTACCATGGCCCGTTGCCTGTCCCAATTCCGATTCCTGTCCCAGCTGGAGGAGCGAGCGGAGCTGGTAACGGGCACGCCAGCTATCATGGCGAGTCGTCGATTAGGTTCGTCAAACAATTTCTACTTATGATTCTGAAAAGCTGATATAAATTTGATTAGGATGCCGAATCCACACCCCGAACCTGCATACAGCGACCCCTTTGCGGATCCTGTCGCTCCAATCATCGCTATAACGCACTCTGACGCGCCGCATATGCCTCAGTATGTGTTCTTTCCATGTCCGAACCCCGAGTGAAAGCTGACTGATTTTGAACTTGTAGTCCTGAAGTTTCTCGGCGACACCAGCAGGGGCCTACGGAGACGCCCAACGATGCTCAAGGTATCATCACCATGCCTCTGCCACCAATGAATGAAGTCGTACACAAGGAGTATGTTTAGACCTATTCATACCTTTGGTAATCTTACCTTTTTTTTTTTATTCAAGGCCTGTTCATCGCGTCCCATCACATTCAAGCCTTGGAGGCAGCCGTATCAATTTGGAGACTGAGTACGTCGACGTACCCTTTTTTATCGTTCTTCCAGCTCATTGCTTCGTCTTCAGCGAGACTCTGCCTCTCCTTTCCCGTCCAGCAGGAAAGAGCAACTATCTCAACACCTCCACCCACGGACACAAGCATGGCGCCTCCTCCACCCACCACGTCACAATCTCGCCTCTAGCTCCCTCTCCTTCATGGACACCACATGGAATCAGCCACCCTCGTCTGCACGAGCTCGGATGGCTCGAGTACCACCTCCCAGATGGAACTGTTTACTACGTCCATCCTACACGACGCATCACGACCGACATCAACCTCCGCTCCGAGAGGCTCCTGGATGCCGTCTCCTCATGGCTCGATGAGCGTCGTGACGAGAGCCCCAACATCGGAGTCGAGTGTTGGCTGAAGGAGGTTAAGGATCCGAAGAAAGGGTCCAAGGGCGGTTGGGGCAGAAAGTCTGGGAAAGACGAAGCGCCGGTGGTGTTGGAGAGGTATCTCGTCGACCATCATGTGCGGACGGTGGTCAAGGATGACGAAGAGGAGAGGAGCTTGGTCGGCTTCGGCAGGAACCATGCTTACAGCAATGGCCACGGCGGACATGGGAAGGGCAAGAAGCAGGCTGTCCCGAAGGTCGAAGAAGATCGTGCGTGGCTCGGGGCTTTCTTGTTTCTTCACTTGCTAATTCTGACGTTGCAGAACTCGACTTGGAGTACCGTTATTGGTCGTTCATGGAGGCGCATCCGGCTCATACTACTCTGCCTCACAAGGCGCGAACTGAAGCAGTAGATGTCTTGAATTGGGCTTGGACCGATCGACTTCTGCCCTCTCATCGCGCCATCCCTGCTCCTTTCTCCCAGGAAGAGTGCCAGGAATTGATCAACATCCTCCGTTCCTTCAACAGTGGTAAGCATTTGTCTCAAAGTCGCGTGCGATAGCGAACCTCAATCGGACCACTTTTCAGATAGCCAACAAGACGACAACGGCATTCAAACTCGTGTTGTTGCCAGGATTCTCTTGCGAGTTGGTAAGTAACTCGAACCCTCATCTGAGCCTTTCTGAGCAGTATTCTTCGTGATGCAGCCCAGTGGCGTCAAACCTATTTCCGTCCCAACAAGCCTTTGCCCAAAGATGTTGGCACGCCTATCGGTGCATTGCCAGTTCAACGTCGACCATTCCGCAGGGCCGTCTTCGACTTGCTGATCTCCTGCCTGTGCCTCGGCATTCCATACCTCTTCATCGAACGGGCCCGTGTCGCCCTCCGCGGAGCTGACCATGAATCTGGTCTTCGACATTCAAGTCCAATGCTCATCATCGGCGCATGCACCTGCCTTGTGGTGAGTTTATTTCTTCGCCTCCGTACCGCCTACCGACCTAGCTTTTGTTGGGAAGGCTGCGATTGTCTTGAGCGCATCTGTAACCTTCCTCTCTTTGCCAGGCCTGGACAGTGTCGCGCGCACTTCAGGGATGGTGGCCGTCCTCTTCGCTGCAGGTGCCATTGCCGCCACTGGCGTGGCTGTCCTCCGGCATAAGGCGGATCTGGAACGTCCAGTATCGCGTGTAGGCGTCGAAGGGATCATGATTGTCACAGTACGTTTTTTCGTTCTTTCCTGCTGAAATGGCTTGTCTAACGCGGCACGCTGAATCTCAGAGACGAACGATGGCACTATCGTTGCCCACTGTTTTCCTTGCCTATTCTCTCATTGCATTTGTAACAGGCCTTGTACTTTACGTGTATCGCGGCGTCTCTTTTACCGACCCATCGTTGCCTCGCAACTCCTTCGAGGATTATACCAGATGGACTGTGGTCGGCATCGTGGGTGTCCTCGCAGGCATGCTGACAACCACAATGCTTTTGTTCCAGGGATAAGGCATTTATTCCTTCATCTCCTGCTTCGTTGACCACGCTCCTCTATGACCACTTTTTCTATTTATTACGAATCATGAATTCCACACGCACGACTTGCTAGACATGACCCCGTCTCTCTTTAAGACATTTTGTATATGTACATACCTCTTCGCAATTCGCATTGACAGCGCCTTCGCCCTTCAGCTTCAGTCGTCATGTTCGCAATTTACGATATGGAGCGGCGTAAAGATGATTTCATTATTTTAACAGAAGAAAAACGTGAAACTATCGTGATACAGTGCATATCTACAAACTCATGATTTCTCGCTGTTTGAGGGTTGCTCGGTTTGCTCGTCGGCGAAACCTTTACGGTCTCCTTTGCCGATGGCGTTGAGCTCAGCCTCGCGCCTATCGAGGTTCCTGAATGTAATGAAGAAGATGGTGCCGATGACCCAAGCGGTAACACCGAACGAACCGAAGAGCCATGCGAACTTGGGCTCGGTGTTGACAGCGGTGAGGGTGAAGTTGAGGGCAGACGAGAGGGCGACCTGGAATTGGGAGAAAGCCATGACGACGGACTTCATGCGGGCGGGCGCCTTGGTGAAGGCGTACTCGAGCGAGGTGATCGAGGCGAAGATTTCGGAAAGGCCGACCATGATGTACGGGCCACTTACAATCCAGACGTTAATATCAGCAGGGAGTTGGACTTCGTCAGGCGTCATGCAGGCGGAAGGCTGGTTGTCGTGGCAAGGCGACCTCTGGAAGATGAAGTGCTGGAGGACGGCAGCGTACAGCATGGCTATAGATAGAAACGTAAGTATGAAGAAAAAACTCTTGAATTTGCGATGCTGCATACCAAGACCGGCGACGATGAAGCCAGTGAAAATACGCTTGATGGGGGTGAAGTTGATGCCTCTCCTGCGCAGGAAGGGGTAGATGACATAGTCGAATATGGGGATCATGATGACGATGCTGATAGGATTCAAATTCCTGGAGAACATTTTAGCATCAGGGTGAACCTCCTACGAACAGCTGAGAAAACGTACTGAATCAAATCATTGGGTGTGCCATCGAGCCTCATGCCAGCCGCTACAGTGCCGAGATTTCCATCAATCTGGGAGTAGCCTAGATAAAGATGACGTCGATTAGCCGACGTGAAAGGCGAAGGTGTAGGCGAAAACTTACAAAGCCAGAAGAAGGGGAAGAACAAGAAGACGGCGCAGGCGTTGAGCGTACGACCGACCTCACCGACGAATTCGTCGTCCCAAGTTATCTTCGCAGGAAGCTTGCCTTCTTCATAAGACGAAGGCTTAGCGGGGTCCCAGAAGTCGGGCTTCCTGATGTTGCGCACAGTCTTGAGGGGGTTGATGGACCAGGCCGGGGCAAGGGCGTAGATGATGACACGGATGGTCTGTCATTCAAAGTCAGTCGCGGCTGGTCTCGCTGCCAATGGAGATGTAGACGTACCTCGAGCAAGATCGAGCCACGAGGAGGGGTCTTGACATACTGGTTCTTGCCGATAAGAAGGATGCCGGGGACGAGGAAGAAGATGCAAGTCGGCACGAGGTAAGCAATCCAGTACCCATTATCGCGAGCAAGGAAAGACGCCGAAATGGCACCGCACGCTCCCAAGTTGATGGCGGCATAGAACCCTGCGAGTAAAACCCCAGATGTAAGTTTAGCCGACGCAGACAGACAGACAGACGGCATCGCGCCAAGACAAAGCAGAAACTCACAAAGGTAGATACTCTGGATAGTGACAGAGGGCGACATGATAACAACTTCGCCCGAGTCCAAAGTAACTGCGATAGTGGGAGAAGCACATCAGATGATATTTACATTGAGATGGTTGTCGACAGATAACGCACCTTTTCGAAGCTTCCCAGTATACTGCTCAGCGATCATGGGAGAAACGTTAGCCTTGATCGCACCAGCTCCGAGACCCTGTGAATAGAAGATTTAGAACTATGGAAATGCTGAACTGCTAAAACATCGCGACGTACCATGATAACGATGGAAAAAACGAGCAGACCCATCGCACCGTCGGGGTTGGCGAGAGACGGAGCGGAAGCAGAACCGACGAGAATGATGTGACCAGCCAGGCAAACCACGGAGAAGACCATGATGGTCTTGTAGCGACCCCAGAGGGTGTCGGCGATAATTCCACCAATCCAGGGAGTGACATAAACCCAGAACGTATTGAACTAGAAGGATGTCCATGAGCGGCGATTAAATGATGGACAGCAGTAACTCACGGTACGGATAGCAAAGGAGATCTGCTGGCCTTTGTTGAGAGCGCCAGCTACACCGCCCGCGCGATCGGCGTCGACAACGACTGCACCAGTGGTGGAGAACCTAGGAAGAGGCGCACGGATGTAGTTGTTGAAGATGTTCGTCGTGCCGTAGTACGTCCATCTGATAGGTGAACTATATGAAAAAGCGTCCAGTCGAGAGAGAGGGATTGGTCTTACCGCTCGGCGAATTCGACGAAGACAACCAACCAGGCAGCGTAAGGCAGCCTGTCGGCGACATGTCTCAGGGTGTCGAGGTCATGCTGAGTGACGCCCTCGGAGCCCTCGATGAAGCTCAGGGAGTCATCGGAGTGGTGTCCAAGCTTTTCATCGTCAAAAGAGGGAGAACGGGGGACCTCTTTGGTAACGGCTTTCTCGTCGAGGGCAGGGGCGGCCATGTCGGCGGGAGACAGAGACGACTGAGAAAGAGGCCTGAGAAACGCGAGGCGATTCTACCGACGATTATATAGGCTTCCTCACAAGCTTGGAGTGCACACTCCCTCGATAAGGTTCCACAATGTTGAGTTGGGTTGCACATGGGGCGCGCGTTCTTGGCATTTGGGCATTTCTGCCAAGCCAATGCTGCCGGTGGAGGTTGGGATTAGACTGTCGTCCTGGGCATAAATTGATGATTCTGGGTGATGTGCGAAAGGACAGAACACATACGTAGGGCAAAAATAGACGAATCTCGCGATCTGGGACATGAAGAGACCCAGGTCCAGCGACAATTTGGGACCGGAGCATTTTTTGCATGTAGTGCCAAAAGAAGGTCGAACACATGAACGAGACGGCGAAAGCATGGGGAGCCATTTCTCGCCAAGAACGGACCAACTGATCGAGTACATAGAGAGGAAAGAGAAGCCTGTCAGAGCCCGTCGGAGTCCTGCGAGAAGAAAGGACCGTCTTGTCAACATGACACTCGACATAGCACACGACTCGAAAGATCTCGCCATAGACGCACAATTCATCGCCCTCGCGCGGTTGGCGCATTTTGAAACACCCCTAAACACCCTTCGACTTGTGCCATTTTTCAGCATTGCGGATGCAGCTGGAAGCGGTGAGAGTCCATGTGCATCATTCGCTACTACAGGCGTGGACGCGAACTCGGGCATCGCTAGACCGGCGACCAGACCGCCAGGGCCCTGTTTCATTCAGCTGCAGCCCAATCTTGAAGAAAAAGGTTAGCCGACTGGGGATCTGTTGGAAACCTAAGCGCGTTTGGCACCTGAACTCACCTTTGCCGATAGCCGCCCCCAGTTGAACATTGACCCCTCACCGTAATTCCGTAGGCTCAGCATCATCAAAGATAGAGATGAAGGGGGTGTTGTATATGTTTAAGAACATTCCGGCATCGCAGCAGCGATGGTGGTAGCGATAAGGGAGGGGAATTTGACGTCGTGGGTTGACTCACGCGCCTTTATTTGTTCACTGGTTTCTTGCCAAACACGCCGCCACCACTGCCGGACTTCAACTTAGGCGCCCACAAGCGCCGTATCGCGACCTTTAGAGGCTTCGAGAAGAAGTGCTAGAACCCTCAAAGCTAAGAAGCACGAATATTCAATTTTGCTCGCTACACATGTATCCGACGTCACTCTGGCTCAAAAACCTTAGAATGAATTTTACCCCGCTGAGTCGGATTTGGAGGTTGTCGATAAGACGGCAGGCGAGGCGGCAGAAGTCATTGAGCTCAACCCCTTGGATATATTTCTATGTCATTTAAAGGAACAAGTTCTGGAAGAAGTTCTTCACTACTCACTTAGCCGGCCTTGGATTCACAGATGATCCCGGAAGGACCTTTGCTTATCTTGGTCAACTGCTACGTCTTGATATGCAAGATAAGTGCATTCG
This sequence comes from Cyclocybe aegerita, assembly GCA_902728275.1. Taxonomy (NCBI): domain Eukaryota; kingdom Fungi; phylum Basidiomycota; class Agaricomycetes; order Agaricales; family Hemipholiotaceae; genus Cyclocybe; species Cyclocybe aegerita. The sequence continues at coordinate 495,371 of CACVBS010000024.1, forward strand.
ATCTTGGTATACCTTTGGCTGACATACATAGACATACATGTAGTTGCGTTCATGGGGCAACTTCTAGATGCTGTTAAGTTCGTACTGAATTCGCCGCTACCCGATTCGCCCACTGTCATCGGGATCATCACGCCTTCGCTGAACCATGTGCAGCTCTTGATATCCATTCCCATACGCTCTTTCCCCAAGGGTCCATCCTGTGTACGAGATAATCGGCCCTGGTTCCGCCTGGACGTCCATTGACACTTGTCGGCTTAGACGCCTAGATTTCAGCTACCCCGCCCCACCAATCGATACCCAGTGGCACGACCAATAATGCTCCTGATAGCTAATCTAAACGGCGCATAAAAACCCTCAGTACCTGCCCCAAGATGCGGAGACCTGCTTTCCGAAAGCGGGCGGAATATCGTGAACAAGGCTAGCTTTTCATTGCTCATCTTTGTGAAACGAAAAAGCTAATGAGGTGAATGACAGTCTCGCCATATGCACCAGACTGCATGGACATTTAATTTGCTTCAACCCTTTCTGTTGGTGAGCACTTTCGAGATGTAATCTGAATTGCTGCGCGATGGGCAGAAATGCAATAGGCGCTGGCTAATTTACCTCCCCATCTTCCTGGCGCCAAGTGAATAAACCAAGTAGCACAGCTTATAGTTCACATCCATACCTGCGCCACACAACATACAGCTGCGATGCTTCGACAGTCGAGCTTCGTACGCGATTGCTATGAATAAATTAAAACTATCCTAAATTTATCCCTGGACCGACAGCCATACGTGCCCTAGCGCATGGCAGACATCCTACCGTTGCCACCAGCGTCTTCGGCTCGGTACCAACAGCCCAAACAGTCGCGAAATGCCAGGTCTCTCTTCTCGAGAATATCCGGCAGGCGCAGCTCTAAAATTAATGCGACAATCAAAGGCGCTTAGCCCACCCCCAGATCCTTCCAAGCGCACGCTTCCCCATTCTTTCGTCCCCAGTTTCCACAAGTACCTCCGCTTGCCCCTTCTCCAGTCCCAGCTTCTCCTCACCCACGCCGCGTTCACGTGCTCGGATCGCAGGACCTTCACCGGGGCCCCATACCGCGTCGGTGACGAGATCCACCTCTGCGAGGGGAACAAAGTGCTTCGTCTTGCCAAGGAAGAACCGCTCATAGAGCGTGTACCCCGTGTAGAGGATAGTGTAGAGTGCCACGCCGATATACGTCGCCACAACATTCTACAAGACCCAATCAGCTTCCCACCCTTTCTCAGATTACTATAACTTTCAAAACGACTCACCCTCGCCTCGAATGGCTCTTGCCTCACCGACGCGTACCCTTGGCCAACAAACATCGCCGTCCCGAGTACCACCACCCCGATAGGCAGCAGTGGGAACAACGGCTGCTTGTACGGCAGATCCGTTATGTCACGTCCTTGCGCCTTCCATGCCGCCCGGAACCGCAGCGAGATGAGCCCGATGGACGTCCAGACAAGGAGAGCGGAGATGCCGGTAATGTTGAGCAGCCAGGTGAAGACGATGCCGGAGCCCCAGATCGTGGTGAGGAAGGTGAGGCAGGAGAAGAGGAGGGCCATCCTAGGCGTAGAGCAGGTTATGCATGAAGGGGAATTGTGAGGGGGTAGATGGACGTACAGAAGTGCAGGAACGGGAACGCCACGCTTGTTGACCCACCCAAACACCTTCGGCGCGTTCCCGGCGCGTGCGAGAGACAACAGCATGCGCGAGCTAGCGAAGAAACACGAATTCGTCGCCGACAGGACCGCCGTGAGCAGAACGGCGTTCACCAGGTGCACCGCAGCGCCAAACCCAGCGCGCACGAACACAACCGTAATCGGCGATGCCGCAACGTCGCTGTCTACACTCAAACAAGACGAATTCAGCCACTTTCTCGAGAGTATACTTCGGAAACCCACCAAACGCTGCATTCAAAAGCGTCTCATCCGCATGGTTAATACACAATCCCATCGTCAAGATCGCAAGGATATAAAATAGCACAATCCGGAAGAACGTCGCCTTGATCGCCCGCGGGACCGACTTGTGCGGCTTCGCCGACTCCCCAGCGGCGATCGCGACGAGCTCGATACCGCCGAAGGAGTAGAACGCATACACGAACGTCTGCGCAAAATTGGCGAACCCGCCGATGAACGCTTGGCCATTTTGGAAATTCGAGAGACCCTGTCAAGGTTTGCGGTGGGCAGGGGAAAAATGTGGAGAGAGATGAGGGCTTACGGGTCCTGGGTGATTCTTGACTCCTCCCCAGTCGTAGATGAGGCCGACGATAATGAAGAATATGATCATGACCACTTTGATCATGGCGAACCAGTATTCAGTCTCGCCTGATCGCTGTTAGAGTATAGCCTTTCAGAAGGACAATTAAGGTGACGTACCATAGACCCTGACATGAATTAATTGCAAAGCAAACATGGGGATGATGATGATAATCGCCCAATGCCATGGTTGTAGAGTTTGCGTCCAGAACTGGAGGATGACCGCAGCTGCAGTCAGCTCGCTTGCTGCGAGGCTTTCAGTGTCCTACCAGCACGTTGAAGAGAACCGGACCCACGTATTGATAAACTCCTAAGAGGAAAATCAGAAAAACAACACCTAAACCGACGAAACTCGGAACGCACCATTGCAACCAATAGTTCCAACCTGATCTCCGCCGTGCATCAGAGATATTCAACGCATCCAGATTCGCCGCTAAACTCACCCAGGGTAAAGCCTAACGCCGGCGAAACGAAGCGTGTCCCAAATGTCGAGAACGCGCCCGAGACGGGGAACATTGATGACATTTCTCCAAGCGCGATAACAACGGTGTAGACGAACAAACCGACAACGCAGTAAGACAGGAGAGTGCTCCCAGGTCCTGCCAGCGCGATGGACTATCGAGAGCATTAGGATACAGCGCCCAAAGTCCAGAGAAGCTACGTACCGATCCAGCACTGAGGAAAATTCCTGTCCCTATCGTTCCGCCAATTGCTGAGGGACTGGAATTAGGGAAAATAGAGGAAATTTGACACCCGAGCTCACCAATCATCATCAAATGTCGGCTCTTCATCCCTCTCTGCGTCTCGTTGCCCGCCTCTGCACCCAACTTCTTCCAGAACCCGCCATTGTTCGTCAGAGCCGTTTCATTATTCGAGTCATGGGAGCCGGAAGAGTCCTCTTTCGCGATGCTATCACGCGAAGCCGATTGAGACGTTGGCGACATTGTCTCCGATTCCGACCCGTTCCTGTATAGGTCGTATTCCCGGATCTCGTTAAACGATGATGGAGGTCGAGGAAGAAGAAGGGTGGCTATATAGACCTCCGAAGCATGCAATCGAACGCTTTACCACGAAAATAAGACGCCATCGGGCACCATGTGGGCGTTGGTCGGTTCAGCAGCCCGATCTCTATTCCGTGCCCCTCGATCTCACCTCGCAAGGGGCAGAAGGACGGTTATTTATAGGTCATGGCAAAAACTGACGGAATAGGTATCTGAAGGTTGGAATTGCTAAGAGTTCGGGGTGTCGTCAGCTTAAGTTCCATTTTTAGGCGTCTGTCCGACTCTGTCGAGGTGTAAGGGGACTGCGAGGCGTCATGCGGTGGTAAGAACCGAGGCCTTGGTGAGCCATGCACTAGCGAAATTTAACTGATAAGATAAGATGCATGGTGTCGAGCTCGAATAGATCTGAACTCGAATTTCGGTCCAAGAAGTAGTTGAACCAGCTGATAAGCGAGGCAGAGCGAAAAGCGAGACTTTTCGCCGCACTCGGGACTGAAGGACCTTGACAAATTTCAAAGGTATTCCTGAAAATTAACGAGCAATGTCAGGGGATCGACGGGATGCTCACCGCATGTTCGCCACTCAACATTCCCGCCATTAATTGAATGTCTGTTCCCGACAATATCTCGGCGTGGTCGCCTTATGATCCATTTCACGCCAGAGCTGACCGCCCCAATAGAATAAAGTACGAAGGAGTTTCTCCTCAAAATATTAACGAAACCAGAAAATGGTGGAGATCTTCAATGTAAGCTTTGTGAAATTTAGCAATATTCAACAAGCAGAATAGCCGTTAATCGAAGGCGGTTCCATTTAAACTTTAAAATATGGATCTATCCATTCACGAACTTCAACAAACTTTATATTCTGTAACGAAATATACTTCTAGCATCGCCGTTATCATGGACGATGGTGAAATAGAATAGGCGCTCAGAGAAATGGCAACAGAACACCAAGTTAAAGCGCCCTGGACTAGGACTACTAGGGCTCATGGAGCCACGGTCTACAGAATATCCTATACGCGAAGACCGAAAGATGGCTTGACGTTTCCGACAAGATACATGTCTTTACAATCGTGTGAGGGAGCGGCCACTGGCTGGTGGTGACGACGGGCGCTTCCGTAGATGCCGGCGTGCCGATGGTGGCCGCGGCTGAGCCTGAAAATTGGGGTGCTTCGTTGATCAGTGTTTTCGTTGGTTGATGTCCGCGGCCACAGGTGGCCACATTTCTCTTATAAATGTCGCGAATTCTGAATCCCTTGCACCCCATTACACCACAATAGCCGTTTCCATGGCTGAAGACGACCCACTTGCCGCCGCCCTCAAGCAAATCGAAAAAGAAATTGAAGATCTTCTTTCGAAAAGAGACAACTTATTGCGTCGCATTCGCGGCGCCACCTGTCCCGCCTTACCTCCCGACGTCCTTCTCGAGGTTTTTCACCATCTCCTGAACGACGACAACGACTCAAAGACCATCATCTACCCCTCCCACGTCTGCCGTCTCTGGCGTAGAACTGCCATCGGTGCCCCCTTCTTGTGGACGCAGCTGTTGATTGGCACGTCTGAAGAAGGAAAGGATGCTGCGACGGTGGCATACGCTGCCACTTGCGCTCAACGTGCGGGTGGACGCCTGATGTTTCTGACAATGGTGGAGCGAACAACTTGGCCGCCAAAGCCATCGTCAAAGGACTTCCTCTTATCCATCCTCGAGGCGACACGAAGCTGCAGATGGGAGAAGATCTGCCTATCGTCGGGACACACCTGCGATTTCGGGCACCTTTTCGGCGGGTGCTTGGACTCCGAGAAAGTAGCGGAGGTCCATACCTTCTCCTTGACGAACCGTGACAGTGAAGCACACTCGAAGGCAGGAATTATCAACCTCCAGCCATACCGTGCTCTTACGAGCTTCACGTTTGACTGCCGGAAGCAAAGGAATGCCGACATCCTCTCTGTTCCGTGGCAGCAACTGACCTACTTGAAGCTCGTTACGGCCATGGGCACAGACCAACATCTCCAATTTCTACGACAATGTGTCAATTTGGAAACATGCATCCTTAAAGACGAATCTCGAAGTCGCCCCGCTCGTCACGCACCTGTCCACCTTCTCAAACTGAAACGCCTGGAAATACTGGAGACACCTGATATCATTTTCGACCTTCACACTCCCGCTATTGAAGAACTTGTCCTGCATTCCAATTCGGACGATTACGGACGGGAGGAGCTGTGGGACTATCTCAGTAGCATCGGGTCCACCTTGCGAAAGATAGAGCTTCCCGGCGAGATGATGTGGCAGTTTCCATCGTTCTTCGAGTCGTTGGAAGTCCTAGAAGAGCTCGGTATCTCGGGTTCACTCGAGGGCAGATGGGATGACGGCTTCGAGGATGAACGAATGAGTCATGATCAAGGCGTTAGAGTTTTGTTACAAGACATGTTGTACTCACGCCCTCGATTGCGTACGTTGGAGTTGAAGAACCAGTGGTGCTGCCCTGGTGAACACATCCAGGACTGCCTTCTCCAATTCGTGGAGGATCGCATCAAGCGTGGAAAGCCGACTGCTTTGGAGCGTGTCACATATCGGGTGGACACGCATACAAAGCGAAGGATGGAAGAAATAGCAACACGCTTTGAGAATTTGAGGAAAGGAGGGACTGTTACTTTAGATATCGAATCTTAAACAAATGCATTATTTTGACACACGCCTTCAGATACCACCCGCCCCCTCGAGGGGCGCTGAGCCCGACATTCACCTGCTCGTGTTCGGACACATTGCTAACGGCTCAAACCTGTACCAACATTTCATCAATAGGGATGCCATACGCGTAACCTCGTTTGACCCACTGGCGAGAGTAAGTGATGCTTCTCAGTGAGCATATTTCATGCAGAATTTGTGCAGAATTCAGTGAGTACTTACGCCGATCTTTCAGCTGTGAATAATCTTATTTCGTTCGCCTGTATCAAGAAGCTTGGTGGAGAGAAGGAGAGCAAGAAGAGTGTATTGAATAACGTCTTCGATTATTGTGATATGTTGCGACATACCCTCCGTCTGGGGTGACCTCTGATGTGACGGTCTCCCCTGAGGGTCATTTCCATCTTATCAACACTGTCAACAGTAGAATACGAAGTCCTAGGACCCCTAGCAAAGCAAAGTCAGCATCTGAGACAATTGCTGACAACTTAGCGCTTTCCTCGGTTTGGATGGACTGAAGAAATTGCAAATTTATTTTTGGCTGTAGCATTCCTTGATACACCTCGCGGGTCGTTATGGTTGGCGGGTCTGCTCTGGGTACTTCCTAATGAAGAAATGCATACCTCATTGGGGGGTATTGAATGAGGCTGTGTTCCGGACAGACCCGTGATCGGAGATTCAATGCGAACTGAGATTTGTTTCACTGCAACTGCAATTGCAACTTCCCACCAATCTCAACAACCAGACGATGGGATTGGAATACTACGATTCTTGCCCCTGGCCTGAGGAGTCCAAGCAACATCGTCTCGCACCAGCGGTCAGCCTCTCGAAGGCTGGTATTCCATGCGTCGTCTGGGCGGAAGATGCTCTTGCCTTCATCCATCTCGTGCCCACCGGTCTTTCTTCTCTCCAGCTCCTCATTCCGGATGAGCTCATTCACAAAGCGACCTCCATTCTGACTACCCAGTCTTTTCAAGTTGCCGATACACCACAGGAGTGGCTCGAGTATCCTATGTGGGACCGATCTACGCCATCTTGTCATCCAGGAAGTGTTGCTTTATGCACTACTGCTGCGGAAGACAGTCTGGATGAGGATGACCCCCCCCCAAGTATGGCTACATCCCCAATCTCTCTTCTCGGTCGATGTTCGCGACCACTCGCTCTCCATCACCCTCGACAAGTTCCCGGACACAGTGCGTTTCCTGACACGAGCGGCTTTTCTTGACACCATCTTTGCCCTCATCCTCGAGCCTCCCATTGGGTTTAACCATCACAGGTTTCACAGCACGATGATGTGTTATTATAGCGGTCTTATCCAGCATACCATGCGGGGCCCTAGCAGACTGCCATCAGGAGAGTTAGGAGAGGCCCACAAGGCAGCTTTGGCTGAGGTGAGAGAGGAGAATTACCCGTATTTCCACAATTTACTCTCCGGTGGACAAATGGCTTGGACCGAGGCCGTCGCACAGCGGCGGGAAGTCATGGGTAAGATCAGGTGAGTGCTGCCAGTTTTGTTGTCTGCAACGTGCTGAATGAGTTTTGCACTCAGAAAAGGACACGAAGTTGATCGTCCATTTCCACGAAACACCGCAGCAGTGGAAGAAAGAAATGCCAAGATTGCAGCAGCAGCAGCCATGCAACCAGTCTCAAATGCAACATAAGATAAACTGCAATATCATGTGCCTTGTTATGCTCCTCACATCGCATCATATGATTCACAGCCAACGGCGACCGTATTCCACTTCTACGTGGTGAACTGGCCATCATTTCGCAATAAATGTAATGCGCTTGCTCCGTCACTGATCAATATGCAGAGCTCTTGCATTGTTTATTAAAAATATATGCTACTATCACCAAAGATACGGTTTAGCGAAGTATCCCTTGACTTCCAACTTCAAGGTTCCTTACGGATCCAGCCTTTGATGGCGCCAACTTCGCGGGCGCCTATCCTGGCAAGCCTCATGCCTGTTCGGAGGTTAATTCACGTTGCCTACGTTCCAACTGGTAGTGCCCTGAGCGCCCCAAGTCGAATCGAGCTGATTGGAGGATGGGTCAATTGCCCTTAACCACTGGGTGGTTCAGGTGAACCACAGGCGCCAAACAAATACAGTCGGCGGAGTGTCAACTTCGCTGTGTTGGGAAACTTTTGAATCTCTTGGTAACAACGGGCCTTCTGGTCCCCACTATCCTGTACGTCCGAATTTCGCTAGGTTTTCAGAACGAAAGGTCATATATGACTCACAGATTTGCAGGAACCGCCAGAAAATCCCATGGACGAAGACGAACTGTCAAACGCTGCTCGCAAGAAGATTTATAAGGAGATTCAAGATCACCTTCTCTCGTTTAAGGAGCAACATTTGTCCCTTCTCGCCCAGCGAGCCGATTTACTGCAGCGTCATCGTGAACCCTACATCCCCACCGACGACCGTGCCTCCTGACATCCTTCTCGAGGTCTTTCGCCACCTCCTCCGAGACAACGACTCCTCCAAAATCATCCTCTACCCCTCCCATGCCTGTCATCTTTGGCGCAGATCCGCCGTCGGATCGGACCCGGATTTTAGTGGATCACCACGATAGCGAGGCAAAGAAGGACGCCATCGTTGAGTTTGCGATGACTTGTGGCGAACGCGCAATTGAATGCTTAATTAATGTCTTTGAATACTCAATCTGGGTAGTTGGCCTCTGACTCCCGCGCGCGTGCCCCGCACATGCGACGCGTCAAATAGGGGTATCACGAGACCGAGAATGATGGAAGCAGACCTCCGTGTACATCGGAGTTTCGCTCGACACAGAGTCTCGTCGACTTTTGAATTAGATATACATCATCTCCCTGCACAATTTACAGGTACTAACCCGAGCTACGTTATGTACGATAAGGGCCACGGGTGTTTTACTTTCTAACTCTGCTGTACTGTAGTGCATGTGAACCGCGGAAGCATTGCAAAATATGCCTCTTGACCCGAAACCACGTCTACCACCTTTCTAATATCCTCGGTAATCATTGTGTGTAGCCCCGGTTTGCATACAAGACATTAGATCGTCCATCCAATATATCCAACGGAGTTGAACTACGGTTCACGAACGAGTGATACAAGCACAAGGCTCGTCTTGACTGTTTCTCAGGTCAGGGAACAGTTTGCTAATAATCTCAAAGGCCGATAACCTGCGATGCCCGGCATAAAGCACCTTGAATGCACCAATTCAGCCCTTTCACCTCAAGACGAACATCTGGTCCGCGGCCTAGCCAGTGACATCGACCTGCATCTCAAAAAACTTGACACTGAGCTCGAGGAGATCATGCAACGATATCAAGACCGACGCGCAACCCTCCTTCTCCAACGCAAACCGTTAACGTCTTTGCTCTCCGGAATGCGACGATTCCCAGGCGAGATATTCAGGGAAATCTTCTTATACATCGCCGTCGAAGATTCCGCCGAGCTCATCCCCTCCGCTCAAGTGTGTCGACGCTGGCGGGAGATCGCGCTCGAGTTCCCAGAGCTATGGACCAACATCGTGTTGGGATCTTCGAAAGCTCTTACTGAGCAGCAATCGAGAGGGATCCTACAAATATTGGCCACGCGATCGAAGGAGTGGCCCCTGTCTTTGACGTTGCGGGTGGTGCCCGAGATGGATGTGAACTGGTTCTATTGGATGCCAGACCTACTCAAGGAATTTGTTTTTAACAAACCCTGGCGATCGCTGATTGCATTCGACGATTTGGCCAAAACGACCCTTGATCCCGAAAAGAACGCCCGCTCTTTGGAGACCCTCCAATCACTTTCCATCATCGACACTTACTGTTGGCCATACTTCCTATCGGACCTCAACAAACGGAACATCGCAAAAGCAATCCCTAATGTCACCTCTCTAACGATCTCTGCCCTCACCAAATGCCCTAGCCCTTATTCCCGTCTAGTTTCCTGGAAGAAGCTTACCAGCCTGAAGATAACCTCCAACGTGATGAGCTGGTTGTCTTGTTTCCAAATACTCTCGGACTGCGCCAGTCTGGAAGAGGCGGATGTTCGCACCAGTAAGGAAGTGGACCCAACGCCAACAGACATACAAATTCTAGTCATGCCCCATCTCCGCCGAATGTCGATGTCTTCCGACAAGATACCCCAAATGCTTCCACAATTTCTCAGCACGCCGGTCCTCGAAGAGCTCGTAATTTCCTTCTGGGAAGATATCACGGTGGACGACGACCAAATGCCACTGCTGGAATGGATTCTTGATGCCGCGCCAACGCTGCGGACACTGCAAATTCCGGGACAGGTTGAGCTCCGAGCGCTTACTCTGGAACACTTTTCAGATTTTCCGTCGCCACCGCCGTTGGAGGAACTCGCTATTACCCCACCAAATAGATCTCCAATTGACATTTTCTGTTGGTTGACGGTGCAGGATGAAAAGGTGCTCTTCCCTCGCTTGAAACAACTTGAATTTCTCCACAACTCTACCACCTCGAAATACGACATTGAATATCTCCAGAAGCTTATCGACTCCCGCCGAAGTGCTGGGCTGGATGTTGCTTGTCCTCTTCGGCGAGTTGTATGGGAAGTGGATGGTGAAATGCTAGAGGAGTCTTCGGAGATCTTTTCTGATCTTTCCAAGGCTAAAGGGTTCAAAGTTGCTGTTCCTCTCAGCGGATATGGGGTGTACTACAATTCTAACAATTTCGTATAAATCTAACCAGAAGACTTGTGCATGTGTATAATTGGAGTATGCCAAGTCCTCCATCGGCTGGAAGGGCTGGCATAACTGTGAGATATAAGCATCTCGGTGGCGGAGTCCATGGTATTCAGCCTTCCAAAGAGTCAGTATGGGTTTCCAGTGACGAGGAATTCAAGACCCACCACTTCCGCCTCCGCCTCCGCCTCCTCCGCCTCCTCCTCCTCCACAGCCGCCGCCTATCATGAAGGATAAGTTTCAATCAAAGCAAAGGAAGGAACACAGCCAACCTCCGCCTCCGCCTCCGCCTCCACCCCCACCACATGCACTCGAGCTCCCTCCACCCCCACCACCAGCACCACCACATCCAGAGCTTGACCCCGCGCCGCCGCAAGAGCTCCATCCTCCTCCTCCGGATCCACCGCAGCTGCTCTACGCAACAAGATACATGCGTTCATACAAGGACGTACAGGAGGTAAAATCGACTCACGCTAGCACAACCAACAGGCGGCGCGACCGTGGTCCCGTGAACAGCTACACAGCCAGCATCAGCTGCGCCCATAGCTATCAGCGGCACGGGAACGAGGAAAGCAGGTCTGAACCCCGTCCTATTCCACCCCCTCGAGTTCCACGCCTGGCCATACGAATGCGGCGGCATGGACGTCGCGCCGTGTGAGATCGCATCCTTATCAGCCTTCCTCGCCGCCTCTTTCTTCGCCGCCTTGAGCTCTGCATACATGCGCGCGGTCGTCTCGTTCGCGCTCTTGCTATGGCTGTCGAAGTGCACGGCATTGTGATCACTTGGGTGTGTCGCCCCAAGGACGTCCGCACGGTTCGTGTATGGCGAAAGATGCGGGGCGGGTGCTGGAGGTGGGGCCGTGTAGGCTGAGATGAGACGCGAGAGACGCTTCCCGATTGATTCGCCCGGGACAGGGCACCCACAATGGGAGTATCGGACGCCGAACCGCTTCATCCAGGCTCGGCAGGTCGCATCGAAGGAGGAAGAGAGCTTGAGCCCTTCAACTTTGTCATCACTATAATGTTGGATAAGAAGGTGAAAGTTTTGAGAATATCGCTCATGCTTACTGGTCAATGAACTGATGAACATACGTGCTGCAATCCGCTTGATACTTTCCAGGCATGAGCTGATGCGTGTGCCACACTAGATCGATGTCGAGAGTTGGGACGAAGAACGATGCAGGCGAAGAAGCCATCAAGTCCAGAAATCTAAACAAATAGTTCAATGAGCATGCTGAGCTTCGATGTATAAGAAGACATTACGCATGGTATCTTGCGGTAGCGTGATGAAGAGCCATTTCATCTTCAGCCTCGTCAAAAAATCCTGGTCTGGTCCACCCGAGATCGTACATTTTCTGAACGAAAGACCCTTGCCGGAGAACAGCACCGACAAAGTCGATCGAGTAAATTTTGTCGTCGTTGTAAGCGCTCAAAATCTTGGTTTTCCTATCCAAGGACCCCGATGAGGTCCGAGGTAAGTATAGAGTATGTATATAGACAAGAAATAAAAGGCGTGAAATAGACCTTACAGTGTCGACGAAGGAGCTATCGCCTTGGTTAGTTTCGACATGGAGAAATTGGCGTAAGAGATTGCCGCGAGGATGTAAGCGTTTATGTATTCCGGTGACCCTTTGGGGTGATCTCTAAAGGACCCATATACCTCTATGTTTGCTGACACTTGTCGCTTCGTCGCCTTGGATGCATTCCGATCTGCAGGAGAAGCAGGATTGAAAAAAGTTCCACTACAAGTTAACATAGTGTAAGTAAGAGTAGTGAAGGTTCGGCAGCCTGAGGGCCGACGCACGGCAAATACGCAGGAGGAGTATGAGCAAGGTCTTGCACGAATTTACGAAAGGCGAGTCGTTCTTTCGTTATATCCAGTAATCCGCAGCCTTGGATACAGTTGGCGGTGAACTTCTGTTGGAGATAGCCCGTTCCGTTGTCAGTCATGAGATCTAAGCGCTCTAGTTAAATCTACCATCTGGACCAGTATTTCTGGCTACTCACAAACAGCGATCGGCATCGTGCAGTGAGGACATGCGATTGTACGTTGGTTGAAAAGTTGAGCGCTGTCGACGTAGTCGAAAGGTTGAGAGGTCTTTATCACCCAAAAGTCCACTTGTTCTGTAGACGGGGTATCAGGAATAACGACTTGACCTTTCTGCATTTGCTTTACTTCAAGGATAAGAAAACTTCTCAACGAGACGCGTACCAGAATTTGTTCGAACAGGGGCTCGAAATTCTGCAGGACACCGCATGCAGGGATTCGCAGGCAATCCTCTGCGTACCATCTAAGCCTATAGGTCAAAACATAGCCTTGAGAAGCAGTTTACGCCGTACCGCGGGTTAAGCATGTACGAATGCCAGACCTAGCGAAATTTAGCCAGAGGTGCAGGGATTTGGCAAAATAGAAGTACCATTAGGACGTCAAGGGGCGGCAGGACGATTTCCGGTTGCAACCTCGAGTCATCAATGTGCAATGAACGGCACCATATATCAAATCTAAGGTGAAAATTGAGTCCATGAATTCGCCAACGATGTCCTTGTACTCACCTCTCCACAGCCAAACCAACGAACCATGCCCATCTCCGCTCACTATCTGATGGCATGTGGAGAACTGAGACCTCGAGAGATTCGATACGTAACCTCAAAACTGCCAAAAGGTGAAGGAGGGCCAGGTGTCCTTTGATTTCCCGTAGTTTTACTAATGGCCTGGTGGTTTGCCCATGCCCAATGGTGTATTCAGATGGAATCTGCCGCCGTGTGTTGGTTCCGCCGTCCTGCGAGTCGCTCGTGGTGAAAGTAGAGGGTAGATTGGTCGCCATTCAGAAAGAGATGACTCGGGGAGTTGATGATGTTCGGTTTTCATGAGCAGCCATGGTGTAACTACTCGGGTAGAACGGTGTCGGGGCAGTGCCGACAGGGGGCTAGGCATCCGGGTCTTCGAGCGCTCACATCTATAAATATATCGGCTCCTTCGCCTGCATATGATAGATAAGTCTGTGTGACGCACGTTGCTCGAATGCTCGAGGATCCAGGTGCATGATAAAGTGTTTCACTTTCAGTGCATCAAGAGATGGTGGTAGTAGTTCAAGTTACATGCGGGGAAATTATGGAAGGCCGCGCCCATTTTGGCCAACGACTCGGAGCCGAGAAACACGAGTCGATCTAAACACGAACGAGGGTTGAGATGATAGCATGCAGCTCGAGAGGGATTATTTATATCTCTCGAGTTACAGAGGTCCTGTCAATCTCGTGTCGACTACCTGGCGCAAATGGCAGCATTGAGGCCTCCGCTTAGGAACTGGAGTACATGTCGCAACTTGAAGGCTTGCGATAAGAATGGAATACCTAAGGATCGTAGAAATATAGAAAAGTAGATCACGCTCACCTCTGACTCCATGCGTTTATATATAAAAGTAAATCATTCCTCCAAGTCGAACTTGACGCCTTGGCTTTCCCATTCGCTATACCTCGCCCTGCGCGCCTCTAGCTGCTGCCTGTCCTCGGAATTTAATCGGAAAACGACACTGCGCAACAAACTCGCCTTTCCGAGGCGCGATTCCAAGAACTTGAAGAGGTGATGTTCCACAACATGCTTTTCCTCAACGCTCTGGTCGATGAGCCGGATGACTTGAAGTCCAGGGAGGCATAAGGGCTGCTCGATGAGGTGGCCGAAGACACTCCACACGTCCAAGATGAGAGACCCGCGGTAGGAATAGTGGGAGTTGTCGCTAGATTCGGGGCTAAAAATACCGGCGATAGTCAGTTCCTCAAGCTCTACCAATGGCGCTAGAATTTCATTGGAACGTCCGGTGAGGCCAATTGCGGGCATCCGCAGTTTCTTGAGCGTCGGGGCGCATTGCTTGAGAAATGATGTCATGTATCCGCCCCCGTCTATTTCCAGGTAGCCCTTGTAGTCGAAACAGATTTCCTGAAGGACTGGACATACGAGTTTGGCGGGAATCAAATCGGGGACATAGAAGCAACCGAGAAGCTCCAGGATTCTGATTTTTGGGAGGTGTACAGGCTTTCCAGTTCGTTCGGGCAGAAAGAGGTCTTCAACATCTTCCGCTGTGTCTGGATAGATGGAGCAACCCTCTAGGTTGACGCAGTGGCGCAAGATGTTCAGATAGTCCAATGAAAACATATTGGAGGTCAGCTTCAGGTCCGTCAGCTGGCTCCACGGGGCCAGCACGCGGTCCGTGAACTCTTCGGAGAAGTCGAGGGTCAGTGATGTGAGTTGCGTGAAGGACTGCATATCCACCACGCCTCCCGCTATGTCCAGTTCGAATACGCCGGTCTCGTCGCGGGTACGACAAGTAAGCGACAAGGTCTTGAGCTGGTTCGTGTTTCCACGGTTGCTGTCCTCAAAAAATGGGGTAAGATCTTCAACTTGGTCCACCACCACCGATAAAGAGGCCAGTGTGCAGCTTTCCACCATTTTTAGCACGATGTCCAAGAAGGATTCGATTGAAAGCGTAAGAGGCCGTTCGCGAACTCGTTCTGTGATAACCTTCATGTACGCGCGAACTTTGTCTTCGTCTTGACCTCTCGCTCTTGCGCAAGTCTAAAGCCGAGGCGATTCCGTGGTTATCTCTCGCCATAGGCGGCAGACGTGGGACAATGGCACCATGGATCTTGAATCATCGCCAACGAGGTTTTCGAATACCTCCAGAAGGATTTCAGGCGGAAGAGACTGTATACAAACGCCATGAGGTGCTACTGCAGCTCGAGCTCGTCGGTCTAGCAGAATGGTGCGTCGAGCGTGGAAACGACGGTTGGCCTCGTCGGCCTCTGCATCGAGCAGCCGTATCTGTTCTTCGAAAGACTCCATGTATGTCCTTAAAAGAATGTGTCAAGCTTGATGTACGAGGCATAATGCAGGCAACATACGTGGTGGTTACACTGGTTAGCAATTAGGAAAATTGCCGAGCCCGGCCCGTGTGCAGTCGGGGGTCGCGATACGAAATGAAATTATAGGATATGCACCGTCCATAGTTTAACTCGAAATACGCTCTAGAAAAAAAGCTTGGTAGATGCCTTGAGGAGATTTTACATTGTGCAGACAGACAGGGCATTCCGCATGTGCACCTCTATGTCCAACCCACCATCATCCCTCAGCCTCTCAAAGGTGTGTCTGCGACGGCGCACATCTTCCCACATTCTCGAATCTAATAGATACCTGACCCGCCTCAGCCGCGATACCCAGCCGAAGCTTTCACGGTCCCCTATGTGCCTCGCCAGTTCTTCCGCCTCGTCGAAGCCGCGTCCGGAACGATGTTTCAATAACTTGAGGAATGCTGCGATGACATTGTCCGAAGTTGATCCAGTATTTCCAACACTTCTAGCCGGGGCATACTTGGTTCGCCTTGAAACGAGCATTCTCGTTGAAGTGCCTTGAGAAATCGGGTCGCCATTGGCATCACTGGTCTGGAATCGCCCAAAAATCACTAACTTCTCAAGGAAAATGAGGCGGGGGAAATATTCAATGAGGAAGTCAGCCTGAATGCCAGGAGCCCGAATACTTTTTAAGGTGCCGCCATTTCGACGCAGGAGATGCCGATAT
This sequence comes from Cyclocybe aegerita, assembly GCA_902728275.1. NCBI lineage: Eukaryota > Fungi > Basidiomycota > Agaricomycetes > Agaricales > Hemipholiotaceae > Cyclocybe > Cyclocybe aegerita. Next base: position 511,573 of record CACVBS010000024.1, read on the forward strand.
CCCTCTAAATCGTTGACGTTGAAGCATTCTGCATGATTAAGATACAGAGTTTCGAGCTGTGGGGCATGTATAATCTCTGGAAGAGCGCGAGCGACAAATTGGGAGGTGATACCTAGGTGTCTGAGGTGGGGTAGCGAGAGATGGCGCGTTCCATCTGGTCCCAGATCGTCTTCAGGGGTGTCGAAAGCGACGGAGCACGACCTCAAATTTGTTGTCTGGCGGAGAATTGAGATGACGTCTTCAAGGTCATTGATTACGTTTGTGAGCTCCAGCGAAGTAAGATTTGGCCACGTCGTAGACGCGTTGATCCTCCAGACATCTCCGCCATAACCCAGCTCCTTCAGGCGGGGAAGCATGTCAATCGTCCATGTTTCGACATCGGGATCTGGATGACGAGCGAGGGGGGATAAGTTGACCAAACTGCCTAGCAGTCCTTTCTTCATCCTGTCTCGGATTATGCGCGGCCCTTTGCAAAAGTAATGGTCTGTGATGGTGATGGATCGCCACTCTCGTCCGGCTGCCTCGTCGAAGATTGCTTCCAACCAATCGGTGCAGTGGTGGTGGCGCAGTTGTTCATCCACATCATCTATAGATGGAGGATCTCTGATGAGCAGGCTGAGTGGGAGGGTGAGGGAACGGGAGAGACACGTCCGAACGTGCCCATCTAGATTTACAGGCGACTGCGACCGGATGTTCAGCTTCGTCCAGAGCCGCGGGCTTCCTGTGATATAGCTTCGCCACTGCCGGCATACCTGCGAAGGCCGAACGAGCACTGTCGAATCGTTTTCAAGAAGATGTGCCAAAATCTCGCCGAAGAGTTCACGAGGCAAGAGGTCGCGGAATTTTGAAGGATTACGGCTCCTGGAGAGTTCCCGGAGACGCCGTCGCTTCCGTAGGAGCTCCTCTCGTACTGTCGCGTATTCTCTGAATAGCTCTTCCTGCAGCTTTGTGAGCCTTTGAATCTTCTCTTCGATGTTGTCATCGTCCGACTGGCTCTCGACTGGAAGGGGTCCTTCGAATTCTGTCGATTCCGAGCTCATCAAATGTTGTTCTAAAATCTAAGTCAGTCACAAGGGACGGTATATGAGGGTATGAGAGACTCACATCAGAATGATAATTCAGATGATGTGGTTACTGGTCAACCAATGAAATAATGAAATGTGAACTTGAGAATCGGTGATTGCCTTCAGAAATTACACATGAGTACCATACAGACGGGGAGCAAAGCGAAATCCTTCTACTTACTCCCGCAGGGTCCGTGGATGGGCGCCTAGTTCTCTGTACCAGAGTACAGACCAAGTTTTTTTCTGGAGAGGAAAGTTTTCGTACGGAGATGAGGAAGAAGAGGAAGAAGTGTCGCACTGTAAACTTCTGGTAACGCAGGTACGAGAGGAAGACTTTGTTGAAGTTCGGCCTAGGCTCGCCTTCACAGCTCGATTTCTGCAACAGTGGTCAACTTGCCATCATTTTGAAGACAGAATGCATCCGTCATTGAGCAGGTGGTAAAGAAAGATAGAATACTGGTTTGCAAAGCGTTGCTTCATGTTGAAAACAGGACGGGGATAATGAGAGGACTGTAAAAATACAATGAAGAAATAAATGCGCGTAATTCAATTACGAGGAGAGACGTGAAGGACAGGGCCTCTATGTACGGGTAATAATTAATAACGTCAATGCATAGTCAATAACAAAAGTCCACGCAACGTAACGCAAAGCTAGCCTGGTGGAGGAAGAGGCGAGGACGCCGACGGCGGCGGCGACCCAACAACCGCCAGCGCCGCATCGTTCCAACTCATCCGGCGACGGCCCAACGTCGACGGCTGTCTCTGCGGGGGCGGCACCATGCGCACCGTCGGTGGGCCATTCGCATCCAAGCTGCTGTTCGGGCTGATGTATCCCGCCGGCGGGCCCGATAGGGACGCGATCCCACGTCCCGCACGCCACGTCCCGACTCCAGCAGCCCCAGCGCCGAGTTCTGCCAGGTCAGGAGCGTAAGAGGACGAAGAGGGAGGAGGCCAGTCGCTTGGCTCCGGTGGGGGTGTAGGTGCGACAGGCGCGGCGCTTCCGACGATGCCAATGTCTGAGGTAGAGTCGGAGGTCAGGCTTTGTAGCTTTGGAGGTGGTGGCAGGGTAAGCTTGTCCTCTTTCTCTTTCTCCTTCTCCTGCACCTTCTGACGGAAGAACTTAAATTTCGGCAGTGTTGACTCTTTCTTCTTTTTCTCCGGCTTGGAGAGAGGCTGGACTTGGGGTGTTATCGGTGCTGATGCCTTCTCTTTCTCTTTCTCCTTCCGAGGTGGCGATTTCGTTGGCTCCGCGGAATTCTTGGACGCAGGTGCTACTACACCCACCGGCCGTTCTTGTTCCTGAGAGGGTGTCGAGATCGGAGGTGATGACGAAGATGAAGACGATGACGGCAATGGGAACGGCGAGGACATCGTGAGTGCCGGAGGTCTCGTCGGTGGAGGTGCTCTCTTGTTCTCAACTACAGTTGGCGACGGCGGGGATGATGCTGTAGAAGAGGCCGTGTTGGTAGCGGCCGCTGGTGCCTTGTCCTGCAGCGGCCTGGGAGGAGGTGGTTTCACCGAGCTTCTCTTGTTCTCCAACACCCGCACTGGCTCCGGGGTTGGCTTAGGCGGAGATGCAAGCACGATAGGTGCTGCTAGCGAGGTGGGAGGTAACGAGGAGGAGCTTGACGGTGCATTCTCTCGATCTCGCCCAGGAGACACAGGTGATGACGGCGTCGAAGGATATCTTGAGCTGACGCTATCCCTTTGGGTATTGTCCTGCGTCGGCGCCGGTATTGGCTGTTGTTGTACTGGAGGTGGGAATACCTTCGGCGGAGGTGTCGCCACGGCTTTAGCTTCCCGTTGTTCTTGGCTGGGTGGAGACACCGGGATCGGAACCAACGATGGCTGGGAAGCCGGAATCGAAAAATAGCTTTCAGTTGCCTGCGCTGGTTCCTGGAAAGGGTTTTCGACGGGTGTCACCAAGGCTTTCACTGGCGGCCGTGGGGGTGGGGGGACACGAGGCGACGACGGTGGTGAATGCGGAGGCGAAGATGACTTTGAGACATTGGACACCAAGACGTTGCCTGGCTGCTTCTCTGCATTCGGGAAGGCTCTCGGCGACAAGCCCTTTTCTCGGTCGTGCGCTGGCGATGACAGTGGGATTGGGGCCAGCGGCGACGGCGAATATGGTGTTGAAGAGAGCGTTGTATGCACATTGCCGTTAAGCTTGGACGAGCCGTCGCGTCTTCGACGACGCCACCTCCACAAAAAGAACGCGGCGACTCCAAGAACAATGGGGATCACAACCCCGAGTGCAATCCCGACGTTTCGACCGGTGTTACTCCCACCACCCGAGGATGATGAAACCTCAAATCTTCGCCCGAATCAGTCTCTCGTCATGGCGAGAAGAAAAATCAGCGAACGCACATGATGGCGTCCATGACGGCGAGCGTCTCGCCAGGTGTCATTTGGAAGCTCAGCTGTCGAGTCCTGCTCGCACCACCTTGATATGTCGCCCTCACACCTGCCCTGACCGTGCTCTGACCTGAACCATCATTGACGGTGTTGTAATCTTGCAAGTCGACTGTCCGGAAGAAGACACCATCCACGAAGATGTTCGTCTTAATAGAGAACGGGTACAGCGCCGACACGAAGTCAAAGTTCACGACTGCCACGACTTGTCAACGAGTTCCTCCAGAATGCAGGGCGGAACTCACAGGTGAAATTTATCGACGCAACCGCGTCTGGGTCCGCCGTCACCGAATGTCCTCCACCACTATCCCACCCGGCTCCTCCGTCATCGTGCCATTCCCAGCTTGCACTCGGCGTGTAACGAAACAGAGAGCTTTGATCGTCGACAGTAACGTTCCTGAGTTGCGCAAGAGCAGCGGAAACTGAGAACCCAAGGAACAAGAGGGATTGAAGCAGCAACATTGTCAGCGTTGGCCAGAGGTCATGGTGGGTCGAAGACAAGAGCAAGCTTGGCTCTTTATAAAGGTGTTGATAGAAGGGCCCTGCCGAGTGCATCCCTTACGTCATAAACGGTGCAAGAATTAGCTGCGGAGTGCGCACAGCCGCGTCCAGAAAGGGCCCCTCGAGCTGTCAAAAGAAGGGATCGGAGAAAAGCCAAGCTCATGCGTCAGTTAGAAGAGACCTGAATGCTCTTCTCGAAGTCAGAAACACGGGCTCAGGTTTCCGTGGTGAACAAGTATGAAAAGTTAATTATATCATCTAGGCAAACTTACACTGTCAGTGAAAATGTTCACCTAGACGACTGCGAATGAAATGTCGAACAGGCTAACTTGAACGATTACCGGCTGTCCAACCTCCATCCGCCCCATCGCCCTTTCTCATCGCACTCACGACGGAAGGCGATGGCCCACCGACAACCGACAACGCCGCGTCGTGCAGACTCATCCTCCTCGCCCGCGAGCTCTCGGCGTTATCATCCTTGAAAGGCGACTTATATGCGCTCGGTGCAATCGTTGAGGACCCGGCCAGACCGGCTTGGGATCTCGTCGATGAGTAAGCCCCGGCCTGTCATCGCAGGAGGTGATCGCCCGTCGTGTCCATCGCCGTGATAATCAGGTATGCTAGCGTTCGGAACCAGAGGTCCAGAGTTTCTTTGCCTTTTCTTGACTAAACGCCGCCAGAGAAGGATGAGGATGAGGAGGGCGAGGATCGGGCAGACAACACCTAGAGCGATGGCGAGATTCCTCGCGCGTCGATGCGCTGACTCAGAGTCGTCGCCTGTCGATACCTGCTGCGCGGTTGTGGAAGAAGTTGAGGGGGTTGAGGAGGTTGACTGCGGGGTAGTCGTGTTGGTTGTCGATGCGAGAGTGGAAGTCGGCGTTGGAGATGTTGATATACTCGTTGATATCAATTCGACGTCGAAGCTAAGTAGAATCTTATCAGCGCCTACCCAAACTGAAGGTGCGCAGCAATGACTCACATAAACGCGTCTACGACCACGTATCCTCCCTCAGAAGCCATTGAAACACGAATAGTCTGGGCCCTATTGGTAGTTCCGTTGTATGACGCGACCACAGTGGAAGGGATAGTTCCAGCTCCTGACCCATCGTCCGTCGAATTGTAATCTTGGAGGTCCACGGTCGCATCGTGGACGCCATCGACAGAAAGGTCGACCTTGATCTCGTAAGGATACTTTGCTGATAGACAGTGGAAAGACACGACTGTTCATATGTATGAGTAAGCCAGCATGTATGCGCGAATTGAAGGCAGGTTACGCACAAGTGTAAGATATTTCCGCATATGCATCGGGATCCTCTGTGACCATATGCCCGCTTCCACTATCCCAATTCGATCCCTCGACCTCCGTCCAGCTGGAGCTTGGAACATAGTTGATTAACGGACTCTGGTCGTCCACTATGACGCTCGTGAGTTGCTGAGCGAGCACAAGACGGATTAACGCTCCGAGCCCAACGAAGAAGACGCAAAATCGCATCGCTGAAGATCATGAGATGGTCGGAAGGCTGCGAAGGGTGAAGGCAACGCACCTTTTGTAGGAATTCGAGCACAGCTTTCGGGCAGGGTTCCTGAAATATGTCCATGAGAAGGGTGCTATAATTGACATCCGTCAATGACTCTGTCAAAGAAATAGGCGCTTGGTTCCCACCACGTCAAAGGTCACAGCGTTGCTTCGAGGACAATGAAGGCAACATCGTCGAACGAAGAATCCAGACCATAAAGAGGGCTCTATAAGCCTTCATTTCACCTGTAAAAAGGATGAAGTCCAGGTTCGTTCATGTATAGTTGGCTTGTTCTGCACTGACTCTACGTCGAGCGCCACAACCGCAAAACGTTATGAGGCAAGGCCCTCGTAGAATCATCAGGTGTACAATGTGAGTTTGTGTGGGGTTGGCCCGCTCTTATGATTCTGCTTGAAGCTTCAAGACTGTCAACGGAGTGGTAGGAGGCAGCTAGGTTCGTGACCAGCCTGAATATGAGCGAGACAAGTTAGTAAGCCTGACAAGGAACCCCTCGGATTATGAAGTGATAATACCTCTTATCAGCGTAAATTTTAACGATTATAGTTGGCGGTAGCGTGCGGTTCGACAGTTGTCTTGATTCTCGCTGAAGGGAACATGGATGAAACTGACAAAGGTTTCTTGAACCACCGGGCCGGCCGTTCACATTAACGGCAATCTCCGAAATAACCCAGCTGATTACATACCCTTATCTCGTTTTGCAGTGCCATTTTGTTCTTTCACCGCAAAGAAACCACCAATATCTCCAACGAACTCTTCTTCTTTAAGTTTCTATTCCGAAATTCGTCACTGAGCGAAACTCGAGATCACCTGCCTCCAAGCTATCCGT
>CACVBS010000024.1:519783-679738 GCA_902728275.1 Cyclocybe aegerita
AAGTTCTGGGATTCGAAAGTTCGAGCCGTGCGAGCCGTGCGAGACGTACGAGCCTGCTTAGCTAACGCAGTGGGCCTCGCCAACTCGTCAGCTACTCTACACTGGCAGCCAGCAACCGCTCGACACAGAATTGCACCATTATCTGCTCCGTCATGGCCTCACCGTCAGTGTTCTCCACCCGCTGAAGCAAATCACAGGAATTTTCTCTCCAAGATGCCATGGGAAGCCTAGCACTGGGTTCGCAGAAACCCCAACACCCACCCAACGTTTCGCAGGGCGAGGGCGGGCACGAACGATGGACGCACGGGTAGTGACACGGCAAGCCAGAGCACGGAACCGCTTGCCTGTGCCGGTCTACGTTCTGGACACGGGGCGAGTACGAGCAGAGGGAGAGGGAGAGGGAGAGGAGGGCTAGGGCTAGGAAGGCAAGGGCGAGTCCCTCCCCTTACCAGCCCCTCCGACCGCGCCTTCCCAATCCCATTCCGCCCTTCGCATGCAGCACCCACAGATACCTACCATCGCTGTCCCCGCCAACTCGATCTTTGGCAACACAGCTACTCGAGAGGCCCGGACGTGCGGGCTTGAACATGACACGAGTGCAACAAGGGACAGGAGGGAGGGGCCCACGCCGTCCTCGCCCTGTTCTACCCTCCTCGTACGCCGTCTCGCCATCCCGACTTCCTCCTTTCCACCCCGACACAAGACCTTTACACACCGCACACCGCGCAGGTCAGCCGCGCGCCGTTGCCCCCATGCCTAACCCCCAACTACCACCTCAAGCTCGACCACAGACCCCTCACGACTGGGCCGCTCACGAGCACAAACATCAGCGGTACGACGGGCGAGCGAGGAAGTGAGGAGCGAAGGTTAGCTTCGAGAATTGGCACGACGGACAGGAATATGGTTATACTATGGGGATTAGTAACCATCTCTCTGAGCCACGCTACCGCAAAGAGCTACCCTCGTCCTGCCGTTGTAAATACCTATTAAATGCACTTATTTTGTCATTTTTCCTCGGCTGGTTTCTATGGCAGGGTGAAAGCCTGCGACGGCGCCGGGCGGGCGGTTGTGCTGCGCTGCCCGCCCTCATCGACGAGGGTCAGCACCTGCTGACCCTCCCTGCCCACTTTAATTTGTGGGCAGTCAAGCTTGTGTCAGATTATCCTCCAACATTACCTAGTCTTAGGAACTAGCGAGCTAATAATTATTTTCTGAGTTACTTTCTGCTGGGGCCACTGCGGGTGGAGGTCAGCCACCTATGGCTCGTACGTCTCGCACGGCTCGCACGGCTCGAACTTTCGAATAACGGAACGTCCTCATCTGATGAGGCTCATGTCAGGGTTGGGAGGTCGGAATGCCCGGCCCGATGTCCCAATATCTAATCGCAGAGCAACGAGTCAAATATGTACTCAACCCATCTCTCAACTTCACATCCACCACCCAAGCATTCTCATAAGATGGCGACTGTAGCAGGACCAGAACTTAAACCTAGACCGACAGAAGATTCGGTCCTTGCCTCCTTTGACTCGATCCCACTGTTCATGAAATCACTCCCCGAAGAGGACGGTGAAGATGCGACTCTGGCAGCACTGCAAAGCCTGATTTATGAAGGAACACCGGATGGTGGGTGAGAAGCCTCACTTATTTTTGAGACGTCGTGGTTCTAACAGGGTGCAGAGGTCGCGCAGAACTTTAAGGAGCAAGGGAACGAGTACTTCCAGGGAAAACGATACCGCGAAGCTATGGGCTTCTATACACAGGGCATCGACGCAAAGCCGACGGATCAGGCTATTCTGCAGGCATTGTTAAGCAATAGAGCCGCGTGTAACCTGGAATTGAGTAAGTCTTCCTTCACGGATCATTGCGCTCAGGACTAATAGCGAGAACAGAGAACTACGGCTCTGTGTTGAGAGACTGTTCAAGGGTGCTGACTATCAACCCCAAATCGTCGAAAGGGTACTACCGCTCTGGTCAAGCCCTCGTAGCCCTCGGACGGGTAGAGGAAGCTCTTGACTGCTGTACTCGGTGTCTGTCGTACGACCCCGACAATCAGGGAATCAAAGCACTTCAAGAGCGAGCGACTAAGTCAAGGGAAGAAGCGGAGCGAATAGAACGAAAAAAGCAAGATGAAAAGCGAAAGGAGGAGTATGAAAAGATGGCGTTGAAGATGGCTTTCCGAGTAAGTGGACACATTGGCTCCGACTGAAGTTTCTTATCGTGCTCCTCGGTAAAGGAGCGAAACCTTGTTATCTTCAACAAGCCGGGAGGATCCGTCAACCCCGTCTCGCCACATTTCGATTCCGAAGATCCTACAGCCTCCACGCTTGTCTTCCCCGTCTTCTTCCTCTATCCCGAATATGCGACTTCGGACATAATCTCAGACTTCTCGGAAGACACCACATTCGGCGCACATATAGAAACGATGTTCCCACCAAACGCACCACCTCCTGCATGGGATAAGAAGGGTGAATACACGGCAGGGAACCTGGTGATCTATGCGACAACGTATCGGAGACGATTGTTGAAAGTGGGCAAGAAGTTGTCGTTGCGGGATGTCTTTAAATCCTCCAAGGAAAAGGAAGGTCAGGCGAAAGATGGTCTAGAGATAAAGGATGGCTGTCTGTCATTTGTTGTGATGCCGAAGGGAGTTGTGGAGACGAAATGGGTGAAAGAGTTCAAAAAGACGAGAGATAGTTCTTGATTTGGGTCTCGAAGCGTTGCAATGTCTATCTTGGACTATCCTTCATCAGTATTAAAAATGCAGGGCTGACGTCAGTTGATTGCGTCTTAGCAGCTAATCCGTCTCCGGAACTGAGAACATGAGGACATTCGGAGCAACTGCAACGGGAAGGTAGGCAGGCTGAACGGACATTCCCGATGGTGTTGAAATGACGGAGTCCAAGACGAGCGCTGGTGAACAAGCTCAGCAAGCGAGCATATCGATTTCGTCACAGGACCAGAGCTCGAATGAAAAAGGCGATGTGCAGGCGTATGTTTATTGTCGTGCGGAGCAGGAGTAAGATCCGTTAATAGTTCTGATTTGTTGAGAAGAAGTCATAGCCAGGAGCCAGTGAGAAGTAGTTGTCGAGACTATTGACGCCTGAGAGGCCTCGCGAAGCGCCGTTTGCAGATAGATAAGCCGCATTCTGCGGGAAGTAGATAAGCTATTGTTGCGGAAGGGGAAAATTCGACGACTAGTTCGGTCTCCGAGGGTGTCGTGCATCCACCCAGCCCGCAAGACCAATAAGTGATGTGCTTCGACAGTCTCAGGACTTCCAGAATTGGCTCTTGCTCGACTTGAACTTCCCTTTCCGAGCTTTAGGGGTGCAGGTAGCTTTGCCAATCGGTGACAAGAGGGTTTGCGGTGAACGGCGGTATGCCCTTGTAGACGTGCGGCACGGAAGAATGGACGGCAGTCGTCGAGTTCCGGGTCAAGAGGATGAGCAAAGGATGACATGCGGCTGCGCCAAGCTGAGCGCTGAGGGAAAGTGCCAGCCGGGGTGGACTATCCAAATTGGGCGCCGGTACCGGTGATCCAGTTTGCAGGTGTTGTGAGAGTCTGTCCATCAGTGCAAGAAAGTCTCTCCTCGTCGTCGTTGCCGTCGCCAAAAGGTCTGGTGAGTAAATCTCCCTCATTTCGATGCTGCAAAATGTTGTTATGATGGTCGGACGCACGATGGGAGGAGTTTGAGAGGAATGGAGGGCGGGATTGGGATGGATGGCATCGGTGCAATCTGGATGTTGACTGGTCGCTCTGCTGCTGTTATAGGGCCTCATTCCTCAAGATGTCCACCATTGCCAACAAGATTCTTCGTACCGCCAACGCACCCACCACTGCCCCCGATGAAACCGAAAAGAGCGTCGCCCAGGCTCTGATTGACCTTGAGAACAACGTCCCGGAACTCAAAAATGAGCTTCGCGCTCTCCAGATCTCTGCTGCCCGCGAGGTTGACGTTCGTGGCGGCAAGAAGGCCATCGTTGTCTTCGTGCCGGTCCCCCAATTGAAGGCTTTCCACAAGATTCAGCAAAGGTGCGTCTGGAGGCTGCACTGAAGGGGAAATGGCATTGAAGGAGCTACTCGTACAGGCTGACCCGGGAGCTCGAGAAGAAATTCTCCGACAGACATGTCGTGTTCATTGCCCAGCGCCGGATGCTGCGCAAGCCCACTCGTACCTCGCGCGTCAAGCAGAAGAGACCCCGCAGCCGCACACTGACCAACGTCCACGAAAAGATCCTGGAGGATCTTGTGTTCCCCACGGAGATCGTCGGCAAGAGGACTCGCGTCGCCGTCGATGGCTCCAAGCTGTTGAAAGTGTAAGTGGCTCTGCGGGACTTTGTGAGGAACGAGCTAATGGGGCATTGCAGTGTACTTGACTCGAAAGACGCGACATCGTTGGAGTACAAGCTGGATTCGTTCTCGTCGGTGTACCGCCGCCTGACGGGGAAGGACGTTGTGTTTGAGTTCCCTGCTGTATCGCAGGAGTGAGGGGGCTGCGGGCTATGTAGATATGATATGGATTCCACTCATCCTTCGCAAATATGACGAGCATGCTGCATGAGATCCGATAGTGAGATATTGAGCTTCCGAGAAGGGACGAGCTGAGAATTCGCACGTGGGCCGGTCTGGCGACAGGGGCCGGCTGTTTCCCGTTTCGCGCATCTTTAGATTCCGCCTGTCTCTTCTCCTCTCCCTTATACCCTGCGCATTCAAGCGCGCCGCGCACCCGCGCACCATGGACGACTATCCCTCCCACGACCCCTACTCCCGTTCGCGCTATGAGCACGGCATCGACAGCAAGATCGTCATCATGGGCAACTCTGGTGAGCAGACCCCCCGCTCTACGCGCGAATAACCCTCAGTGCCACCCAGGCGTCGGAAAGACCAGTCTCCTCTACCGCTACACACAGAACAGGTTCGACCCCAAGAACACGACCTCCACCAGCGGTGCCTTCTTCGTCACAAAGAAGGTTCATATAAACGGGCTCAAGGTCCGTCTCCAGCTCTGGGACACCGCAGGGCAAGAAAGGTTCAGGAGCATGGTGCGTTCCTTTCACGGCCCCGCCGATCCTCTCATTAAGCCTCTGACCGTCTCCTTTGTTCGCTTGCAGGCGCCCATGTACTATCGAGGCGAGTGCAACGACCTTCCTTTCATCTTACCACGTCAGACCGACTCATCTTTTTTCGCTTTGTTCATAGGTGCTAACGCGGCGCTCCTGCTCTACGACATCACCAACGCCTCGACCTTCGAGGATATTCGCGGCTGGCTCGAAGGTGCCTTTGATTTCATGCAGCCCTAATTCAGATTTTGACTTTCCCCTTCTTTCGGTCTTAGAGCTGAAGAAGAACTGCCCGCCCGAACTCATCATCTACATTGTTGGCTCTAAGGCGGATCTTTATCGACACCGTCAGGTCACGCCAGATCTCGCTCGCTTGTCATTGCACAACTGGTTTCCCCCACCAAGACCACCCACGCCGCCCCCCCCACCGCCCCCGTCGACGCTATCTTACATCCGACCTCGTTTCACCTCTTTCCCCGGCTTACGATCTCCACCCATTGTCACTTCTCCGACACCAGCTTCCCCGCTCTCTCCCGAGGCTCCGGCCTACCTTGATCTCCCTTCCGCTCGCTCTTCGGCTCTGCAGCGCAATACTGCGGCCCAGGCACGTCCCAAGACAGCTAGCTCCCTCACTCGGTCAAACACCAGCACCGGCACAAGAACACCTCAATCGTCCCGTTTTGGGTCGCGCCTGGGTCATGGCGCCGGTTGGATCGAGAACAATGACAACAGCAGCAACAGCATTGAAGAGGCGGATGAAGACGAGGAGTCGTCGCACGAGTGGGGTTTGAGCAAGGGCATGGAGCTCTTTGAAGTTTCTGCCAAAGATGACACAGGTACGGCATCGGGTCGATCTCCGGCGCTTGGTATTCGCATCCTAATCGCTATCTCGCCACAGGTATCCAAAATCTCTTTGAACACCTGATATCTGCGATTATCCTACGGAAGGACGTCATCGAGCGGGAAAACGAGTTGAAACGTGACAGTATATTCCTGTCCAGCGTAAGTACACCGACGTGGTCTGCGCACGCCGATGAAGAACTCGCCCGCGAAAAAGTGCAGCGTTCAGGGAGCTGGAACTGTTGTTAGCCCTATATGGTGCTGGCCACCTAACCCTCTCTTGATCGGTCCTCAGTCCTTCCTTTTGCACCATCTGCCTCTCGTCCTTTATACTGTCACTGCCTCTGACCACATCTCTTTCTTATTTCGTCTCACTTATTCCCGTTTCCCTTGTCTCTCACAAATCTGTTCCGTCTCACTCAATTTCCTGCACCATCTCCTCATCTGTCTCTCTCTCTCTTCCCAATATCCCCCTTCCCCTTGTCATCAAGCACTACCTCCATGCTCCATATCCCTTCATGTCACGACCATCATGCCATCCAACCCTGGTGCCGCAAGACCACCGCTGATTCCCATAGGCTTGTTTTATCTATTCTATATCTACATGTCTATTAAGTACGTACATATGCCATGACCACGCCATGGATTCTCCGTAGGACCATGCTTTGTCTGAACCCCCTGGATTACAATTTACTCCATTATCTCTGTAATTATAGTGTCTTTTTGTCTGTGGATGATATTTCTAGGTACATAGCCAGTACCCACCGGTACAAGCAGCCAAGGCCGGACCAGCGTTCTTTCTAAAAAGGACCCTGCCTCTCACCTCCAGCTGATCACGATGATTCATTGATTGTCCTCGCGCTATATAAGCCGCCCGAATCGCGGCAGGCTCTTGCTTATCCCCCGCAGCCTACACAGCTGTCAGCGCGATCCTGGGCGTCCTACATTCCCTCCCGCTTTCCCTCGCCACCATGTCTCTGCTGCCCCCCGACCCGGCAGCCGCTCATCCATCGCGGGTCAACGACGACGACGAGGCATGCACCCCAGAGCACTGCTTCTACGCCTTCGACACACTGTACTGTAGTCTGACAAAGTCCAAACCAATACCCCCTACGTTCCCTGATGAGAAATAGTGAGTTGCGCCCTGTGGTCCATGTCCAAAACATGAGGTTGAATGCTATCTGCGCTGGAGCCCCCTATTCGTGACTTGGAATATCGAAAACGGCGACGACTGGCGCCTGCGAGGTTGCATAGGCAATTTCGAGCCAATGCCCTTACATGAGGGGCTGGCGGACTACGCCCTTATCAGCGCACTGCGCGACCATCGCTTCAGAAAGATAGAGAGGAACGAGCTAGACCGCCTGCAGTGCAGGTAAGCATTCACCCCCTCGTCTCTCCATTTCCGAGAAGCAATGGGCAGAAACGATTAGATTGGATTCTATATAACTAATGATTCTTTCTTCTAAAACCGCCTCTCCTCCTTCCTCTCTCCACAGCGTATCGCTCCTCACCGAATTTGAGCAGGCCGACTCGTATCTCGACTGGACCATCGGTGTGCACGGCATCTACATCACCTTCCCACATCCCTCCCTCATTCAGTCTTCGTCCGACACACCCTCGCCGCTTCCTTCGCCCTCTCCTCGAAGCACTCCACGGTTGACCTCGAAACAATCGTTCTCCGCCACGTATCTCCCTGACGTTATCCCGGAGCAAGGGTGGGACAAGGTTGAAGCCGTCGACAGCGCCATCCACAAGGCCGGTTGGAAAGGCCGCATCACGGAAGACTTGCGCAGGAGTGTCAAACTGCAGCGGTACCAGAGCAAGGTCTGCTCCGTGACCTGGGACGAGTACTTCCAGTGGAGAAAGAAGCACGAAGGAAAGCGTTGAGATATGTGTCCGGACTTTGAACCCTGAGCATAAGAAGAGATAATGTGGTGTAATGTAGGTTGTAGATCCTTTGTACAGTCGTTGCGGAAGGAATAGGCGCTTGATGCGACAATGTCATGTTGGAATAGAACTCCCCCTCTGTAGGGTCTCAACCCGGCTTTAACGTTTCGTCTGGAAAGAGCCTTGCCTTCAATCGAACCAGGCGGGAGTCAGAATTGGCCTTACGGAAGACGATGCCGAACCTCTCGTCCATAGCGATCCAAGCTTTCCGTATGGCGTCGTCGTCGCTCCCACTCGTAGTGTTGAAGGCAGCCAACACGATGTGGACGAGAGCAGGTGACAAGTCGCGTTCCTTCGGCAGCGTCAAGAAACGTTCGAAGAGTGCCGTCAAGTTATCGAGGGTCCAGTCGAGCTCGTCCTGGTTGTTGAGACGGGCGGGCGGAACGCCGTATTTCGAGAATCCGATGAAAATAGCACGATAGACGGCGAAAGAGGCGCGATATGGGGCGGGCTTGAGTTGGCCTGATTCGTCGGGGAAAAGAGGGGCTCCTTCTTCAACGTTGTCGAACGAGAGCATGTCGTAAAAGACGTTAATCGCAGCTCGAAACTGCCCACTGTAGGCCATTAGCTGGATGATGGTGATAAAGGTAACTTTGTTGGGCCTGATGTCGGGTTCCACGACAATGTACTCCTCTTCGAGTTGAGCTACCGTTTCTTGGATATCGCCGGGCCCTCTGTACGCCTCTGGAATGACACTGTTGCGCAAAAGCCGGTAGATGCCCATCGCAATATCCAGTCTTTCGCAGCGCCCGTACGCCCATATACACGCGTTCAAGCCGTCCAGCCCGAGCGCCATATCCCTGCTACGCATCCTCTGCAGCGTCATCCGCAGGCCACCCAGATTCTTCGCGGACGTGAAATGGGGTAAGAGTGATAAATGCGTAATTCTGTTGGGCAACAGGCCGGCCTTTGTCATGAGCCCGCTGATGTTCCTCAAGGCCGACGTGTCGTTAGCGCGTGCAGCAAGCGACAGGAGGCTTGTGAACGTGTAGATGTCTGGCTGCAGTCTTGATCTCTGGTCTGTCTCCAGAGTCGGGAACCCTTCTGATCCTGGCAGGCGACCAGCCCTTAGGTCATTGAAGACGCTCATGGCATGCGTCACTTCCTCTACACGCGTCTTCCGCCACCCCGTGCCCGCAAGGTGGACGAGGGCGTTGTATTCGAATTGCTGAAGGATTCCACCGCAATGTCTGATGTAGGTCATGACCGCAAGCAAGCGAAGGTATTGGCGGTGGGTTTTCGGTTGGTGACGCGCCAACAGTCGGCAGAAACGGTGTAGATGGGGCAGAGGGATGTGGTCGACGTGCTCGTAGACGTACGGAGTGCTTGAAATGATCTCGATGAGGGATACATAAGAATGCCATGCTTCGTCGACGGAGTGTGTTCGGCCCATAGAGTAGAGGTGTGACCGGATGTAGTTCGGAATGTCGATGGAAGGAGGTGTGTGCGAGTTCTGGTTGTCGTTGCCGGCAAAATCTGAAAAGACAAGGTATTCGGCATATCTTTCGTTTGCCTCTTCGAGGCTTCGTGTCACCTTGGACAGAAGAATTTTGTAATAGTCGGGAATGTACGCAAACGTGATGTGTGGCATCCTCCAGGGTTTTCCGGCAGAGAATGAAGGGGAAGGAACTGTCGGAATATCTGCTCGCACGAATTGTTCTTCTTCGGCATCCTTTTCTCTTCTCTGCGGTTCGTCCGTTATGAATTTCAGCATCAACTGAGGGTCGATGGTCGGAGAAAAATGAGTCCCGGATGGACGACTTTGCATACCCTCGTCCACTACAATGTCCAGGTTGGGATCTTGTGTAGCCTGCGGTGCAATTGGGCTTGCAATGGTACTGAGCAGATCCAACGATTCGTGATATGGATGGATGTCCATGGAGGGTGGAAGAGCTGGTGTCGACGTTGAGGAACGGGTCCGCAGGTATACGGACGGCCTCCACCCTATCCTGGCTGTGTAGACCCGACGACATGAACGGATTGTGACAGAAGCCGGCAAGAGGAAACTGAGGCCCAGCGAGGACGCTCTCAGCATTAAAACTACGAGCAATCATTCTATGAAACAATTAGAGACGTGAGAGTGTGAGAATCGCGTCTATTTGAGACATACCGCAGCCTGCAGCACCACGGAGACGAGCAGACCGTCTGGAGACGCGGAAAGGAACAGTTAACGGCGCTGACGGTACGGTTACGGACGCGAATTCTGGGAAACTTTTTGCCCAAGCCGACCTCGTTGGAAATATTTGCCCACGCAAACAGCTCGGTCCGTCTCCCCGGTCACTCAGTACGCAATCTGAAGGTTCACTCACAAGTTCTGAAGCTCACACTGGATGGAGATAGATTTCATAAAGCATTTAAATTCATACTCGATGCATGAAGGCGTGGTGGGGCATGTGTAGATACAAAAGGGAAGTAGCGAAGTGGTAGCAATACAACAATCAAGCGCGGGCCTTGAGCGTTCCCAAGAACGCGGCCTTTTCTTCGAACGTTTGGAAGGATCCGTGCTATTAGACATCGGTATGAGTAAGTGCTGCTGTTAGAGAAACCAAAACAACGTACGCCGAATTTCGATGAGGTATCGATGAACTTGAGTTGCACCTTCTCCAAGTCCCGACGAGATGTGTGCACCATGAGGGATTTGCGCAGGGTGATGACACGCTTCTTGGTACCCGGCACGGAACCCTTCAGCAGCAGGAAATCGTTCTTGACGATACCGTAGTGAGGGAAGCCACCCATGGGTGTGATGAGCTTCTTTGTGATATCCGACTCTGTCGAGGCATTGGCGTCGTCGGAACCAGAGCCAATGCGGTAGATCTTCTTGTTGAGCTCTGTGCGGTGGTGGTATCCGTCTATGGAGCAGCATAGTGTTACCATCTGTGGTCTTAGACAAAGATGTACTGAGACTGACTTTGACCAGCGCGGGCAACCGAGAACATGACCTTGGAAGGATGCCATGCTCCAATACAAGCAACCTTGCGGAGACCTTTGTGTGTCTTACGAGGCAGCTTCTTGGTGCCCCAACGGTGGGTCACACCCTCGAATCCATGACCCTTGGTGACGGCAATGACGTCGATGTTCTCATCCTGCTCGAACACAGAGGACACCTCCACGGGCTTCTCGAAGAGGTCCTGGGCGAACTTGACCTTATCAGCGACAGAGCCACCATTGACCTGGATCTCCATGAGGTGGGCTTTCTTCTGGTGCAGGCCAGTCTTGCGAATTTGTGTGTGCGCAAGGACACGGACGACAGTGCAGTATTTGCGGATGCGCTCGAGCTCGCGAGCGATGCTCTTGCCACCATCCTCGGCATGCTTCTTGGCGTAGCGGGTGAAGGCCTTCTTCTTTGAACGGTACCAGTTCTTGTAGAAGCGACGCTTGACTTCATCTGAGAGGTGAGAAGCCCAGACGGTGGTGAGTGTGCGCAGGCCACGGGGAGTCTCGACGTAGCCGACAACACCGATGACGATCATGGGAGGGGTCTCAATAACGGTAACAGCCTCGACGACCTCACGTTTGTGCATCTCTGCGGGAGGGTGTAAGCCAATAGATCAAATATCCAACCGATGGTTGGAACGCACTCGATCCAGGTCGGTCAAGGTCACGAACGACGTGGGTCATGCCGGCCTTGTAGCCCATGATGGCGGTGAGATGGACGGGCTTCTTGGGGTCATCCTAATATACGAGAAAATTACAGCTGAACCACGATTCGAAGAAAAAGGGACGCACCTTGGGGAAGGACTTAACCTTTCCACGGTGACGAGCAGCACGCTTCCTGGGGAGGAAACCAAGAGAGCCGTGGCGGGGGGCTTCGTACTAATCTCCATGAATATCTCCTTCCTTCCCAACACAGCAAAACCGACGAACCTTACGGTGACTGTCGGAGAAGAAGCAGTTGAGCACACCGATGCCGATGGTGAACTGGCATACTCACCTCATCTTGAGAAATCTTGAGGGGGACGGGGGTGTTGATGAGCTCCCCAAATTTCTCCCTTAGCCCAGGAGTCTCGGCAACTTCCGTACGGTGGCTGCATCAACTGTATAGTCTCACAGGCCTCCGGAAAGGGGAAATCTACTGCCGGAATGGGAGCGTCCGAAGCGGGGCCCATAAAAATTGGCTTGTAATGCTGGCCCGTACATTATTTTTATCTCTATCGCAAAAATTGGTGTATTGGGGACAATTAGACAATTCTCGCCGCACATTCCGCCGCTTACGACGTTTCTTGTTTTCCGAAACTCTTGATTTCGTTGAGGTCATCAAAATTACCTTCCTTGAACAGGACATATATACAATATTGATTGTAATAGGAGCTGTATTTTTTCCAAAAAAAAATAGATTTGTAAGTCCAGCCAGTAGATTGTGCACTGCTTCTAATTAATCCAAGCTCAAATCTCCATTCAGTCGCCACGAAGGAGATAAGAGAGAGCAGAGTGCCTCGAGTTCAACAATGAGCCACGGTCCAGTTTTTTTTATCTGACGAAGTCCCTCGTTCTATAAACGGGTCTGGCAATGGTACTGTCACTGTTCAGGTGTTTGAAACTTTTTGGCACAACGGGAATTAGACACCCTTCCGCTTCTCGCACTCACCTCAAACTTGGCACATATGACCTCAGCCTTCTCTTCTACATGAATGCGCATGTATTTCGGCCAAAATGTATCTGGGCATGGTATACGAGCCTCAGGAAGAAGGCGTGATCAGTTGTCCGGGAGTTTGAAAAGTATGTCACGTTGAGTAACGGTCGATTTGGCAGGGAGGTGCGATGTTTTCCCACACGAAATGGCGGGGAGATGTCACGCTCAACAGCGGTTCAGCGCTTGTTTGGTGCACCACCCTCCACGACAGCATCTGTTGTTTCTGAAATTTTGCACACAGATGCGCTATAGTGTTCTTATGATGTCTGTGACATTTCAGGACACATGGGCGGTAGGATCTGGCAGGATCTGACCATAGATTCGCATCCACCACCCGGTTTGATGCCTCTAAAACCACATTTCGACCACTGCTGCGCGTTTGGCATCCTTCACGTTCAAAATTTTTACACAATCCGATATGTAGCTTATATACAAGTCTATTTGCAAAAAATTGTAGCCCAATTCGAGGGATGAGGGCGCAAGATGAGCCGTTTTCAAACACCCGACACTTTCAAACACCTGAACAGTGACAGTAGGCCTGTCGTCAGCAGCGCCGCGTGTGATAGTATTAGTAACACCCAATCCTACCTAATCTGGACTGGAAAGTGATTAGGGGCTGTGACCTCACAACTCCCATCACAACTACGATGGCGCCAACGTTCTACGACCCCCAGTCCCCCGACGAAGAGCCCGTACCTCTTCCATCTGGTCCAAGGATCGTCATAGATGCAAACACCGTCCTCCAATTTCCACTTTCACGTAAAGGAAAGGGCCCGGGTGTTGTTCTGTTCCTCCCAAGCACTGATCATCTCGTGTTGAGCACGACCAATACCAAACGTCTCGACCCAGAACCAACAACCAAGTGGGCGGAGGAAGGCTTCGGGGTTATGGCTATTACGGGTTCAGAGGGGCTTGTGGTGGAGCGGCGTCTGAAGGAAGGTCTGAATGCATTGCAGAATACTTCCCATGTCGACTTCAAAGACAAGTTCGCCGTGATAGGTATGTTGATTTCAAGTCTTGTTATTCATCTCCTCCTGAGCGTGTATTCCAGTCTATGACTCCAAACTCGTCTCGGCTGTGTCTAAAGCTGTGTCCCAGGAGCCCCGCGTCGTAGCATTTGTCGGATACGGCTCGTTCGCGTCTCCCTCGTGCACTCTACCAATTCTCTTGCACCTGACTGCAAACGCACCAAGACCGGCCCACCGTCCAAGCGAGGCCACCACGATCCATAGCTACAGCACCACTTCCACCGCTTTCCTTCTGCCACAAACTGCCAAATACGATCCGACTAGTGCAGCCCTTGCTCACAGTCGAACTCTCGTCTTCCTCCGCAAGTGGCTAGGAGGCCCAGTCTTCGATCTCGAAGCCATTTGGAACGAACACTGCTATTATGAATTTGAAGCGAGGAGTGTTGCAAAGACGATGGGAACGATGGTCGTGAGTCTCGATCTTGTTATCATGTTTTCAAGCCCTTCTCAAAGACTTCCAATAGGCTGAGCCATACGTGAACCACGTCCCCACTGTGAGCACTGAGTATTATCTTTTGGCAACATGTTTGACAGGCATCGAAGATGACTGGTGGAGTAGGTCGGGAGAATCTGACCAAGTTTTACAGAGATCATTTCATCTTCTCGTAAGCCGTCAGGTTACTAGACTCTGGATGGCTCAATCCGACTGACATGTTACTTTCCAGAAATCCTGCGGACGCGCGTCTTGAAACCGTATCCCGTACGATTGGCCCAGATCGTGTCGTTGGTTCGTCAGCCAGTCCCTCTTCCAGTTTCAAAATATCTCCTCATGATATGCATCCTCCATGCCCAGATGAATTCGTGTACCACATTACCCACGACCGCGTTGTTGACTGGCTTCTACCTGGGGTTCCACCCAGCGGGAAGAAGCTCTCCATTCCCATGATGGCAGTCGTCAACATTCGCGGAGACAGGTTGTACAATGGTACGTCTTTTCGCAAGCTCTGTACCCGGGACAGTTTCATGATATGTCCGTTCATTATTGATCCTCGGCCCTCCATAGAACATATCTGGTGGGATCAGGCAACGGCGCTTCGACAGGCTGGTATCTTGCCTACTCATCTTCTGGGACCCGACGGTACCATGCTTCGCCTTCCCGTCGCAGGGGTGGAAAGTGCCCATATGCTCATCGACGAGTCGAAGGGGGCGAGCAACGAAATGCTAACGCCGGAATGGGCGTTGGGCAGCCAGGAAGCAAAATGAACAACCAAAGGCGACCGTCGGGGGAACTGCATGTATGGATCGCAATGTACAAATGAATAACTCTGTAAATTATTGCTATCTCAATGGATATCTCTGCCTCTTTCTGAGAAGAGCTTGCTGACAAGAAGAGTACAAAAAGTAGCTGAAAAAGTCAAGCATTGTCAACATATATAATTGAGATAGACTGCGGTGACCTGGTGTAAAAATACAGCGCGATGGTACAAACTAGCCAAGGGGTGTACGCTACGGTATTCAGCCCATTATGACGTCCTGGTCCGAGGGCTCCCTTGGTGCACCTCGTACCACAGAGTTGACCAGCTCTCTCCGGACTTCTGCGCTGATTTGCGGATGAGGTGTAGCGCGAATCACGTCCAACAGTGCATCTTTCTGGTCGGGCGTCAAATCTGACGCATACCTACAAAACCAGCTCTTTCAGATCGTGGGACGAGTAGCCTGAAAGTGCTTACGAACCTTTGAACAAATACCAGAAGGCTCTGGTGCCAGAGGACAGGGAGCTTCTCAGAATCCGCTCGTGTTTTTACTTTGTAATTGTTGGATAGTCGGATGAAGTGGAATACGAGGGCGTCGACAACTTTGTAGGGAAGCTCGTATTTTTTGTCGAGCAGGACCCGAATAAATAGCGAATTAGGTCCTGTATAGTCCATTTCTGCAATGCGAAGTAGGGCTGCGGAGGAATGGAGGACAGGGATCTTGGTTCGAGCAAGAATTGAAGCGACTATTGTTGCCTCCTTGAGGGTGCAGCCTTGCTGGACATTGGCCAAAGATCAGCAAAATGTCGAAGAACGTCTTCTCGAACTTACATCAAGTAAAGGGAAAATAATCCCTTTGAAAAATGCCCCGGGCTTGTAAAGTGATTTTTTGAGCGCCTCATAGTAATGCACGTTCAGCTTTTTGTTTTCTGCTATATCTTCTCGGATAGCGTCGAGCAAGACAATACTGAGAAATAGTTGAGCTTGCGCGGGCTTCATGTTAGAGATGAAAATCTTGGTTGCGGCCCAGCAGGCGTGTGGAGACCAGTTTTCGGGATGTGTCAGAGCCAGCATGCGCGCCCACGCGGGCAGGGAGGGAATAACTTTGAAGAGTTTCGGGAGAGGGCCGGATTTGTATGAGCGTAAGAGCAGTCCTATTCTGGATTGGAAGGAATTGTGAGCCAGACGGGCAAGAGCGAACGAAGGGCACACACTTCGAGTACGCTTCAACGACGGCGGGATTGAGACCAGCAGCTGGGTCTGGAGCATCACGATCTGCTCGACTTATTAACGAAGAATGAACAATGACATCCAAAGCAAACATACCTTGGTGCACTTTTTGTATGGCAGCGGTGGAGGTGACCTCCCTGCTGTCTAGTTTAGCGAAGATGAGGTCTGCTAACGTTTTCCGTTCTCCAGCGTTGGCCGGATGGAGGGCGTCAAGTGCCTCCATGTCTTCAGGATCTATTTCCTGCATTTCTGTCATAAAAAAAGATCTCCATTGCGCACAGCAGCACGCACATATTCATCTTCTATATCTGCACCAGTGTTGTCAAATTCTCCTTCTTCATCCTCGTCCATCTGTCCTTGTGGTATCCTTGGCCGCGAGAGAACTTGGGCCCGCTCGTCGTCGTCCTCTTCGGGAATCTCTTCATCCTCTGGCATGTCCAATTCATCTTGCTGGTCTTTGGCTAGTTCGAAGATGCGTCTGGATGTTTTTGGGTCCAAGATGACCTGATAACAACATTAACACCGCCGGCAGATAACAGACGGGACGTAAGACCTCTGCCGAGTCCTCATCGGCATTGCTGCGTCTTGATTTTTTCCGCTTTCCGGGCTGGGAGATGCGGCCGTACTTAGCCTCCACCTCGTCTTCATCGAGCTGGACGATGAGGGGGTCGTGTCTGGATTTTCCTGATGATTTCGGTGTGCGAGGCATGGTTGAGGTGATAGATGGGGCGAAACTTTTTGTTGATCGGCAAGTGCCTAGACTTACCGAATTTGGGTCGAGGGTTAATTGACACAGGACTAGTATAAAGTCAGAGTCACGGAAATCCGACCCGCCACCTTCTGCCCCCAACATACCACGCCCAACCATGTCCGCTGCTCCAGTACGTCCCTTCCCCTTCGTTTCGCGCCGTTCATCGCGTTTTATCTTCCTGAAATCGTGTGTCATCACCACCCGACGCGGTTGGCGCGCGAAACATCATCTTGCCGCGCCGTTCTTCTCCCCACGTGTGCTTCTCGCTGACCATGAATCGCCCTTGTAGATTCGCACCCTCGACAAAAATGGCACCGAGATTACCTCGGTTGGCTTCAACCGCTTTGGTTTCGACAGCGAGGTTCCCATCGATGTCCTCCGGTCACTGTATCTGCGTCCCCACTACGCGATTCTCGCCAATGATGCGCAGAGCGTTGAAGTTCTTAAAGAGGAGTCGCAGGAGGCGCAGCATGCCAGATTCACCCAGGGGCACGCCGCTTACCAGTCCAAATCGATTTATCACCCTGATACTCAGTCTATCTCCTACACCACTCTTTCGCGCTTCCCTCCTGTAAAGCTTCTGGCTCCTTCGCAGCGCAAGCGTATCCTCGTCACTGGCGGAGCTGGATTTGTCGGCTCTCATCTCGTCGATCGTCTGATGCTTCTCGGTCATGAAGTCACTGTCCTTGATAACTTCTTTACTGGCTCGAAAACAACCGTCAGTCACTGGGTTGGACATCCCAACTTCGAGATGGTCCGCCATGACGTTGTTGAGCCGTTCATGATTGAATGTGACCGTGCGTTTTTCTCATTCTTGAACATACGTGACAAGATCGCTTACACGCATCCCAAAATCAGAAATTTATCACCTTGCTTGCCCTGCCTCTCCTCCTCACTATCAATTCAATGCTGTCAAGACGATTAAGACATCATTCATGGGAACTCTCAACATGCTCGGCCTCGCGAAGCGGACGAAGGCCCGCTTCCTCATCAGCAGTACTTCTGGTATGCGGCCTCTTAAGTTTCGTCTTATGCTTCGCGTTGCTGACATAGCTGATAGAGGTCTATGGAGACCCCGAGGTTCATCCCCAAAATGAGGAATAGTAAGTGTTAAATTTCATTTACGATCTGCAGTCTGATCATTGTTTCCTAGCTGGGGCCATGTGAATCCCATTGGTCCTCGCGCTTGCTATGATGAAGGAAAGCGCGTCGCAGAAACCTTGACATACGGATTCCAACGTCAAGATGGTGTTGACGTGCGTGTTGCTCGCATCTTCAACACCTATGGTCCACGCAGTGAGTTTCCCAACTCGGCATCCTAGCCCATCCTTCCTAATGTTCGCATCCTAGTGAACCCATATGATGGTCGCGTTGTTTCCAACTTTATCGTGCAAGCTCTCAAGGGTGAAGATATGACCGTCTACGGTGATGGCAAGCAGACTCGCTCCTTCCAATACGTCCACGACCTCATTGATGGTCTCATTTGCTTGATGAACTCTGACGAATCCCGCCCCGTCAACATCGGCAACGGAGACGAATTCACTATTGGCGAGTTTGCGGAGCTCGTTCGTGAAATCGTCGAAAAGGTCCAGGACGAAGATGGCGTTAAGCGAACCCGCCGTGTCAACATTGTTCACAAACCAATGCCTACCGACGACCCTCAAATGCGCAGGCCTGATACCACTAGGGCTAAGGAATCTCTCGGCTGGCAACCCAGGTGGACCGTCCGCATGGGCCTCGAGGAGATGGTTAGGTATTACAAGGCCAAGATGGCTGAGGGTAGCCTCTAGATTTAGACCAACTGCGGGTTGCAATGTGCCTTGGACGGTTGTTTTTACATAAAGGCTGTATACTGGGAGACATGTTCAATAGATCGTCTTAGTGTACCATGGACTTGTGGGTTACATACATGGACTGTTAATAGCGAGATATATTGGTAGATATTGCACAATGACATGAAGTTAAAACGATTGTACTTAGATGGATCAGTACGGTGAATAGTTCGTGATATAGTGGTATGCTGTGGTATATGTTGTCCGTTTGGGGTCAAAAATCTAGCCATACAATGTGCGAATGCGTACGAGCGTCAAATCCCGAGGACCCGAAGATAATAAATTAGGTGAAAACAGTGACGGTTCTACGTCATGAGTCGTTGTAATGGCGTGATGTTAGCGACCTTAATCTCTTTGAGTATATGTATTTCTGAGGATGTCGGCGAGAAAGCCGTCTTCATGAGGGGGCTGTCGCCGGGGTTATGTTGAGAATCCGACCGTGACGACGATTTGGAAACACGTTCAGACTCCTTGCCACGTTCTGGGGGTACAATTGCTGTACCTGACAAGCGATGAGGATTTACGTTGGTCTGTGCAGATCAAACACTTACTGCCAGTCTCTATATGTGACCACTCTACCCTTTCTCTTTCGGAGTACCTGATTGCAATGGGCGATAAGATAAACCCCGTTAAAGAGCATATTCAGACGTACTTTCTTAGCGGCTTGCCGTCCAAGGTCATCGGAGAAAACGCAATGTCTGCGTCCTTTTGGTAGTGGCGAACAAGCTCAGTTTGACTCTTGACGACTTCCGGAGATAATAGCGAAAATGAGATAGAACATGACGGATCCAACGATGCAATTTGGGGGTTTCCCGTTATCTCGGACAGCTTTTTCAGAGCCATCCGCATCCGCTCCTTGATTGGCAGTTCGGGAGGGACAATGTCTGAGCGACGATGAGGTAGTCGAGCCAAAAAGTTGGCGAAAGCTCTGTTTACGATGGACGCGTGTCCAGGAACGACAGAGAGCATTGATGTACCACCTAAATAAGCCAGAAATCTTTAGTCAAAAGATATATATTAGATACCAACTGACTTGCCTCGGACCGTGTACAGAATGGCTCCATCTTTGACACCTGTCAGTTGCGAGACAAGTTTCTCGGCATACTTCAGTGGACATAGTTCGTTCTTTTCACCCTGTTTCACCATAGGTCATGATGACGGCTCCAGGTGTGTAGAAGCTGACGACTTGCCTGGATGATGAGAACAGGCTGGGTGATCATCGCGTACGCGTCCGGGCTTAACGGGGAACGCTGATCAAAATTGTCAGTGTTGCAACGAGATAAAACGAGTTCCGACGAACATTGATATACACGCTAGTTGTTTCTGCCAGACGAGCACGTTTTCGAGGCGGTAAGCTTAGCTCCCAAAATGCGATGAGCTAGAAGTATTCATGTGAGCATTGGAGTGTGCAGCGTAACAACGAGAAGAGAATACGAACCTCATCGATTAGATCCCGGTCAGAAGCCTAATTCATCAAGTGAGCGGCCATTCTCATGCGTTCGGTCGTCGGCGGAGTACATACTGGGCCAAATAAGAATTCCAGGCAATCGTAGGCAGACTGCTCGAACGAATAAAGATCCTCCGCAAAGCACGCTCCGTGAACAAGTTCGTCTAGATTCTTGTATATCCATTTCAACCTACATGTGATAAGCAATACGTCTTGCTAACACGAAAAAGGGAACCTACTCCACCGGTGCAGGGACGTTCACAAGCGTCAAGCTGAGGCACATTTCGGGAAAACTACCGAATCCGTCAGAGGGAAAGGGGGTGCAAGAGACGCGTCGCAGCGTACAGCAGGGCAAGTCTAAGCGCACAGTAGATTGACGACCCCTCAAGAGCGAGGATATGGCTGGGTGGGAGGTGTAATTTCTACCGACACGACATTTCAGATACGTTTCTAGCCCTGCAGCAGTAGACAAACACACCTGAAAACAAAAGGCCAGGTCTGCACAATCCACCCAACTATCATGACGACCGCTTGGACGACAGTGCGACTTGCCAGAACACCGCATATCGAAGGCAATGATATTGTAGTGCTTGTTGAGGCGCGAGTCGCCCAATTGGAGGTCCAGCCATGTGGAATCTAGAAAGATGGGATGGAGAATGACAATGGTAGGCTTCTCCGGATCGAAACCACCAACATTGGAGTGTGGTGAGTTGGTGGTGTAGTAGATGGAAGCGTAGTCTGCCTTGCTGTGGAGGTCGACACAGGGCATGATGAGGTCAGAGGGGAGGATGTGTCGTGGCTATCGCAAGGCGGGGAACATGAAAGATGATGGTCGGACAGAAGCAGGCGAAGAAATGTTGAATTGAACATCTGCATCTCAGGCTCAGCAACGCTGCCCTTAATGCGGAAAATGAAAATTGGAGACCCTGACTTCGTGTTCGTAAGGCCGTTGCTTAGTCAGCTCAAGTCTCTGCGCCACAGCTTTCTCCTCCTATCCACACCTTCTAGCTGTAAGAGCTATTATTGACCATGATAGGCGGACTGCGTGTGACCAAGGCCACGAAAGCGCCTCGCACCTGAGAAAAGGCCATCTCTCTCATCCGTGGCTTTACGAGGCCTCCATAGCCCCTTAATCGGGTGAATCTGGATACGAGAGGTCGAGCAGAAATATCGCCCTGATCAGCCGTATTCCGAGTTCAGCACGGAACAAATGATTAAACACTTATTAGAGCCCACCATGCAGCACACCAACGAGGGCAACGGCAGACAACGGCTTCGAAGCATGACGGAAAAAAGTTTGTTTAGTTTGACTATGGATAGGAGCCAGTATGTTCGGTGAATATAGTGGGACTGGATAGGCAACAGGTTGAACGGGCAAGCCCGATGCAGATCTCCGAATCCGGCGTTCCGACAACCAGCTTCTTGGCCGGCTGGCATTCGACATGATAAAGGCTCGATATCCGGAAGAATGAGGATGATCAAGCCGTCTTTGCACCGACGATAGTGGCCAATACATTTGCAACCTGGTTCTGTCGCTTGAGAGCCGACGACGACATGATATCGGACACGGAGGTTGCAGATCACACCTGAAGGACTTACCTCTCGATCACGCGCTTCGCCGGTGACGAACATCGTTGGCACTTTGAGCTGAGCGAGTTCTAGCTGCTGCCTTGACACAAGACCGTCCCAAGCAGGTATGACGCGGTCGTGGTCGAACTTGAATATTTCCTTCTTGAAGGCGTCGTTCATCATCTAAGGAGCCAGTTAGTCTCAGACTCTCAGAAGTTCATATCGCGGATCGCAGTGGCCCACATCTTGCTCGTGCTGGGATACGGTTGTTCCAATCATCTGTGCCCTATACGCAGGAGGTTGGCAAGGCACTCTAAAGCACACCGAGGAGTAACCTTACTTCGTTTGCGCTACCTTGAACTTCTCGTGGTACTTCGTGTAGATGGCTTCTCTTTCAGTCCACAGCTGTCGTTCTAGGTCCTCCTGGTCGTTTTTTAACTAGGCATCACCAATAAAAACTGCAGAGTTGAAGAAGACAATGATGAACAAAACCCCACCCTTTTTACCGATGAAACAAAGGCAGGATCTTCTGCAAGATTGGATACTAAGGGCAACGATTGTGCAAAGCTCAGTTTCGTCAAGTCCTCGATGCCGTCCGTCGTTGGTTGTCCATGTAGAGCCACAGATGAGGAGACATAATGTGAAGTCGGGTTCTTGGGTGGGCCGTTAATCTGACTGCCAGGACCAGCGATGCCTTGAGAATAGACATTCGAACCACTGACCCTTTGAAGGTTCGGGCCGGTAGAAATGGTCTTCAACTGAGAAAGAAGGGAGGCGACTGAGGTGTTACTGAAAGTAGAATCACCAGCAGGACCATTTTCACTTGATGCAACTCGTTCCGCGGCAATCGATGGTGCTACATTGACGAAGGGTGGAGGACCAGTGTCGGGTTGAACGGTCGCGGGCTGTGATGCGTTTGTAAGCGCCTGCCATGCTGCCGATGATTTTAGCTGATCCAAGAGAGCTGCAACTCCCGCAGGATCCTGTAGATGATTGCTTCAGTCATGTCCAGCGAAGAAAGGACGAGCCTAACATTGATGTTTGAAGTCGACGTCATGGTCAACTGCCACAGCAGGCTCGAGAACCTTCCCGCGCGTCCACACGAAATATTGATGCCCTCCGAATGGGCGCCTAGATCAACCAACTGTAGACCCCGACGAGCGCTACCTTACATCACCAGGCACAAATTTCGAACGGGATCATGGCCCGAAATTCGGGTTTCGAGCAGCAGGAACATATCTGATAATTTTCATATTGCATTCCAAATCATGATAATTTTCGAGTGATCCGCCCTGCGACGAGCTCGTTCCAGCTCGTTCCTCTCCGGGTCCTTTCGCCTCAACAAATGCCGAAGAAAGCCCTTGCCTCCGAGGTGAATTCAAACGGATATCTGATCTATTGCCGCCATCTTACACTGGAAGCTCAATGATCTCTCATTGGGAAGGGGGCCAGAGGTCACCCCTATCAGCGTATATTATGCTGAGCGTAAAGTGCGATGTTATCGTCATTTAGATGGGGCATACTGAGCTACATCCCCAGCAAGAGGCGCCTACAAATTAAGTACAGTGAAGCACCTGATTAATGATTGCTGCGTCTTCATTTGTACAAAACCAGCTCGACGCCACACAGGTCTCTTGCTTAATGCTGTCCACAATATTGCGGGAGTTGCCAACAGAGAAAGCCAACCTTCAAAGGGGGACAAAGGAAGGTCTTGTTCGCTTTTCGGGATTGCAAAGAAATAAACGCCAGGGTGAGCAAGTACAAGGTCGTACACGTGTGTAGGGAGTGAGCAGCTGAGAATGACATCTAAACGCCGGAAGACGTCCCGACTGGGTTAGATTTCTTCCGCGGCCAGGGAGTCAGGGACTTCCTCCACGAATTTTTAGAAGCCGTGATATCATCCGTGCGTTCCTCACTAGTACTCGTGTATCTTCACTCCAAGACTATAAGCAGCCTGAGAATCGACAGTGGGGAGATGGTTTAAGATCGTGAGAGGAGAGATGTGATACTGGACCAGGGTATGTTTATGATTCTCTCCTCCAGAGACGAGCACCGGGCGAAGGACCATCTTTAAGTCTGGCCGATCACTCGAAATTAGAGAGAAGGAACTATAGTCAAATTTAGAAGATGGGGACCCATAGTATCGATACTAAGTAGGACAAACTCTTCGTTGAAATACCCGGAGTTCCCTCGTTCAAACAGCATCTGGCAGTTGAGTTATCCTGTCGTTTAGAACTG
This sequence comes from Cyclocybe aegerita, assembly GCA_902728275.1. Taxonomy (NCBI): domain Eukaryota; kingdom Fungi; phylum Basidiomycota; class Agaricomycetes; order Agaricales; family Hemipholiotaceae; genus Cyclocybe; species Cyclocybe aegerita. The sequence goes on from CACVBS010000024.1 coordinate 543,547, forward strand.
AGTGAAAATTGACCGTTCGTGTAAACGAATAACCCACCGTATAAATGAAGCCGGCGGACCGCTCAGAGATGAGATGCATGAATGGGTTGGCGTCAGTGCTTAGTTAGGAACGTTACTTTAATAACCGGGCACCCAGATGCCGTGGGGCTCCTCGAAATCCATGAGATTGAAATGTAGCAGATCGCATCTGCACAGCGTTCTAGAAATTCTTGGCTGCAGCTCACCATTCCGAGGAGAGCAATGATACCCAAAAAGACGGCGAAGGGGGAACACGACTGAGGAGAGGGCAAGCCAGGCGCTTAGCGGACTACTCCGCGAGAAGCCATGCCAATTAGAGTGAGAGAATTGGACCATGATGAGCTGGAGATGATGTCCGAGTCGGTGTGACGACCCTGGATGCCTCTGGCAACAAAGTATGGGCTGGACGAGCGTCTGGCGGGACGATAGGAGAGCAGTGGGGGAGGTCAGACTGCATGGTCTAGAGCGCGTCGGTGGCAAAAGGTGGCGGCATTAAGAATGACGAGGGGACGCGCTGAGGACGGAAGAGGATGATGCGGCGTCGGCAGTCAGACCCAAACAGGGGATGCTGAAGCGAGCATGAGGCGCGCCCTCGTGGGAAATTTGTTGTATTGGCAACGGAGCCGATTATTCCCACCGTCTTCTTCTTTTCCCCTGCTGCCCCTCGGTTCCTCACCTCCACCTCATCTTTTCTTCTCCCTTTTTCTTTATTCTTTCTTTTCGTCCGCCACAATGCCCGCTCTCACAGAACCAGAGCCCCAGACTACATCGTCTCACATGATGAAGACGACAAAACGCGGGAGGCCGTTCCTCAAGGTGTGTGGCAAACTCGTATCGCGAGAATGCCCCTCACCTCCCCTCACAGGATACCTTGGATCTTTTCGCCACCCTCATCGTGTCTCTGCAGCTTGGTCCCCACAAGCAGTTCTTCCGTACTTTCCCCCACTCCTTCACAACGTGAGTTCAACACTTGAACAAGCCCGTATGCGTGTCTCAATTTTCGCAACAGCGACGAGGCCGCCCAGAACCTTGCTTCCCTCAAATTCTCCCAATCGAATCGTGGGCCGGATCCTAGGGACCCTTCACGAGTTGTGACGACTACGACCACGACGACGTTCTCCATGACTCGCGAGATGGCCAAGGCAATGAGCCAACACTTCATGGATGCCCGTCTGATCGAAAACGCTACCGACCCAAGTTCCAATCTGTTCAAGGAGCGCGGCGTGTATCAACTCACTCCCAAGGGCCTGCATGTTCTTGAACGGTTCATCTCGAGGAACGGCATCAACTCTGATCATCTCCAACCCGTCTTCAGTTCCCAACCTATTTGCATCAAACTCCTCCATCTCGAGCGTCGTTCGTCCGATGACGAGATCATTGTTACTCAGTCTGTCATCACTGCCCTCTTCCGTCGATTCGTTGGACGAGGTCCCAATGTACCACCTCCTGCCGATAAGCCCCTAGACGTATTCCAGAGATACAACGAACGATCTAAGGGTATCGCTGTGACCGACGTTACCGAACGTGCTCAGCCTCTCCTCGGCAGGCCCGCCCAGGTCCACAAGCATTGTTTCGCCGCCGTCAGCGCGTTGGAGTGGCTCTGTGACTTCACCTCAGTCGTTGGTAGGGAGGAGGCGGCGGAAATGGCTGCTCAGTTTGTGCGCTTCGGTCTCATCACTTTGGTCAGTGACAAGAGGAAGAACAACGATTCCGCCATCATTTTCACAGTCCGTGGGTCTGCACCAGGTGGCAACTCCCCTGTCAGCGTAAGTCATCCATACTCTTCGTTACTTCTATCTTTATTCATTTGTGCCCCAGCAACAAGGTGAATTTAGATGCACCGCCAAGGCCATCTACAAGATCACTGATGAAGGTCGTCGTGTCGCTCATTGGGATGGATCGCGGACTCTCGGAGCCCAAGGTTCCCCTGCCGCTTCGTCGACGAACCTGGCACCGACCGACCGTTCTTCCATTGACGGTTCTGTGGAAGGAGAGAAGAAGGGCAGCGACGCCAAGATTCATCGTCGTATATCGCTGGCCGAGAAGTTGAATGCCAACTATGACGGTGGCGACAAGAAGAACTCGAAGGAGAGTAATACTGACCGCCTCAGGTACATTCTCGAGGAACCCGGCTTGCGCTCTCTTTTCCGCGAGTTCTTGCGAGGGAACTTCTGCGAGGAGAATCTGTCGTTCTGGCTCGATGTTCAAGACTTCAAGAAGAAGTTTAACATCACCTCCAGTGCGATGGCTGTGGCACCCATCACCCGTCCCGCAAACAGGAACACTCCTGGTCAAGCTGCCATGGAAAGGCACCACGAATCGTTGATCAATACTGCGTTCGTTATCTACAACACATACCTCGCCCCTTCAAGTCAATGTGAACTCAACATTGACCACGGCTTGAGGAACGAGCTCGTCAAGTACCTGGAGGACGTTGTCACGGGCCTAACTGGTAAAGCCTTCCAAGGTCGCGTTGAGCCCGAGCAGGCGAACGCTTTCAATGCTACGCAGCTGCAGACCATGATTCGATTGTACGAGCGTATTCAGATCCACGTCTTCCGTCTAATGGCCACAGATTCCGTGCCCAAGGTTCGTTGCTAACTAGATGTAATTTGATTTGACAACTGACGACATTTTTCCTTTCCCTAGTTCATCAAGACGCCCAAGTTCCTTGCCATGCGTAACTGGGTTGAAGACTTCGATCCCACTGAGAACGACATTCATCTCTTGTCCGGAGGATTGACGGCCCCACCTGGTCTGAATTCTGCTGCAGAGGAAGTTGGCGGTGCTTACATCACTGTCTCTCAACAAGGCAGCGAACGTGAACACCGGCAGCAAGTAGCAGCTCAGTCTGCCTCTTCCGTGCCAGCCTCATCATGATGGGTGCATCGTCTATCTATGCTTTCTTCGAGTTTCTCTTCCTCGTTGCTCCTCCTATGGCTCTCTGAACTCTCGATGCCTCGTTGGGACGTTGGCTCTATGCATATGCACTTATTGAACCACATGTCTGTCGCATTTCATAATCCCTTTTCTTCATTTTTCTTTTGGCGGTTGCTTGTCCAGGCGCCATCGTTGATTCCCCGGAGGTTCTTTTTACCCATTTGATTCCAAGGCTCATCCATACATTTGTTTTGCTCTCTTGTCACATATCATCTCTCTCTGTTCGCCTCGACATCCCCTCTATACTCGTAATACGGTTATTTACTCGCCTCTCTTATTTTACATGGGGTATACGGGGCGGATTCGGGACTAATTACACATCGTTTCTCTATACTCTACTTCATGTATGTATATCATCTCACTCCCAGCGGAGAAAGCCCCGTAATGCAAATCCTCTGCCTGAATCATTCTGTCTCTGCAAACCTCAGAAACATTCGAGGTGAACCTCGTCCATACGACGCCAGACTGTGTTAGTAGATGTTCTTCAGATCAGCCCAAGAACACCAACGCTCTCCTTGTAGCTTTGTGTCTGGTCATACTTGTCGAGCAATTCGACAAGTATTCAATATTCCACGCTGTTGAGAATACGGGTTGGACATCGGCTATCACCGGTATTCTCCCATCAGCTAACTTTGGACCTCGTACTATGCAGTGCAAACCACCGAATTCCAGCCATTTGAACTTCCACCTATCACCCTTCTTGTCGCTCAACACAATGTCGTGGATTAAGGAAATGGCTGGCGGCGAGGGTCCTCCTCCCTACGTCGACAAGTCTTCTAACAAGGTGCAAGATCCGTCGATCCCGAACAGAATGGTGTCCAACAAGACCGCAAATCGACCTTTCCTTGCGTACGTGTTTTATATTCACCTGGAGTACAAGGGTCTACATTCTAATTCTTAATATACGCGCAATGAAGCTATAAGGAGTATCGCGAACATCAAGAGGCCCTGCATGCTGCTTGGCTGGAGAAGAAGAAGGCACGCGACGAAAAGATAGTTAGAGGAGAGAAGGTTGGCCCTCTGGAACCCGACCCGACTGCTCAACAAGAAGTAGGGCTACTTGGTCTCCTCAAATTCATCGTAATTGTGCTCTTCTGTTTCGCTCTGGCTGGCAAGTTCTTCACTGGAAGCTATACTTGGGAGAACCGCAGCAAGTGGCTACAGCTCAAGACATATTGGCCGGTGGGTTTCGCTCCGGGATTTCGTAACGCCACGCCTGCCATATAACGCATTGATTGTCGCCTCCCTTGTAGCAAAACCAACGACTCTTCTCCGAGAGCCTCCTTGCGACGTACAATGGAGAAAACGGGAAGCCATTTTATCTGGCGGTGTGTGATTTCTTTGATGCCCGTCTATCTCGTTGCACTCATGCTTTTCATACGCCAGATTGACGGTGATGTTTACGACGTCTCGAAGGGCAGGGCCTACCAGCCAGGCGGATCTTATCACCATTTGTGAGCAGAAATTAGTGTCATGCATTCTATTGGTTTTAATCTCGGATCACCTCAGTGTTGGGGTGGACGCTGCTCGCGCCTTCGGCACTGGCTGCTTTGAAACCCACCGTACACATGACACTAGGGGAATGCTAGAAGATGAACTGCGCGTACGTCCCTGATGTCTGTTTCTTTAAGCATTCCTTTTCCTCATGGTTTGTAGGGTCTCGCCCATTGGAAAAAGTTTTATGCAGAGCACAAGGACTATGTCAAGGTTGGAAGAGTGAATCACCCACCCATTGACCCTGCGAGTCCGATTCCTGAACACTGCGATCCGAAGAAAGCGAAACCCGCGAAGGAGGCGGCGGAGAAAGAGAGGCAAAAGGCGAGGGATAAGCCAGTGCACAAGGAATTATAATTACTTAGTGTGATAGTAGACATATATGTATCATAGTGGGCATATCAATATAGCCTGTGGATCTAAAGGGTTCATATGTGCGTAGACGGTGCTTATATAAGATTGAGATAGACCAGATAAAGAGTATTAGTCAGCGTCGTAAAGTAGGAGGTAGGGAGCGCTATGTCCGCACATCTTCGGTTACATTTGGTTGTGGGGCTTGGGAAAAGTAAGCGTACAAATCCGACGAGGAAAGGAAAACAGCTCACTTGTACATGTCGTGGCGCGCCATGGGTCATAAAGTAGTTTTTGAGGATTGGAAAGTCGGCCATGGAGGCATCCATCATGGACGTGAAGGGATTTTCGCGGTATTTCGCAACGACGATGTTGCCACGCCATGCTTGATCCTCTCTAAAGGCACGGCCTTGGATGTCACGAATAGACTGGTTAATCGGGAAAGGCATGCCATCGCGAGAGATGACAGGATAGAAAATGATGTAGGGGTTGGTGAACTTGCGGTTCATGCCATCGAGCGCCTCAACCAACTATTTTATACCCGTAAGGACCGAGGAAAGAAACGTTTATCAGGACAAGGCTAACCTGGTACTTCCACGACCTGGATCCAAGACCGTCGGCGATCTAAAAATTATGTGGTCAGCGCTGCCTTTCATTCGGAGAGATAGGACCGGATATATACGTAGTCCATGAACACCTCTGGGTGAGGCATCCGGGTTTGCGGAGCACCGTATGGCGCGTGTTGGGCTGAAATTTGCGGACTATGGAGTTCAAATGTAAGTTTTGGCCGCATGTCCTGGAAAACTCCGAAATACCTGGTCATGAGCTGAACCAGAGTAGGCGGGCGACCTGGAAGCGTCTTTGTTTCAAAAAACGTGGTGATGGCAGAAGAAAATGCCCATGCGCACCGTCAGACACAAAGAGAATGGCGTCGAAGGTGCAAAATTGTTCCATGGCAAATATCTAGGCGAATACGTCAAGACACGTTGAGAGTTCAGGGAGAAAGACGCGTACCGTAGAGTTAGATAAAAGAGGTCTTCTAGTGCTCAGAGAGCGGCTTTTTTGTACGAGGATTACTCTCGAATAGAGGAGAGAGGAGGATGATACTGAGGATTAGACGTCGCGTCTCGATCTCCATTTAAAGGCGCCTTTGAGGGAGGCGCAACGAGGACGTCGTGCCTCACCGTGCTTCTCGATCATCACGAGAGAAAGTAGGTATAACCCATAGGATTGTTATTAGCCTCCACGAGGACGGGTCTATACATCAATGGCATGTCGCTTGAGGGAGGAGATCAGCCAAGAATGAAAAAGGCGGAGACGCATAGGTGCAAAAGAACATTTTGCAATGCTTATCAGGCAAGGGGGCGACCTGTTGGTACAGTTTCAGCGCTTCCGAGGGTGGATATTCTTCAAGGGTCGATTCGGTAAAGGGTGATGAGGCCGGCCTAGAAAAACAAATGGCGAAGTCAAGCGATGGACGGAGATCCAGGACAAGTGCACGAGTTGACCGTTTTTGAAGGTGATCGACCTTGGGCAAGATTCGGGCTCCCAATATGGTGTGCGTCGGAGTCCAGGGAAAGTCCCGGACCGCACAACCGCCGTACGAGAACGGACGCAAGTCGTCTTTCACTCCCTTTGTCGCCATCTAATTCCTCCTTTCTGCTACTTGGTCGATCAGGGCTGCCTTACTCCATTTTTTTCCTGCCATTATTCTTTTTCTTTCAGTCATTGGAAAAATGCGCAAGGATTGCCTTTGGACCCCGCTTTCGTGGATAGTCTTGTTTCGCCCCCTCAAATGGGAGCCCAAGTGAAATAACAGAGAGCCGCTGATTCCGCAAACAACTTCTTTCAATTATCGAAATCGTTCGAGAATATATAACGCAATTGCACCCTCAAAAAACGCCTCGGGAATGCCGGACTCAGACGTCACCCATTGCAAGGTTGGATGTGTCAAAAATGTGGAATGCTAAAACGAGTGCTGACCCTCAAGGATGCTCCCAGGAGTTCCTTATATTTCTCTCTGAAACCTGGTCGACGTTCAAAACATTCTTCAGTGCTGGAAGATTAACGGCAACATTGTCCAGCTGCGTCTCTTCCCTGTGCCACCTGTGATTTGTCGACCGACTCGGAGAACCACACAACACTATCATATTTGGCCTCCTATTGCTGTGCAATTTCGTCCAAAGCTGAAAGTGATATCCCTGATATGAACAGTCTCATGTCAAGAACCATGCTCTGTCGTTCATGCTACTTCCGCGTGGAAGAACTATGTCACTCCGCGATTATGCTGGCTGCCCGATCAAGATCTAATTGACGGTCTCGAAGAACGTGCATTTTTCTCAGTGGCCGGATAGCATTTCTTTGCTGCCTCGTTCCTAACCAGTTGCGAAGTACCCGATTTGTTCAATTGCCGCCTGCTCCACACACGCTGGAATGGGTGCAAAGACGAGGTCCAGGATTCTGGTACTTCGGAGCCCAATCTCTGACTAGAGTTTCGGTGCCTCTAGCCTCGCCACTGGACCGCTTCTACTTTTTGGAGACAATGGCTGTGAGTTGAAATATCAGGATCTCTTTGACGCCTTTGATGCATTGGAAATAAATGGAGTGCCCCCTCGAGGTATTCGCCTAGATCAGACGAGGCAAAAGGCTTTTTAAATAATCAAATCTGAAACTATCGAGCCTCTTGAGGAAGCCTAATTCAGGCAATGCCTCTGTTTTATCTCTCCAGGGTTATCTTGGGAGGCACCTATGGCCCTGGGGGGATGCGTGGGTGACCTCACAGCCTTGTCATCAGAAAAGGGTATGATCATCGCTCTTCAGGCTTCAGTAGACGGGGTGTATTTAGGCTTTCATTGACTCGAGACGAGCAAGATCTGGAGCAATTATCCCTCTATTGGCCAGCGCGACGGCATCCGAGGAAATGCCAGACCTCTGACTCCCAAGGCAAGCTCACGCTAAGGAATGTGCACTATTCGTTTCTTCTGGATTACTGTTGCATTTAGTATTTGGCTAATATCCGCCTTGCATGTGGGCCACAACGACTGAAACACTCCTTAAATAATTCGCCTATGATACATACTCGTAAGTCCATTATCACTATGTAATCTAGTCCAAGGTCCGTGCACTTCGTCTTCCAGCACAATTACTTAGCTTCGTCGAACCACATTTTTCCCGTGACATTTCCAGTAGTCAAATATTACAGTGTCAATAAATCGACGCGTTACAGCCCGCTAACTAATCTTTCATTATCAGGCGGCTCATCTTGCCAGTTTCTAAAGCACGAATCCCGATAGACAGACAGTGCTGTGAGGAGGTTGCTGTAAGGTCGCGGCCGGGTGATATCCGATAAAGAATTGGCAACATATACAGAGCTGCACAACTCATACCAGTGCTATTTGCAGATAATACCTGCCGTATAGCGCTCACTTAGGTGGTTGTAATGGTTTTTGTTATTCCTGAAGCAAAGGGGTTGCCTGTTGGAGTGAACCAGTGAGTGTGTGAACATGAAATGAACGTGACCAGCTTTTTGACGCGTCTTGTATTGAAACCAGATCGCTATTGCACCCTTCCTGCTGGTCCTACCTTCTCCTGAACCTCGTAAGGCGCAACCTGGCACGAAACCTGCCTCGTAGTGAATGAAAGACCTGACGTCTGAGGGCCAACATGGATGACTACTGCCTGGTCGCGACTCACCTTTCCTCACTGAGCTTGGCACCACCCTCGAATATCATCGTCCAAACCGCGCGTCAAAATGCCCCACTCCCACCCTCTGTACAAGATAACGACATACCGACGGACCATGCAACATGCAGCTTCGTTCTCAACACACCAACCACGGGGACCATCCTTCTTCGCGTCATCCAGGGTGGAGTGGTTGTCGAGCTTATTTCACTGTCCACTCTAGTGCCACCCCTCCGCATCGTATTCCCTGCCCTGGTCCTCCCAACGCCCTTCGTATTTCTTTGGGAACAATCCGAGCTCCACCTCCTTCTCGTCACCGACATCGGGTCGTTGTACCGGTTGATCATACCAGTTGAAGGTCTGAACCTCTGGCAAAACCAAACCGAAAGCATATGGCCGAGAGAATACTTTATCAAGAATCTACCTTCTGAACATGTAAGGGATTGTGCAATCCATGCTCAAGGGACATACTGTATCGCCATCTCACTGCCAAACGGCGATTTGCTGAGACTTGAAGCGGAGTCAATGGGTTACGATGGTCACGACGGTGAGTACACAATGGTAAATGTAGCTTGAACTTAAACTAATGCACTCCACAGAGGAATGGATCGAAACGGTCTTCCACCACGGCTCATTCCTTTCATCGTTGACCGCCTTCCTGCCGCTGCATTCTGGAATACCTAATGCGGCCGATATCATTTCGTTAGCGTCACACCCATGGCCCACAGACATAGGAAACGTGTGGACAATGTCGCGAGACAGAACACTTCGGTTATGGAAAGCCAAACTTGGTTGTGTAGCCTCCAAGACTCTACCAACTGTACCCAACTTTAGAAATGCTTCGACAAGTACTTCACCCACCGCCAAGCATCTCCTCCTCGACGCAGAACAGCAGAAACTCCTTAGGGTCTTTTCCCTTACATCAGAAGATGAGGAACGGATGGATGTGTATATCCTTGCCTTTATTCCGACGCCGTCCTCCACGACGGGTGGATTTTTCTGTCTGCTAGACACCTCAACCGACCAGCTGATTGATGTTGGCATCATCGAGTGCCCCAAACATACGGTTCACTGCCATCTCCAGGATTTCATGGTCGTTGGGAATGCGCTATACACGTTATGGGATCAACAGGGACAATCCATGGTCGAGAGGACGGATTTCAATGTTTCGGCTCTCCGATCGCACAATCTACAGCCTGCCTTGTGGAGGGCATCTCAATACTCTCACGAACCCGAGCTGACGCCTGCGTACATGGAAGAGCAGCTCCTTTCCCCCGGCTCCTTGACAGAGAAATTCCTCGATGCAGTCATGAAGCCAGGCGTTTTCTCTTCTCTCACTCTTCGAACGGCGCTGGACAAGTATGTCGACGCTTGTCTTTCTCTTCCGGGGTCGCCTCCGCCCCAACTCCTGAATACTTATGCCACCCTGTGCGAAAATATCGCTGCCGTCGTTGGCTGTACCGTCACCCTAAACCGCGATCCGCTGACTGGTGGCTTTCAACACGCCAATTATTGGACTGCCTTGAAGAGGGATTGGGAGGGATTTCTGGCCAGATGCCGAGAGGTAGAACGTAGCGCACGCTGGCCCCTCTCAATTGGCGCTCACGGCCAGAATGGGATCGTCGTAGTTGAACGAGAAAGAGTCGGGTCTCTCGTTGTTGAGGACGTCCCTATATGCCTCCATCGCATGCTTGACCGTGATCAAGCTCCTCATCCCCAATACAACCTTCTTGCAGTGCTATGGGCGCTGCGATCCAAATTAGGCCCTCACATTCTGTCGGATCTGGAGAGCCACGTTGTTGACATCATGCACCAGGAAATTGCATTTTCCTTTGCTGAAATTCTACAAGACCAAGCTCAGCGCATTAAATTCAAGGAAAGTCTCGATGAAGGCGAACGGAACTGGTTTACTGGACGCCTCCATAGTATCGACGATATTGACGGAGCCACAAGGACAGCCCTAGATTCGATTGGAGGTTTTGACCTGGCGGTCAAACGAGAAGAAAATGATACGGAACTTCTGAATGTCCTTCCTCCGTCCCGATGGCTTCAATCTCAAGCTGCTGCATATTGCACGACGACCATCGAAGCAAGATATAATCTATGCCTTTGCCTCATCATTCTACTGTTCTTCTCGTCGGACGACCTTTCACAGTGGGATGCGTCTCTTCTTGCAGAAGTGTTTGCAGTCTTCAGGGGTGTAGCTATGCTGCGATTCTTGGGCAACCAACCTGCAGAAGGTGTCAATAACGCTTTGCATCATGGATCGTCAAACTCAGCGGATGATGTGATCGCCCAGATGCGCAATATGAACGTCTCGAGCAGCAAGACCCAACCTCCTTCCAAATCATCGTTGATGCACCTTTTTGTGGCCCAGTCACCGGGTGGCGATGGCATTGCTGCAATTTCGCACAACTTCTTGGACGGAACAGGTGTACTCCAATCACTCTCGCCGGCGCATGCCACTAAGCATGAAATATTGGTTTGCGATCGGGTTAGGTTGTTTGGCTTCCCCGACATTACTCGAGAGCTGTTATCATGGCTTCCTCGCACTCCTGCTGCGACATACGTCCAGTCACAGGTGATGCTAAGACTTGGGAGGATAGATGACGCCTCCCAAACTCTGGAGATGTTGGCCGGGTGCTTTGGTGAGCTTGGCGCTGCCCTCACTTGTGAATCCAAATACTCATCTAAATGCAGGTGTTGCCAATCTGACGTACGAAGATTCTGAAGCATTGTCGTCGGTGCTTTCTAGTGCGCATCCCATTGATTCGCAATATTCCTTCTATCTGTTTGCCGCAGACATGTTCCGGGATTTCGTTCAGCATGAGGTCCATTTCTCTCAATTAGCCATCCAAGTGGCACCTCCTGGCGTTGACACAGCACCCCTCTGGAACACTGTTGCAAAGGGGCTGACTGACTTAGCATTATATGACGATGCCTATGCTTCAGTAATGGCAACTCCGTTTGAGAAGCAGTGCGTTCCCCTGGGCTGTACTCCGACTTGAGCTTATCAATTTCTCTAGGAAAAGAGAATGTGCTAGCCAGCTGGCGATTACCATGTGCGAGGAGACCGCAGTGGAAAAACTGATGACCTTTGATTTTGCTGGTATCGCAAGTGACATCGAAGCTGCATTGGCTTTCAAGGCCCGAAACGCGGATCCACGCGCCACGCCCTGCTACTCCAGCATCTTATACACGTGGTATATTCGAAGGGGGGATTATCGTAATGGTTCGTATATTCTCCGTTTCATCCGCCTCCTTGACTTAGCGTACTCAACCTTGTCGCAGCATCTCTGACGATGTATCAACGGGCACGGAAGTTGGCAGATGCCATAAAGGATGCTACATCCCTCGTTTCTCTCGCCGAGACTCGATTAGAGGCATTGTCGGTCGCCATCAATGCATTGCACTTAGTAGATGAAAAGACAGCCTGGATACTGGTGCCAGTGATTCCAGACCCGGTTAGTGCCGTTTTTAAGTCTGAATTTCCATGACCTTCACTATCCGCAGTCTCGAAAACTCCAGAAATTGTCGAAATATATCCCAGAATCCAAATATATCTCCAGCAAGCACGATACCCAGATCGTCCATCTCGCCGATATAGAATACGAGGCCATCCTTCTTCGAGCCCAAATCGACAGCATCAAACGGGAACCCACCCTTCTTTCATCTCCGGGTAGGTTAATCATCAGCTTCGTTCGCATTGTTTCCCGATTGAAATGTCTCTTGTCGCCGCAGAATTCCTCCTTCCTCCTTCAGTCATTGTGATGAGACTTGCCCATGCGAGTCACTATAGCCAAGCCATGTTCATCGCGAAGAGCTTGAAAATCGACATGACAGATGTATTCATTCATCTGACAAGCCAATGTATTCGTCTCTCTCGCAATCCTGGATCTGTATTGTGAGGAGCTCTTGACAGGTTCTGTGCGTGATAGCTCATGTTTCATACAGGCAGGAGGACACATCTGGTTGGCTCTTGACAGACAATGCAAGTTCTTGGCAAGGGACGCCCTCGGACCGAGGATGGAGATACCTGCAGGAGTCGTTGAAGAGATATGACGGACCTGATAACGATTATCAGTATGCAAAAGCTTCACTCGAGACGATCCTCAGCGCTGGAAGATCCTCATTGTCGCCACCATGGTTAATCGATGTTCTGGAGGTACGACCAACCGCCACCATATTGTAAACTTTCTACTGATTGTCCTTAATAGAAACACCAACCAGAATACCTCATTCGCGTCAGTCTGCGATACGAAATTATCGCAGACGCTGTAAATTACACTTATGCCCTGGTTCTCAAGGTAAGACTTCACGGAGTTCTGGTGCTTCAAGCCCCGCTGACTTATCGGAATCTACAGTCCGATAAACAGCTGACGCGAGAAACTTCTAAAAACGCTTCGACCTCATGGCTACCTTACGGACTCATCGACCAAGTCCTCGTAGCAGCAGATAGCCAGATGAATCCTCCTTCTCACCTGTCAGAATTGCGGACAGCCATTAACAACCGCGTAAAGCGGGTGCAAAAACTCAGCCAAAATGTTTTATAGCTGACCCTTCTGCTACTTTTTTCTTATTGCACTGCTTTCGCTCTGTCCATGCTCTGTTGTAATTCATGTCTAGACGACTATTTGACGCGTTTCTCAGCACAAGTTGCTGTATCTGGCATTTACACGTGGGGTAAAATCTTCCCTAAATATTTACATTCTTTACTGCTACATAGGAAGTTCATAAGTAGAGAAAGACAAATTCTGCGAAGAAGGCAATCGGTGACGGTGTTCTATGCGAGTCGATACAAATTTCCAAAACAAAGCTAAGATAGAGCGAGTGCAAGATGAAAGCAAAAAAAGAAAGCATGGCCCTAGAGCAAGCACGTAAAGCCGTAAAAATGCAAGCAAGGGAAAAGGTTCGATGAGGCAACTATGAGCCTTGCAAATGTCGATTGGATTGGGCGTCAGGGCGTAAACCATCCAAGAATTGAGTCCATTCTCCTTGACCAAACCCAACGGCGGCACCCCACATACTATCGTCAACGGGTTGGACATAGGACGAGTATCGAGTGGGGTCTGGGTAGATGTGACTTGGTGCCACCGGATACTGGTAGCTCGTCGTCGATGTAAGGGTCTGTCCATGCCCAACGACCTGCGACTGGGCCTGGGGCGACATGTTCTGCATGTGGGGTTGAGCAAGCGACTGTTGTGTGGGGTACAAATTAGAAGGCGTGCGCATTGAGGAGAGGGAGTGCGATGGGATCGAATCGTATTGCGGCAGCGCGGATATCACCGTCATCGGAGGGCTTACCGAGCTGGAGTTAGCGGGCGAGCTCATCGTCCCGCGCCCGCTGGGTGAGTCTCCGAACCGCCGCGGGTCGTGCGAGTCGTGGTACGGGAACGCAAGCTTGCGCACCGTCCCAAGCACCTGGGCGCGGCGCTTCTCCCGTGCCTCCACCGTCGCCAGTGGAAAATCGGGTGAATATAGTGGTGCAAGTGCCGTCAGGATGTCGTACGCCTTATCCGCGACGGCGATGCCCCTAGACTGCTCGAGTGTCGTAATTGCCTTGCGAATGCTCTCGCGGAAGAGACCCGCACCGGCTTGGTCTGGGTTGGCGATAAGCTGGAATGAGAAGAACATCGCCGCAGAGAAGCAGTGGAAGGGGCCCCAGTTCATGTGTCCTGGGACGGCCAAGGAGGAATTGGCCAAGAAATCCGGCCGTGACTGCCCAACCATGGTAATGAGCTTGTCGGCGGCACCCACGGCGATCTCGAGGCTCTGCGCGGATTTCGCAGAGTCCGTGGCAGGGCTCTTGCTGCTGGCTGGCGAGCTCGTGCTGGCGCTGGCATAGGGTCGATGAAGGGTGAAGCGGATGTGGTAATAGGAAGTGCGGATGATAACGCTCTGGACACCCAATCTGCGTACGGCAACGTTCGTCGATGCTAGACTTCTCGCCACACGATACTCATCCAGGTCGAGCTCCTCCGGCAGGTTGTCCATCCACTGCGTCAAGGCACGATCGTTTGCTTGCACGTTTTCATAAGGAACTGGCCGGACCGAAACTGCATCGTCCATGATATCTCCCAGAATGAAGGCAAGGCGAAAGAGGGCAATGTTAGGTAGATACAGCCGACCGGTCTTGTCCAGAGATGGATCGCAATAGGACGGAAGCTGGGTATCGAAATGATGAGAAGCTATGCTTATTGGTCGTCCGAACATGAAGGCCTGCCAACTGAATGTGTTCATGTCAGTAAATGAGTGGATACGATATTTTTCAATGATAACCCACCGTTCGAGCAAGATTATATGCCACCAGGCCCATCGTCGGCGCTCGGCGACATCCCTGTGCATCCTCCATTTTCCTGGGTCTCGGTGTAGTCCCATCGCGGTCCCAATAGTTATGAGGTCTCCTCGCACGTGCCATATTTCCTCGCTGTCGGTCTTTGACAGCGTTAAGAAATGTGTACGGATCAGCAGGAGCTCAACAAGCTCCAAGCTATATGCTCTCGACTCCGCATTCCGCCGCTGAAGGGACGTTGACGAAACCTCGAAAAACTTTTGGCCGATCTCTTCGTGCGTCTCTTGGAAGGTTTCGAGCAAATGGTGCTGGGCTGGCAGGTAGTGGGTCGCGATCGACATCATGGCACAGGCGGTGGCGAGAACGATGCGGTCGGCTTTAGCACCTGACTTGTACCTCTCCCACTGCTGCATGAAAGAGGGTTGATTGACATGTCGGTATATCCAGTTGCAGTATTCGAAGTAACACTTGATGAGGCCGTCGATGACTTCAAGAGATGGGAGAAGGGTGAGCAGATCACGATCATACTCCTGAGTCATAGAAGCGAAATCATCATTAACGCGGTCTTGACTTTGTTGTCTGCTGTCAGAATCGTCTGATTCGCGTCCTTCGTTCTGAGCATATGGCAGCGTGTTAGTGAATGAATGAATGGATTGCCTCAGAGAATCGACAAGGCCAAGTGTGCTTACCATTAACAGATGTGTGGCGGCACTGGTAGGGCCGGCGTATAGTCCACCTTGGACCTGGCTCCCAAGCATGCCAGGTGCAGCGGCAGCCTTTTCTCCGACCTCTGGATCAACAGTCTCCTTCTTAGGCACAAGTAATGCGGCTGCGTCACTGGCGCGTCTCTGACTGGCAGTTGGTCGCTGGTTGGGGAAGACATATGCCTCCAGGAGGGATATTGAATGACGAACGCGGGCGATCTCTTGGGCAGGATCGATGCGGGTGTAGCTGGCAGGGGATAGAGTAGATGAGATGAGAAAACCCTTTTGGTGCCACCCGATGGGAGACTCACTGATGATCATCTCCGCGGGCAAGAGGATCGCTGGGTTCATGACCTCGAGCATCTTGATAGCACATTGCGGAAGTGCCTAAAAGGTTATGTTAGATCTCTGGAACGATAAACATACGAGAGGAAATGCTCGAAAAAGTACTTGCCTCGCAGTACACACGACGAGCATGGTCGGTTCCTGGAGGACACAAGGGAAATTCAGCAAGGAATATTGGACACGAGAGAGAGAAAAAAGAGGGACCTGTCGCATTTGAGCTTGCTGTTTCGACATGGCTCGCAGTTAATTGCCTTCCGCGCACGTTTGGTTGGAGGTCGCCCGTCGTTCGGCTGCTCGCCGGATGCACCTGGTGTTGGTGACGTGCGACCGCGAACGACGCCGGCAGTAGTCCCTCGGGGTTTTGAGCGCGCAGTGGTTGGCGAAGAAGTGGTTGGAGGTGGGTTAGCGTCGTCGGGCATGTCAACGGCACCGGTAAGCGATCAGGACGTCGGCAGAAGTGTTCTCAGGAGGGGTAAAAAAAGAAGGAACGGGGTATGGAATTGAGGGAGGAGGGGTATAGTTATGGGAGGAAGAGGGAGGAGGGAAACAAGGGCGGATGATCGAGGAAGTGGACTTATGAAATACACAGAGCCTACAAAAAGGTTGCAATCCTACTCAAAGCTGCACAAACTCAAAGGCACCTTCTCAGACGCCTGTCCAACGCAAATCCCGTCCCCTCCCCCTCCCCACTCCTCTTCGCATCACCTGCGGGTCATACACCCAACGCCTGTCGCCACAATGGGCCGCGCACGAGTCGCTGTCGCGCAGCGGGGCCCGCCGCTTCACCGCCGGCAGTCCTGGTTGCGTGAGAGAGCCCGCAGGTCTGCTCACACCAGGGCGGAGGGAGCCTGGAATATTGCCTGCCTTCCTTTTCCAGCGATCCCCCATACCGAAATTCTCTCCACGGATTCTCATTTTTATCCACTGGCCCCGTACGTACAATGTACACGCGTGCACCCCCGTCCCGAGACTCATCGTCTGACCCCCTTCTATGGTGGCGGTAAGCACGGCCGTCCTACCGTCCTAATTACTTACTAACACCCCGCTGCCATGCCTTTCAGTCTCGTCCTGCCCGTGAGGCCACCAGAAGGATCACTCCGGAGTTGGTGCGGCTCCCTGCCCTTTCTGACCAACGCACCTCAGAAAGACAAAATAAAATAATCTTTACGCTTCAAATGAATTTGCCATTTGGATAGCCATACCCCTACAATTGCAACCCATAAAGCATGATCAGTCATAGAAGGCCAGCTCAATTTGAACGAGCTCCAGCACGCTTTGCCGCATGCCCGACCAGAACTCGCCACATCCCCTCTCGCTGCAGTGTATCAATTTCCTCTATCCATTAGACGTATCTGCACGCCTTGCGCCGAGCGCATGGCGAGGATAGCCAACGGACTTCGGCACCATGCGGAGGTCTACTCGACAAATAACAATCCCGAAGCCGAAATCCGGAGTTACCCTGATGGGCGCTCGCTTGCGTCGCCAACAATTCGGTGCCAAATAAGCGCTCAACTTATCAGTGAATATCCTGCACTGCGCACCCTCGAAATTATAGCTGAGTAATGAATAACACGCGTCATTGCACCGCTACCCTGTTAGCCTTGTGAGCGACTTAAAAATGGAATTTCATGTTCGGAAGATGTCGAAACAAAGATACATGCGTGCCGGCGAAATGTCATGTTGACAGGGACCAAGGCCCAGATAACGTCCAAATCTAGCCATCTTCTAGTCAGATGATGAAGGACCCATTCTCGTCTCCGACAATGAGCTGGCAGTAGTCGGGTCCTGATGATACCTTTTGGATTTGAAGAGGTTAAGAAGCAGGAACTAAGCTCGAGGGTCCCATGCTACACACATAGGTTGATGCAAGCTTGAGCAAGGGGACACCTAATAGAGTAGAAAATGCTCAAGACCGTCGGGAAGATTGTCCTGACCGCCTTCAATCCGCAAGGGGAACCCGGGGCTCGCCGCTAAGTAGAGAGTTTATAGAGCAGATCAAAGTTATGAGATGAAGGTGGCGAGCGAGCCACTTTCTGGTCCGTCACCATGCGCAGCAATGCATCTTCATGTCTGACCAACAATAGTGGCCATTCGATAGGCGCTAGCATGCATACTTGAGGAATGACTGAGCGTTGTGCCATAAGCTCGGGGTTCCTAACACATCTTTGCAGCGAGGCCGCGCTTGAGAAGATGAGAACGAAGTTGGCTTGCGTCCTCAAGTATCGGAGTCGAAAAGCTGCTTGGCAGAAAACATGCCCGAACACATAAATAGAGATGGCAAGTTACGTCCGTTTCGGCTTTATGACGCCATGAAACAACCTGCAGGGAATGAAAGTGCGTAATACATACTCGCGATTTGTAAAAATATCCTCGAAACCGCCCTCGGGCGTAAACACCATCGCCGGCGTCAGAGACAGGTGAAAAAAGGATGGAACAAACAGTTTATGCTTTATTCTTCCTGGAAAAATGTTGATCGAGGCCAGTGGAGTGAGTATGAGAGCCGTATGGTGGTATGGCCAAGTCCAAACTCCCACAGCAGGGTTAGTTTGTGAAGCCTGTAGTTCTCGAGGCCATGTGCCAACGCACGAGCATAAGGAGGATACTCGATCGCTCGCAAGAACTGAAGGGCCTAGTACTTCCCTCGAAGCGATGATTGCTTTTCCACCCAGAGACAGTCGCCGTGGATGATATCCGCCATTATCCAGAGCCCAGACTCTCAAAGGACCGGTAGGTGAATGTCGACGAGTAGCTCTATCGGTATTGGTTCATCAAGGGTGTCCATCGTTGATACAGAGCGCGCGGAAGAGCATCCGAGTCTTTCTCGAAACGTCAACTTGGGATTAAACAGGCTGGTCCGGAGACAGTGAGAGGCGCGCTAGAACGCGAGTGCAGACCGGGAGTGTCGATGGGAGCAGACGCGACGCGTCATAAGGCCCGCTTGGAGGTCTGGGCGTCATGGTTGTCGAGAAAGCATTAGACACGCATAGGGGCGTGATCCCAACTGAGCAACGCGTGACCCGAATAGGGAAGCGTGTGGTACTTTCTAGAACGATAACTCATTTGGGCGCCCGTCCTCCAAATAAAAGTTCGACCGTCCTACTGCCCAGTTCCGCGATTTGTGATCCATCGAAGGAACAAGCAAAACCGCCACCACGACCGCGATGTCTAGCGTACGCGTCTCGTCTCTTGCCACCAGCCGGTCCGTCTCTTATTGACATCCTCACCCCATCTCAGGCAAACGAATTGAAAGATCTCGGCAACAAAGCCTTTGCCGCGAAGGATTACGATAAAGCCATCGACCTGTTCACCCAGGCTATTGCTCTCGATCCCAAGAACCATGTGCTATGGTCCAACCGCAGCGCTGCTAAGGCGGGCAAAAAAGAGTGGAACGCCGCTCTGCTTGACGCCGAAGAGGTACGCTGACATCCCCGTACAGCTTTGTAGTCAGGATTATTGACTCCCTATTCAAATTTGTAGTGCATTGAAGTTAATCCGAGTTGGTCGAAGGGTTTTGCGCGCAAGGGAGCCGCTCTGCACGGCGCAAGACGTTACGATGAAGCCATCGCAGCGTATGAGAGCGGTCTCAAGTTGGAGGATAGCCCTGCTTTGAGGAAAGGATTGCAGGAGGTCCGGGATGCGAAAGGTCCGTCACGAAAAATCTAGTGCATTATGGCGCTGTATCCTGATCTTACTCTTTGCAGCCCATTCAAACCCGGATGAGCCGCTTGGGCTAGGCAAGTTCTTCTCGGATCCTAATATCCTTGGGAAGCTAGCTACGAATCCTCGTACCCAAAAGCATCTTGCCGATCCCTCGTTCGTACAAAAGATTCAAGAAATCCAAAGGAATCCTCGATTGGCTGACAAGTGAGTGCCTTGATTTCTAGCTCGAGGGCTACTCTAATAAAGTGGGCGAGCACAGTGCACTGCAAGACCCTAGAATGATCGATGTGCTCGGTGCCCTCATGGGGATCGATATCCAGGCATCGACACGTCCTGAAGGCTCGGACGACATTCCTGAAGGCATTGAAGTTCCAACGCAGCCTACACCCTCCTCGCCACCTAAACCCTCCTCATCAAAACCCACCCCTGCTCCTGAGCCCGCATCAGCCCCAGCGGAGGAAGACGTCGAGATGGAGGACGCAGAGGAAGCCCAAGCTAAGAAGACCGCAGAGGCCGCCAAGGCTGCTGGGGCTGCTGCTTATAAGCAGAGGAATTTCGATGAGGCAATTGAGAAGTTCCAGCTTGCCTGGGATAGTTGGCCGAAGGATCTGACATTCCTTACCAATCTGGGAGGTTAGTCAATTCATTGGTACGCGCCTACGACTTGCGGTTGACCATTCGTTATAGCTGCGCATTTCGAAAAAGGTGACTACGACAAGGCGATTAAGGTCTGCGAAGACGCTGTCGACGAGGGTCGCTCGGTAAGACTATTAGTCTTCAAAGATCTATCTGGTTACTCAACTTCGTCGACAGCTCCGCGCCGATTACAGACTCATTGCGAAGGCACTCGGACGCGTCGGTTCTGCCTACCACAAGAAAGGCGATCTCCCCTCTGCGATCAAGTATTACCAAAAGTCGCTTACGGAGCACCGCACACCCGACATCCTCAACAAATTGCGCGACATCGAACGCGAGAAAGCTGAGCAAGACCGCAAGGCCTACATCGATCCCGAAAGGAGCGCAGCTTCGCGCGAAGAAGGCAATGTCAAATTCAAGGCCGGAGATTTCGCAGGCGCCGTTAGGGACTACACAGAAAGTATCAAACGCGACCCTTCGGACGCGAGGGGCTACAATAACCGTGCTGCGGCATACATGAAGCTGGTCGCGTTCCCTGAAGCCCTGAAGGATGCCAATGAAGCTATCAAGGTCGATCCTAAATTCGGTAAGTCTAAACATCGCGGTCTGTTATGCGCCACACTTCACTCAACAAATTTAATGGTTCTGGGTACAAACAGTCAAAGCCTATATTCGCAAGTCAAATATCCTCCATGCCATGCGCGAATATACGAAAGCTCTTGAGGCCGTCCAGGAAGCGACAGAACACGACACGGAACACCAGCATACTAAGGAGATTGCTCAACAGGAACTCAAAATCCAGCAGGCCCTATCCAGCCAGCGAGGAGAGGAGACACAAGAGGAGACATTACAACGCGCCGTGCGAGACCCTGAAGTTGCGGTACGTTTCAGCTTATGCATGCTCTACTCCTGCCAGGAATTTATTGTGCCATGTCCTTAGAGTATCATGAACGATCCTGTCATGCAGCAAATCCTGCAACAAGCTCAGTCAGATCCTCAAGCGCTTCAGGATCATATGAAGAACCCTGTCGTCCGGCAGAAGATTCAGAAACTCGTCAACGCTGGTATCATCCGAACAAGATAAAGTGGGTTTCGTGCCGGGCGTCCGTCTCCTTGGTTCATATCTGTTTCAATACTCACATATACTTGCCCATCCGTCGTGCACCTCAAGATGTAACATACGCAGCGTTTTGCAATAACATTTCACTCCGAGTTTGGTCCTTGCTCGCTATTCAGAAATCAGATTATTTGCTACCACCGCCATTCGACATTCCCGATTGAGCGCCCTCTCACCCCTTTGTATGGCTTGTAAGTTTCCCCGGTTATCTTTAGTTGCTCCACTTTCAAGGACGAAAATGTATGCGTTTGGATTTCGAATCGCACTTGCAGTGCATGTGAAGGGCGAGGCACAGCCGTCCTGTTCCCCAGCCAAAATGTTCAGGAATCGGGGATGATCGAGACAGAGATATGCTTACGGAGTGGAAAACGAACCCCGAAGGTTCCAGCTACTCGAGGATGGCACGTTGTGGATCTCCCATCGCAGGATCTGCATTTGCCATATATGAGTCCTGAGTCTCAAGAACATACACATATGCCGATCGCGATCGTAGATAGGGATAAGCTCACCTTTTTCCTGGAATCGAAAGCCCAAGAAGCACCACTGTTTCCTCCATGGCCCATATCCAGACCATTGGTGCCTCCTCTTCCCAAACCACCCGTCCCTCGGGCGGCTATGCACTTGATCCCCGAAGCCTCTTTTCCGAGGTTAAAGTCGATGACAAGGTTCTCAAGAGGGCGCGTAGTTAGGCGTGAGGTTAATGTGATATCGAAAGAGGCTATTTCGAGGACATTAATAGGAAGCCTACGGCGGTAAATGACAGAAAACGGACGTACCACTGTTGTCCTCGACTTCTATTTTCGCCTTCATGACGAAGGGTATCGGAACGCCATCTCGTGTGGCATTCGTTACAGGGGGTGCTGCGGTTGCTGAAGGTGCCGAAGCACGAAGAATTGCTGAACTGGGCGAGTAGCGGTATTCAACTAATATGAATTTTCCATCTGGAGGTACGAAAGAAAACGTCTTGTTCTGTGCCCATCGCTGTAGTCTGATATGATCGCCATTCATTGCAATGCAGACCCCGTTTTCAAAGGAAAGGTACCTGACGCATGGATGGAACGCGCAATCGGCGAGGACATTGGGGTTTGTAAAAGCCAGCGAACAATCGGGAGTTCCTGGAATAGTTGTATTGGTGCAATTAAGCAATTAATTGAGACCAGATTGTACAGACCTGATAATCGACAATTGGTCTCGATTTTGCCAAAAACATTATTGGAGAGAGCAACGCCATTTCTAGGATATTGAAGAGTGGATTAGCTGGTATCGGACCGATAATAAATCAGCATTCTCCGCACTTGTTGACAACAGCTTTCAACTCCTCGACGACATCGAAATATATTTCGTTGCTCGAGTATCTGAGTCCTGCTTTGCGCCATGGTATAGGCGATGAAAAAGGTCCACCAGCACCCAGGCCTGATCCGGAGTTAATCGTAGAACTGATATTTGCCCCGGCCACACTCAGAAGCTTGTTGAGGAGCGAAGGTGTCAGAACGATATCTCGAAGAGCGTTTGGCGTCGTTGTCAACGGGTGGCCTCCAGAGTCCAATGTCTCCTCCAGTAGCTACAGATATCGATAAGAAAATAGAAATGAGACATTTAATCTCGACCCTACCTGATACACCACGTCAAAGTTGTCCTTCAGACTCTCTGCGGACAACGTCCCAAAATATTCTTGCAGGAGATCCACGAACGTCTGTAGGAAGGCAAATCCGAAAAGCGGATCCACTTGCACTTCAATTATTATGAAGCTTCGTATAAAAGAGGCTGAGGACATACCATTGCCACTGATTGGACATAGAATCCTTATGTCTGCGTGCAGGACATGGCAACAGGCTGTTGGTGCATCGCTGATGGTATATGCAGGAACATAGACGACTGGGTCGACGTCGCCGAGGTGTGCAGCCTTGGAAAGTGCGTCGTTGACAGCCTCTACGTGAATGAGCGGGTACGCAGGAGAAGTTGACCTGAAGCCTGATTGAATAATTGGCCGCCTGCAGCGAGTTGGTTAGAGGAGTCAGGGTTCCCGTTGCAACAGACGTGAAGCTGACCCGGTGTTATCCAGCAAGATCAAGCCATCTACGCCCATCCTCTCCCTCAGAGGTTGGCTTGCTTGACGGGTAAAGATGAACAAGATGTTGAAGATGGGAGTTAAAAGCAAACCAGCCGAACGCCGTTATGCTCATCAACCGTACTACATAAGGGAACTAAACTACTGGCTGGGAGCTGGTTATGCAAGACAATACTTGTACATACCTTCAAGATTTGCATTCACTTGGGATGTTACTCTAGAAAGACAATTTACGGTGACGCCCAAGACCAATCCAAATACCCAGCATTCTTGAACACCTCACGGACTCGCTCCTCGCCCTTTCTTCGCGCTTCCTTGCTGGTTCCCTCTTGTATTTCTCTCCACACTTTTACGGCTTCGTGAACCTCTCTTGGTGTGCTAAAGCCGAGTACCAAAGGAAGGGGCCTCTCTTCGAAGCTGGTGTGGCTTATGGAATACCCGACAGCGAGACTAGGAAAGTCTCCACTCCAAGTTTTGGACGCGTCAACCACAGCCTGCCGTAAGGGAGGAGGAGCAGGATGCCAGGAAGGAGGATTGTTTGTAAGAAGGCCCATGCTAAGCGGAGAGGCTGCAAGGAGTTGCCCGACTTTTGCGCGTTCATAAAAATGAGGGATGAACTCGAGGAAGGTCGAATTTTGGAGGCACAGATGCGAGTAGGAGAGCAGAACGTCGACTGGCTGGAATGGCGCGGTATGAAGGATCAAGATGGCCAGGCGCAACAAGGTAGGTAAAGGGAAACCTGAATCAAACACCATTCAGCTATTGCGAAGTCAAGGAACCAACGTTAAATCTACCTGTGATACCGATATTCTTGACCAAGCCTTCACTTTTAAGAGCTTGCAATTCATGAAAAGCATCCAAAATCTTCTGATCGCCTTCGCCTCTAACTGTCGCTTTATCTTCCATCGCCAAACCGTACGCGGCTGCGTCTTCTTTGAGCGCTGCGACGTGGTGGCCAGTTGTCCGTGGTGCAAATGTAGTGCAAACGAACTCGACGTCGTGCAAATATACAGTGTCCAGGTAGTCGGTCTTTAATCGGTCCAAGCTACGCTTGACACTTTCTCGAATTGTGGCAGGTGAGTAATCAAATGTCGAAGTACCATATCGACCGCATTTAGTCATCTGTTGTCGACCAAAGGGGTGTTCAGCAGCGAATGGTTCATACCAATGTTTATCACATACTATTTGGTACGATGAACGAGGGAAGTCTTCATGAAGAGCATGTAGGGCGTTTCCTAGAACAATTTCCGAGGGGCCATAGTAAACAGACGTGTCGAAGGTGCGTATTCCATAGCTAACGGAATTGCGTTACTTGATCTGCGAAGAAATGGTTCATCGCGAGCATTTACCGCAGGGCCAGTCGGATAGTGCGCAATGGCGTTTCACTCGCGAGATGGTCGTCGGTATTGTACTGATTAGAAAAGGCACCCGCTCCGTAGACGATAGCGGGAAGATTCAACGTTCCACCCTGCAGAGCTGGCTTATAGGGCTTGAGTGTATATGCGTTCAGCAGTCGTGCTGACGACACTCACAATCAATGGGCCTGACGTAGGAAAGTCATCCTCCCAATCTGGAGGTAACAAGTCGAATGCTGAAGACATCGACTAACAATTGGGGCACTGGAGGAGTCCTTCAGGTGGGACACAGATATAGCGTGTGGCCTTTGAAGTGCAACTGGGTCTCGTCGATATCAGGTCGATGATGGAAAAAAGGCGTCATCCGTGGGTCCCGGAACGCGCTGGACTAAAGGATCGGTCACAAGGTGCTGTCACGAACCTTCAGATCTTGAGCAGCCAAAGATTGATATTGCGTAGAAGACGGGATTTACATTCACACTACGCCATGACCAGAATGGGTTTCTTCGTTCATCTTTGGAGTTTATACGAGAAAGAACGTGAGGTACATGCAGACTAAGGAAACACGCTCTATATCTTGTCGCGGGACCAACTGGAAGGAGCCAGAAAGTCCGTGAGCACCAGCAGCGGCGGCATTGAATAAAGAGCGATGACACACCTCTTGTCGAACTTCTGATTCACCTGGACAAGTTTGGTGCCCTCATCCGGCTTGATGGAGTTCCAAGGGGTGGGGTTGGTCTTGGTCCAGACAACTGAAGTGGTGTTAGACATAGAGCTTTCCTGTCGAAAGGATAGATAACGCACTGTTGGGGCCAAATGCCAGACGTGACATGTACCACGTCGCACCGGTCAGGACACCCCCAATGATAACATAACTGGACACCCCGAACGTCAATTTCTTCCCCCAAGGTCACCTGGAGCAAGTGCTTACATAGGAATGGCCTAGAGACAGGTTGAGGATCATGAAATCTCAATTAAAGAGAGAACGACGAACCTCGACGGCGAACCAGTTCTTGAGGAAGTGTTTGCGGAAGGTGTTGGGAGCGGCCATTGTGATAGAACGAGTATTTTGCCTCAACGATGAGCGGGGCAATTCAATCCTTCAAGTTTCCCACACCGGGTTGTTCCGGAAACATCAACACATGCCCGGGCATTGGCCAGAAAGCGACCAGAACACGACGAACAGTCGAGCTCACAGTCGGGGCAGACTTCCTTCTTATACAGGATTCATTCACCACGATACAGTCCATAATATACAGCTGTATATTCAGGATGCTAATAAAAAAAAGTAACAAGACAGCTGGGGTAATAATAATACATCTGCGAATGTCCTTTCCCGGTACGACGTCAAGCCATACCACGAAAAAGTCAGCTGCAAAAAACAACGCAAGGTGACGAAGGGGTGTAGAAAAATGCGAGGGAAAGGATAAAAAGTGACAACACAGGAAAACAGTCGTAAGAAGGGGGTGTGCAGGGGGGCATAGAAAGCATAGAATGTGGCGGATGCATGATGAATGCTGACGGGTCATAAGTAGGTGGGTATGTACAAAGCAAGTCCAAGTGCGACAAGAGACGAATAAATGATGAATAAAGTCCAAGAGAGGGGTTTTGGTGGTTGTCTAAAGGGAACTATATCAGGACTTGAATGCAGACTTCTATGAGAAGCGAAACAAACCTCAAATGTAAACGATCTCTCCATTGCACTTCTTGCATTGCACATCGACAAGAGTCCTCATTACCATCACACCTTCCACCTCCATCCTGGCCTTCAACAATCGCAGCTGCTTCTCACGAGAAACATATCCTCCACTCCTCCTGGGGGCAGCTTCAACACCAACAACCGTATGGTCACTAAGGCTGCTGGCTGCGCTATGAGACGCTGTGGAAGGTGCAGGACGTTGAGAAGGAACAGAGGCGGAACTAGTCCGCGACGTCCAAGAGAAAGGATTAAAATGCGTAAGAGTTTCGAAGGATAGTCGTGCGACCAGAGGGGTGGGCATAATAGAGGGAGTAGAGGTAGAGGCGGAGGAACGAGAACAACCATGCTCAGTACCGCGAACAGGAACGTGGCGCTGCGTGTTGTCGTGAGTGAGGTCGATGCTCTTCATTTGCGATGAGCCTGGTGCGTTATCGAAGACGGACGCGGCTGGGATCGATGCGGGGTCAGGGGATCTGCGGGAAGAACGAGCGTTGGTCGCAGTGTTCATCGACGGAACTGATCAGAACAGAGAATCAGTAAGACGTACAAGTACTGGCAATCTGAGGAATCAATGTCGAACCATTTGCATTTGTACCACTTTGACCCTTGGGTGCAACTGACGGCAGCAGTGGCTTCCGAGACGGTTGGCGGATGAACGTTGAGGTAGGGACCACTTTCGGTTTGGCTGGCGCCGGCATCGTTCGGATGGGCGATGGCGAAGAGACCGATTGAGGGATGAATGAAGGTAGGGCACCTCCACGTTTATTAGGAGGCGTAACGAAGGAGGAAGACGCGGCGACAGCATGGATAGGAGATGCCTTCGGCGGCGTGGGCGAACGAGGCTCAGAATTAGGCGGTGCAGAGAATGAGTATCTGGAGGTCGTGGCACGAGGTATCGAAGAAGGGGACGTAGAACGAGGAATCATGGAAGAAGCGGGAGAAGCAGGATGGGCAGAAGGAGACGTTGGGCGAGGAATAGACGATGGAGGGGTGGTGACGATTACAGGAACGGAGGCTGGCGCAGGAGATGCAGGAGGTGACGGCTCGGTCTCCTGGAGCAGAGGACGGTCAAAGCTGATCGGGATCACAGCTCCAAGATCCTCGGTCTCGTCTTCGTCGTCGAAGCTACCGAAGTCGAGCGCAGGAAGAGTGGGCGGTGGCGAGGTGCGCTTGACAGGAGATAATTGGATTTGCTTCCTCTCCTCCTTGATCTCTTCCTCTTGAGGAGGCGTGAAGGTAATACGGATTCCACCAGCCTCCCCGAACATGTCGTCGTCATCGGAGTCATCTTCATCCTCTTCGGCTTCATCGACAGTAGACAGGCGCCTGTCGCCCTTCTCCTCTTCGGCAGGAATGCCAATGTTGCCAGGTAAGAAGAAAGAAGCGTTATCGTCCTCGGGTGCGAACTTGAACCCGCTAGAGAAGAGACCCTTACTTTTCTCGTACGAATAAGACGAAGGACTACTGGGTACAGAGCCATGTGTATCGCTCTCATCATCCAGACACCCGAAGAACTTGTCCACGGGCTCTTTCTCTTCTTCCTTGGGAGTAGCAGGCTGAGGGACGTTTCCTTTAGGGAAGGTCCAAGTCCTGGACAATGTGGCTCTCGAGACATGGGTAGGGCGGGGCGGTGTGAAGACCGGGCGGGTAGGAGTGCTGGGCGATGACCCGCCGGTTTGTTGGAGATGAGTGGTGGTCCGCGGGGCATCATCGTCGTCCGAATCGAAGGAAGAAGACGACTGGAGGCTCATGTCAGTATCTTCCTCATCTT
Organism: Cyclocybe aegerita; assembly: GCA_902728275.1. Taxonomy (NCBI): domain Eukaryota; kingdom Fungi; phylum Basidiomycota; class Agaricomycetes; order Agaricales; family Hemipholiotaceae; genus Cyclocybe; species Cyclocybe aegerita. The sequence goes on from CACVBS010000024.1 coordinate 571,678, forward strand.
CGTACCCAGCAAGCCCATTCTCATCTTCCGAATATTCGTCTTCATAGTTTTCGTCGGATTCCTGGACTGACTTGAGGGCAAAACCGAAGGCAGTCGGACCGTCATCGGAGGAGTCCGGGTCGAACTCTGTTGAAGAGGCCTCAGAGTCGACAGACATGAAGCCAAGGCCATGCTTCCTGTTGAGGGCTTGACGACTGAAGTTGTCGAACGAGCGCGGAGTAGGCGTCGCGAGAGGGTCGATCTCCTTCGTCTTCCTTGTCCGCTCGGTCTCTAGCTCCTTCTTGACACTGGCGAGCTCAGCCTCGAGTTCGGCGACCCTCTTGGAGTGCTCCTCGTTCTCCATCTGCAGAACTTTCTTCTCCGACGCCCAGAGGTTTTTCTCTTGGTCGTGCAGCCCAATAAGCTCATCAACGGCCTCGAGCCTCTTGGTAAGAGTATTCTTCTCTACCTCCAACAAGCCAACGCGAGAGCGCGCGACCCACGCATCCCGGCGTTCATTCTCGATTCGCTTAGCCAGCATGGCCGTCTGCGACTCGAGGCTATTCACTCGCTGACGCCATCCATCCACATCCCGCTTCAGTTCATCACGCTCCGCCTTGAGGTCCGCAATGAGGTTGAGCATCTCATCGCTGGGCGGCTCGCTGCCTGTCGCGCTTGCCAAATCGCTCGAGGACGAGAAGTTTGACGCGACCGACAAGGGCCGCGAGCTGCCTCCGTTGGAATACCCACCCGACTCTCTCCGTCTCATCGACAGCGTGCGCTCCAAGTCGGTTATCCGCGCAAGAAGCGCATGATGCGACTTGACCAGAAAATGCTGCTCACTCGCGCTGAGAGGCCTCGACTGGGTCGGGGGGTTAGGAAAAAACTCGTCGTCTCCGATGCTGTTGACAGACTCTGCGTTCGAGTACCGTCGTCCAAACGTCGGCGTCATCTCCGGCGTGGGAAGGCCCGCACTGTTGAGTGTCACACCACCACCTGTAGACGATCGTTTGTAGGAGATGCTGCTCCTCCTGACAGGCTTTTGTTGATCGTCATCGGACTTTGAGGGCGGAGAGTTGTCAACTTGATCCATAGAGAGATTCAATACGGGCCTTCGCGAAGCTGGGGTAGGCGAGATTACTAGAGAACTGCGCCTGGATTGCTTAACAGATTCAGCAGGTATTGAGTCTTCCGAAGAGGCGGGACTCGGGGACAGGGATAAGGAACGCAGACCTGTCCGAGGACTTGGAGTGAGGGTCGGTGTTGGTAAGCCCTGAGTCGTGGTAATGAGGTTATCGGGAGTGAGTGACAAAGGCCTGAGGTTCAAATTCGAAGGCCGGTGCTTCGCAGGAGTAGGTTTCGTAACAGCAACAGCGGGAGCGGGAGTAACAGGCGTATTGGGGGGAAGAAAGTTCTCCTTGACAGACTCAGCTGGGGACGGGAGCGAGTCCTCTGCTTTGGTCGACTCCTTGCATTGTTCCTCCTCTTCCTCTTCTTCCTCCTCCTCGACAAGGGTATGGAGCTGGTCCTTCGATGACGAGGAGGTAGCCAAAAGCTTGAAAGAATCACGTTTGTTGGCCATCAGGGTGTTGCCGTAGCCAGAGCTTGAACCAGATGCCAAAGACGGTTTCGTTGCTGTCCCAATACGTAAAAATTAGTCCATCGTTGTCAGAGAGCAAAGAAAAGAAGAGACGCACCAAAGTCAAACATCATCTTCTCCACGTCAGGCGCTGAGAAGTCGGGAATCTCCACCTTGTTGTAGGAAATGTCCGGTTTTCCTTCAAGGGCCCAGAGAGCTCGACGGCGAATAGAATCTTTCTCGCCGAGGTTGATGTTGTCGTCAGACGTCGAAGGCGGGAGGTCGGGGAGGGAAACACCCATGAGCTCTGCGGACTCGTGGCGAGTCGAGACTGAAGACCTGCGGCGATGGTGGGAATTGCGCTTAGTCGAAGGAGCGGGATTCGAAGTGGCGTTGAAAGAAGGGGTGGTAGGGCTAAATGAAGGCACCGAGGGAAGGGGTGCGGTGGTCGTTCCGTTGCTTGGAGGGAAAGAAAAATGAGACATGTCGTTTACAGATGGGGTTTTTGAAGAAACAGGGAAGGAAAAAGAGGGAAGGGAATTGGAGATGGACTTGTTGCGAGAGTGAGAGCGACTATGGCCGTGATTTCCGGGGACGGGAGCGCTCGACGGAGCACTCTTGCCCAGCTTGAAATTCTCGAACTGGATGCCGTATGAGAATAAGCGCGCACGAAAGAAAAGAAAAGACGTACGCGGTGTCTCGCCGCGGCCTCATCTCTGGGAGTTGCCAACGTAGCGTCCATGACTGATTTGATGGATAAATTTTAAAGAGAAAGAACGAAATGCCCAGGATTGGGAGTGAGGGGGAAGGACCGGAAGTGCCTGAGGACGGCGGGGATGGGGGCGGGGGCGAGGGGGTGCAGCTGCAGCAAGCTGGGGCAGCAGGACGAGGTGATGGCAGCAGCAGACAACTCGAACCAACATCACTCATCACAAATACACGGGCCAACTTCAGACTCCGCCGCTAAATCACACTCATCTCCGGCCCTGATCTCCCCGCACATTATGGTCTTTCCGAAGCTCGTTCCTCGTTCCACTCTTTTCTTCCTGTGCGATGTACAGACAAAATTCAGTACATAAGATCCAATATTTTCATGATTTCTGGTTGCTCATACCCTCTCCAGGACCAGCTATCTACGGATACGAGCACGTAGTAGCCACTTCTAACAAAATGATCAAGCTTGCGAAGGTTCCCGACCTCCACCTTTTCCCCCGCGCTGCGTTCTGATGCACGCCGAATGTTCCAGCTGTTAGGCATCGAAGTCGTGTGCACAACACAGAACACCAAAGGTACCATGCGTCCTCCCGGTTACAATCCCCGGACCCGCTGAATCGTTACCGTCGCCAAGCTCTCGGTCCCAACGACCCAGCCATCGACCTTCCCTCCCTCGGGCCCCTTCTCGTTGGGAACTGCGACAAGACCTTGTTCTCCATGCTCACACCAGAGGTTCAGACCATCCTTGACGCGCGCCCCGCGCTCAACTCGATCGTGATCTTTGGCATTGAGGTTTGTCTCTCCGATCGCGTTCGCTGTAGCGCGTTCTTCTTACTCCCGCGATTCTTCCTTTATTAAAAAAGTCCCATGTGTGTGTGCTGCAGACGGTCCTTTCGGTGCTAGCATCCGGGAAATATACCCCGCACGTTGTCGCGGACGGCGTGTCTTCGTGCAATTCGTTTGAGATACCGATTGCTCTGGACCGGATGCGTGCAGACGGAGCCGTCATTGGCACTAGTGAAAGTATAGCTTTCCAGCTCATGAGCGATGCCGCTTCTCCCTCCTTCAAGTCTTTTAGCAAGTTCATTAAGGATGACAAGGAGAGTACCAAGGTTGTCGGGGAGGCCTTACTTCAAGGCCGTATTTCGCCCTCTTCTTCCAAGGATGTAGAAGTCGCCAGTGGAGGTGTTGTACTTGGAATCAAGAGCGCCATGTAGATTTTGGCTTTCAACTTTCCCAGGTAAAACGTAGAGGCCGGAGTAGAAAAACTATACATACTGTACAATAAAAATCCTCCATATCTATCGTCCTTGCGATAAATCCGTCATATTATTCATTGGGCAGAATTATTGGAACGAAGCTTCGAGTTGTCGGGTCAGTTCTGCGCGGTGGAGGCGGCTCCTTCCACAGCGGGGACCACACGTCCTGATTCATTGGTGCCTGCTGGTCCTCGGAGAGCCGTCAACTTTATGTTTCGTTCCTTCTATCCCCGAAAATAAAAATTGGAATAGAACATATTTCAGCCATTGCAAACACCCACCGTGTTCTCGTCGTTTGCCTTTATGGCATCCTCTACTCTTTCCTTCTTCGCCTGCACACTTTGCTGAAATTTCCCGTTGTTCTTCGTCGACATCTACCACACCCTTAGCGACCGCTCATCTCTGCGCGAAGGCGAGGTACAAACCTCTAACTCATGCTGGGCCTCATGCACGTTGCTTATGGCGATATCATGGGCTTGCTCGGCTTTATATATATTCTTGAGAGTTTTCTGTTCGTGCTGTTCCGCCTTCTCCAAAACACGCTCTGCCCGAACAGAAGCCTAAACCACAAGCCGAGCATTATTCTCCGAGTGGCAAGTACAGAAAAAGAACCATACCTTGTGGGCCTTGCTCTCCATCTTCTCGGTTTTGGAGAGGTCCTTGAGGGTGTCTTTGAAGTTTTGCTCTTCGTGCTTTGCCTCGTTGATGATTCCTTTCTCAAGCTTTTTGATAAGGTCTGGATGGGCGGAGATGGGTTCTTCAGTTATTAAAATACTCATGGCGCGCGTGTTTTGGAGTGGAGAAAGAGTCTGTTCTGCGTCCTTTTGAATGGTGGAGATGTGGAGTGAGCCTATGTGACGTCATTCGGAGGACTCTCCAGAAAAGGAAACCCATTTAAACGAAACGTGGGAGCTGCCGATCAATTGTCAGCGCTCGGTGCATCGTTCTTGGCACAAGCCTGCGCTCCCCACTGGCGCGGTTCAACAGCGATCCGACCAGAGCGATTGTCGCCGAGAACGACGAGCACAAGCCCGCGCTGACGTCGAGCGCACCGCACATGGGCTTGGCGACTTCCAATCTGGCTCCGTCACCCCGAAATGTAATTGGAGCCCCATTTTTCTTCGCTCGCCGTCTTGACCCGCGATCGCAGACACCAAAACTTTCAGCCTATCGATTCGCGAAGCTCCCACAATAAAACCGCAATGCGCAGCTCCACTGGAGACCTGACTGGGTGCGGGCACTCCCTCCTTGTTCGACAAACCCATAACCCACCGTTATCGCTCTGAAACGACGAGCGTTGTAAATCGTCCCGTATCATACGCCTCCGAACTGAGATTCGGAGCGAGCACCGACCCGGAAGCTCGCCTGCCTGGATTCCCGCGAGCAGACGGTATAACAGCATCAATCCCGTGCGAAGAGATGTCGGACAAGCCCCGTCTTCCTGGAATCCTCAAGGAGCCGCACTGGCACGAGCGTCCACTGCACCCCTCTGCAGAGAACCTCATCCCGTCCGTGACTGCCAGCGCGTCCTCCTCCTCGCTCCATCTCGACTTCTACCCTATCAACACGTCATTTGTCTCGGACGCTACGATGTTCGACCACGAGAAGGACAAGGACAAGGACAAAGAGAGGGAGCGGGATGAGCTGGTCGAGGTACCGCTCCAGGGCACTGACGACCCGAACGGCGACACGCTCAGGCAGAAGCAGACCAAGGTCCAGTTCCCGGACGACGTCAAGGCGTCTCCAATGCCTTATCCGTACATGCGCACAGACTCAGACTTCGCGTTTGGCTCTCGCGCATCATCAATCGCGGCCACCGACGACGAGGATTCAGAGGACTACGATTGGTCAGACGAGGAGGACCTCGTTGACGAAGAAGCAAAATTCGAGAAACATATGGGCAAGAAGACTAAACGAGAAGGCTGGGGGTTCAAAAGGTTCGCTCCCCAATCTTTCATTATGCCGTTAGCTATGAACTGATATCTCCATGACCTATGAATAGAATCATCTCTTTGCTATTTTCATCGCTCATTGGATCGACGTTCTTGGCCGCTATCCTCGTCGCGCCGGGACTCCTCATCCACTTCTACTGGTACAAGCCGAACCCGACGTCGCACCGGCAGTTCGTGAAGGATAACGTGCAAGGATGGCTATTTTGGGCTGCGGCGAACCTCCTCATCTCGTGGTACCTCGCCATGATCATCGACATCATCCCAATCCTTATTCGCTTTTTCATCTCTGCTTTTTGGGGTCATGTATCGGAGTCGGTCAAAACCAAACTTGAGACGTATGACTCGGTGAAGGACACCGCAAAGCCTGCGTTCTATGCGGGCAGCGCGTACGCCAGTTGGATCATCATCTTTGAGGGCATTTACAAGCTGTATAATGGGGAGGGTACGTCACAGAGTCGTGCAGGGTACACATATCGCGTGCGTGATGATGGCCTCTTGTCTTTGTGCTTTGCTAACTGGAGGATTAGACTGCTCAAGTCGTCCAATTCTTCTTTTTCCTCGTCCTGGTGTGGTGTGCTCAGCGCATGCTTCTTCATTTCGTTGGTACGTCCTTATATCTCAGAGGTACCTCGTGAATCACTCATGCTTTGCGCAAGCCTTTTCCTTCCATAGGACTGCATACAAAGACCGGGTAGAGGCCGTCGAGAAAGCGCTCGCCGTGATCGAGAAGCTGCGCGACTACCGTCCTAAATTCCCGACGCATACGCCCCATGCCAGGTCCGGCACACGCACCCCTGTGTTCGGCTTCAACCTGCCTGTCTTCTCAGATAAGCAGCACTACAGCCAGTTAAGTGGTGCACTGCGGAACATGTCTCCACCTATCTCGCGCGAAGGAACCAGTCATGGCCATGAGGATGTGGAGAACGATGGCGATACAGAGGACGCGAATAAGACACTGGTAGAGAAGTCTACCAAGAAGGGTAAAAAGAAGGAGCGGCTGTCTTGGTTTGGTGGTGGTGGTCACAGTGGCGAGGCGCCAAGGAAGACCACTGATCCAATGGAGTTTCCAAGAGGCGGCACGACACCTGTAAACGAGAAGGCGGAGGAGGAGATCGAGTTGGTGCCTGCTTCGGCAGTTTCGTACACAAGCGGACCTGCGTTCACTTCAAATCCGGTTACCCCAAGTAACTTGAACCCGCATCGGTATCCGCCTCATGGTACAAACAGCCCCCGCCCGAGCTTCGACTCGGCGGATGCTACACTCAGGCAGGCGGCAAAGGTTATCAAGAAAGCGGTTTTGCATGATGCGAGGAATTTGAGAGGCAAGAACGAGAATCTTGCTGGGTTGTCTTGGAATATTAACTCGACGCATGAAGCGAAGGCAAGCGTGATTTCTTTTTTCTGTCCTGGAGCTCATTCGGTCGAACGTGTCCAACTTTTCTCTAGCGCTTAGCACGTTCAATGTACATGCGCCTCAAAGATCGCGGCCGAACCTGGCTCATTCCATCGGACTTCTTACCTGTCTTCCAAGACCAGACCCTGGCCGACGAGGCCTTCCATGTCTTCGACAAGGACAACAACGGCGACCTTTCTCGTGCCGAGATCAAGACCACCCTGATCAAGGTGTACAAGGAGCGCCGGTTCCTCTCGCGCTCGATGCGCGACGTTGGTGAGGCGCTGAAGACACTCGATCGGATCATGCTGTTCTTCGCTGCTGTGATCCTGTTCTTCATCAGCTTGAGCGTTTTTGGAGTGGAGGTTGGCGATTCGTTGTCGAGTGTGTATACGATTGGAATCGCTGCGAGTTTTATCTTCAAGAATGCTGCGAGCAACGCGTTCGATGCTATCATGTTCTTATTTGTAACACAGTAAGCTTTCCCTTTTTTCAGCTTTTTTTCTCCTCTGACGATTTCGAACGCAGTCCATACGACACTGGTGATCGTGTTTTTATTGATAGTAAGTTAAACATCTTCACTCGGCTGGAATCCTATCTGATTGTTCTTCCAGCGGAAAACCTGGTTGTCAAGAAAGTTGGCCTATTTGCGACAGTCTTCGCCCGGTCGGATGGAACAGAGACGTACTATTTCAATAGCCAGCTCTTCACGAAGTTCATGTGCGGCCCATCTTCCTATCAACCGCGTAGCCTCCACTGACGCTCCTTTTCTCCATCCAGCACGAACGCACAGCGCAGTGGCAAGACATTCGAAAACCTGTGGCTGCAAGTTGCTTGGACAACGCCTCTTACCAAGCTCGATGCCCTCGAGAAGTGTCTCAATGACTGGTTATCGACAGAGGAGAACCGCTGGTTTGAGCCAAGCACGAACATCACGCTACAACACATCGTGTATCAACGGCATCTGGAGCTCACTATCGGCATCGGACACAACGGCAACTGGCAAGATTGGGGTCTTCGTCTTGCCCGCAAAACGGCTTTCCACGCAGCCGTGCAATATTATTGCCGCCAACTGGGGATTGTAGGCCATGAAGCGCCTCTTCCGATTGTTTATGCAGATCCCAAGACTATGACATATCAACCTGAAAGTCCTGGGTTCGAGGATATCTTGTCTCCGACTGAGGGTGTCACCAGCCCGACAACGGAACAACGCAGAGAGCAGGACGCGCGCGAGACAGAGATGGAGGCTCGTAACATGAAGCCCACTCTCGGATTCTTGCCTCCGCTTGCTGATCGTTCTTCTCATCTCACAAGGGTACGGAAGAGCAAAAACAAGAAGGCCAACCTGGGTGCTGGCAACGCCGGATAATTATGTAGACGGTTATAATTCTTTTATGGGATGCTCCGATCTTTTCTTATAATATTTTCCTTGCTTGTAGTTGCCCAATACCGGCTACCATTCCTTTTACTCGCTTGTACATACTCACGCCGCCATTTCACCCCTTTCCTTCACATTCATATTTACATATCACAAATTGCATGGACTTACTGCATACGTTACACATAGATTATCGCCTATATAGAGACGCGTTGAGGTGCTTGTCGAAGGGCAAAATACAATCTGTTGTTCCTTTCTACGCCACACTAAGTCCGGACACGATGCAGCAGATTTGCTAATGTGTGCTGACAACTTGAACCACGACCACGACGACCACTTTGACTCAGCGGTCTTGACAGTCCATAAGACGTACTCTTCCTTCTCATATACACCGCAGAACTCGCAATGGACGATCTTGGCTTCTTTCTTTCTCACTCGCAGAGCCAGCGACTACAATGAAGTCAAAGCGATCAGCCTCGCAACTGGCACCAAATGTCTCCCTGCCTCCCGTCTTTCACCTCGAGGGGAGATTGTGCATGATAGCCATGCCGAAGTTCTGGCCCGTCGCTGCGCTCTTCGTTGGTTCCTGGAAGAAATACGTCGTATCCATACCGAGGAGGCGTTTCATTCTGAATGGATGGAGGTTGAGGAACCCTCAAGACCAGACGGGCTGCGATACACCTTGCGTGATGGTGTGGAGCTCAACCTCTACGTATCTACTGTTCCTTGTGAGTTGCCTTATGAATGCCAGTTTTATACCCTTTCCTAATTCCATCACAGGTGGCGACGCGTCAATGCGCTTTCTTGCCTCAGTACAGGACGAAGAGACGGCCTCGTTGAAGAATAGCTCCGTGTTCCCTACCCTCGACTCCACCGAAGCCTCTCGTGGACGGGACAACTACACCCGCCTAGGCGTCCTACGGACGAAGCCTGGACGCGCAGATTCTCCCCCGACGTTGTGCATGTCCTGCAGCGACAAGATAGCGCGATGGAACGTCCTCGGCATTCAAGGCGCACTGGGATCGTATTTGCTCGCACCAATTTATTTGTCAAATGTGATCATTGGAGAGATTCCGGATGACATGCGGGAAGTCGTGAGGGAGGACTGCGAACGCGCGTTCTGGAAGAGAGTTGAAGGCGGGTTCGAAGGTATGTAGTCCCAGCATTTCATGTTGGGCTCATGTGAAAGATTAATATCAACATGTTTGAATTAGGCTTCCGAGGGGGTTTCTCACTGCATCATCCTCAAGTGCACTTTACCAGCATTTCATTCTCCCATTCGCGTACCATACTGTTATCGCCTTCTTCCTGCGTCGAATGTGAGTTGGATGCAGAGTTCATGCTTCTTGAAATCTAATTCTCTACTCTTCATTCAAGCATTATGCTGGACGAGTGGTTCCCAACGTTCAGAAGTTCTGATCAACGGGCTAAAACGAGGCGTATCACCAAAGCACCGATATAGGGAGAAATCAAGGCATGGATGTTTTCCATTTTTTCCAGTGCCCATGCTTACAAGCAAGAGTAAAGACCTCTAGTATCTCGAATAGCCTTGTTTAGCTTAGTCAATGAAATTATGGCGGTTTGTGGCCAACAGTTCAAGTAATTGGTACCGTTTGTCCTCCTATTATTGACCCTCCTAATATTTTTTCTCTGCATAGCAACAGAGAAACATATCTGGGACGCAAATTACGTGCCGATGATCATCAAGGCGCCAAAATCCGACTAGTAGGACCCGATGGGCCCTTCGCGGGTTGGATCACAACTGGAGTCCAATGGCAGTTTTTTACCCTTGACGGAGAAGTAGAAGAACCTCCTCCAGCTGCTGTTGCCGAGGTAGACAAATGATCGCTGGTAAGTATAACGGTATCTTGGTACAGGGTGCGTGATGTTGCAATATTCCCATAGACACAATATCTTCGAAGAGAAATGTCATGAATCTTAAGCACTAGGTAGAGACCCTGACCCTCCCTAGCTCTATCTTTGATGCAGAATCGCCCGGTTTGCACGAATTTCGACTGAGGAGACAAATGTCGACGAGTATTCGAAAGTCCGAGCCGTCTGAGCCGTCCGAGTCGTCTGAGTCGTCCGAGTCATATTAGTCACCATTACATAATACACCCAGCCACTCAAGGCCTCTTGAAGACTGGAGGCTACCTGTAAGTCTAATAGACTTTTGTAACATGCATCGACACCACATTTGATGTTATCTATTTTGTCTTTGCTCTATTCAGACAATGATTAATTCAAAATTGTTGAATTGGCCACTATCCAACGACAAGAGGAAAAGGTACGCCGTATGTACGACGTGCTACAACGAGCCAAGAGGGACGAATGGGCATCAACATGCGCGTGGACGCGGCTGACAGGGAGTTGATTCCTTGAGGTAACCTTCGTCAGATGCCCCGCAAGGGCCGGGATCGGGTCTACAGAGCAGGAAAGTGGTCGTCGGGCTCTAGTCGACTGGAGAAAGGCTAAGCGGGCGAGATCGACTGCGGCACATGAGGAGGTTACAGGCAGAGGCGATGTGATGAGGCCTCGCGGACGACCGAATCTCGGGCTGGAGTTTGAGCATGCGAGGGGCGGCGGGGCGGAAAGGGGCGGAAACTTGAAAGGGGCGAGAAATGCTGAAGATAAACATTAGAACACGAAATGAGGCGGGCGAACCTTAGGGTCACGCTGCCAGCTCCCCCTTCAGTCCACCGTTGTCCTCCAAGGTGTCTCGAAGTGGGTATACAAATGATCAATGAGGTCGCAGGTTGGTCTTCGAATCATGACTCCGAGTCGTATGGAGACACGAAAACGCGCCTGCGGTTCCCATTCTCGTTGGACGACGCCTCCATAGGACCTCTTCGAGACAGTTGGGACAAAAGGGCGGTGTGAGCGGTTGGGCGAGTTCTGTCGAACATGGCGCCGGGAGGCAGATGGTTGAGTTGATGTCGAGAACTGCACCGATGATGTCAGATTCCGCAAGGAGTTCTCTTCAAAATGATAGGAAACTCACTTTGGTCAGAAAGAAAGAACATACAGGAGGTGTCGCAGAGGATTGTAAAGGGCGGGCTTGGGGCGAGGGCGTGGAGATGGGCGTGGAGGGGCAAACGTCGTGGCAGGACTGGGCCCGGAGATTCGTCGCCGGGGCAGCCGAATTCCCACAGGTGCCTTTGTCAGCAAAGGGTCAGACGGGTCAGACGGGGCAGACGCTTGGACGGCTCGGACTTTCGAATCCCGGAACTTTCTGATGTCGACGACCGACCCGAATTAGGAAGAAAGCTGCCTAATACAGACGCTGTCAGCCATTGCACCTGTGTTAGCCTCGGTCAGCCTCTCAAGATAAATTTAGATCGCGGAAGACAAATAGATGCAATGCGCTGACTGACGTATAAAAAGGTTGCGTCCCTCAGTTCAGCCACCCATCGCTTCTTGCCTCTCGACTTTCACCACCCCCACTCTAGAGGCTTCATCATACCCTATCTACGCCCTCAAACATCATCAACTTTGTCTATGATGCAGTGGGTAATCTATCTTTATCCTCTCTTCATGCTGGTAATCATTCCGCCATAGGTGTTCTCTCTGCCAAGGACACTCGAACACTGTGCCCGCCATTCAGCAAATGATATGGCGAGGCGTTCGACAGCATTCTACGGCCCCGCCTGGGCCGTGTCAGTAGCTTGTGAATTACCTTTTGTCTATGCTCATGTATCCTTCAGCTTCCCGCTCTTCGGGACACTACGCCCGCCTGTCACCGCGAGGTCCTGGGTTTCGTTTACGATCTCGCCTTTCCTCATCATCCACAGCGGGTCGCCAACGCTCTTTCATCGCTGTCTCGACAGCGCACGCGGGGATCGATGTCACCCATGCACACCATGCACACTATCCACTGCCTATCACCGGGTCTGGCAAAGCCTGGTAGATCGCGGTACGACCTGCCGCCATTATCGTTGGTAGGGAAGCGGTTTGTCTGGACCGGGTGCGGCGGGTCAGAGACACTCGTCCACAAGAGCCACGGCCAGGTGGTGTGGATGTGGTGCACTCAACTCGTCCTCCTGGCCCCGAAGTGCATCCCTGGAGGTAGTATGCTGGATTGCATGCCATCGTCGCTTTCCATAAGTCAGAACCCGCAGGGATGAAGCATGGCGAGCAGTATACCGGTCGATCAAATGAGGTGAGCGTCTGGTCGTACCGGCGCGAAAGAAGCTGACGATTTTCAAGGTTCCTTCAGCCCTCTCAGGCGAGATTAGACGCTTTGTATTTCCCTCGTCCTCTCTTTGTCTCCTGCTGTACTTACGGCGTTTATCAGCGTCTTTGAATTGCGTCCAGTTGGTCTGCGTTTCTGTACCGGTTGCCTGGCCCATGCTTCAAGACCGCCGGGAGACCTGGGCGGGTGTGGCTCCTCCGTTCTTCTCTTGCATAGCTCTTGACCGGTGACCTCTTTACTAGAACCATGTCCCATAAGTTTCGACCGCTCAGACAAAGACTCTCCAGCTAACACTGTCATCGACGACCATAGTCGGATTGTTCCTCGCCCAAGATTTCGATAATTCCCTTCCCATTCAGACGCCTGATCGTGTATTTACAGACTAGTTTTATTTCCTCATGAATATCGCGCAATGATGATACACGACTATTTTCCCTTCCTTCTCTTTCCCTAGTGTTCTTTCTAGTGCATACATACAAAATTACCAAATCTCGCCCCAACGACGTACATGCCTTCCAGCGGTAGTAGTTAGGGTTGTAATAGAAACACGCAGATTCAGAGCATATAGGCGATTCGACAAGTCAAATTTATATAAAGTATTTCTTGGTGATTCTTCTTTCTCCTTGCCCAGTTTCTTTCTAAATAGGCGGAAGTGGCGCACAAATCAATCGAGATGTTGCTGGGTCTTATGGTTCGAACTTGGGGGGGACAACAAAATTGGATTGTACTGCTTGCCTTCGCCCTTCCGTCGTCCGTCGCCCAGAATTATCCAAAGGAATACCGCATGCAAATTAGGAATCATTACAAGGACTGAGACGAGAGGAAAGGAAAAAGAAAGGTGATCGTCAATATAATAGTATGGCACTCATTAGACCAAAAATGTACAGAACCGGATAGGCATAGTAATATTTGAAGGACAAAATTATATAAGGTGGTATATGAAGACGTGCATGGATGCGTCGTGAAAGTCGTGTTCGTACAAAACTTGAATCTTCTAATAAATCATGTAAGGCAGAGGAGCGCAAGTGGAGTCGTCGAGTGTAGTCATTGGTCCTTCTTGGCTTCAGGTAGGCCCGCCGGTGTAATGTCTGGGCTTGACCCGGAGGACGAGGACGAGGATGACGGGTCGCGCATGATTTCCGTCAGGTCGCTCATGCTGGCACCTCGACTGATGGTGCCAGGTGTAGATGTGCCAGAGGTCGCCGAGGACCGGGCGCCGGCCTCCGCAATCTCTTTCCGAAGTGCCTCCAATTCGCGCTCGAACCTTGAGAAGGAAGTCAGAAGGAGCGTGGAGATATGTTGGCGAGACGTACTTTCTCCCAAAGACCTCAATATAGAACCCTCCGCCATTCCACACGCTAACAGCAAAGATCACTAGAAGGAAAATAGCGCTCCAGAGCGAGCTCCGATAGAGCAGGAATACAGCAGGTATTTCCGTGAGAATGGCGTACACTGCATTTAAAGTCATCGTGAGTATAAGCAGCTCTTCATGGAGAAATCACATGGTCTGACCGAATTGTCCGCCCATGAAGGAAGCTTCGCGAAATTGCGGAGGAACAGCAGAGAGCATGCGACCGATTGCTCCACGTTTGTCGTTCAGGAGGAACGAGAACGATGTTGTGCGTTGGCCAGATTCTATCTTTGCGCGACGGTCGACGAGAAGAAACTGCAGAGATAAGAGCGGGTTAGAGGCCAATCTTAGGCAATCTTGCAGATACTACTAACCTTCCAATACAACAACTGCCAGATAGCGTCTGGAATGAAAGATAAGCAGAGTGATCATACAGGACAGTGATAAAACTCACAGATGCCGCCGCTCAATGCCAGTGCTTTCCAAGGATTAAGTTCAGAAACTGCAGCGAGGGCCGGGAAGCGTTCTTCGGCATTAGGATAGAAGTGTCTAGTAGCCCGGGTCAGCTTCGAAGTCGAAACAGTGGATCCAACAACATGCCTAATGACGGTGAAGGAGAACGGCGCATAGATGTGGATGAACAACGATGTAACCTTATCCTGGTCGTGGAACACAAGACTATTTCGCCACGTTATCACAGCACTTGCTAGTGATCCATGCGAGAGAGCATAGCAAGCTACGAACAGCGCAGCGTTCGAGGGGAATATCCAGAAGTACACGAAATTGAGGATCGTCACGTAGTAGCATAGGTCGAAGAGGAAGTAATGCCACGCGCGTTTCTTGTAGGTGTAGTAACGCAAAGGAAGGAGGTAGAGTCCTTGGACAGTATAAGCGACATGCACCCATCTTCAAAGCATAATGAGGCAGATATATTGATAAAGTCGGCGAAGGAACGTACTGAGGAGCAATGCCGAACATAAGGGCAGATATGAGCAAGCTCATAACACCGAAGAAGAAAGACACCTTTTCACGCGTCCTGACAACTTTGGCGGACTGCCACGACGCATTGAGTGACGCCATGCGCGTCGAGAGCTAATAATATCGTGTTAATACATGCAGGGTCAAGCATGGCAGTACTGTCGCGCACCTTGAGCTTGAAACTCTTAATCTCCCGCTCCAGGTTCTCCGCCAGCAGGTCTCCCGAGAGGTCTTTGATCTTCAAGTCCTTAATCTTCAAATCCTTGATCTTAAACGTCTCCTCCGCCTTCATCTTCAGCCTGTCGCTGTGTTTCTGCAGCTTCCGTTGAAGAAGGTCAACATGGGAGTCAAAGTATGTCTCGACAGTGTCTGCGGAAATGTAAGCAAGCTGCCACATGTCGGCGCAGGAGGGAAGAAGGGAAGAAGGTGGCGTACCGAGAAGCGTGAAAGCGCTAGTGAGCTGGTCAAAAGTGTCGTCGCGCACAAAGCGCTCGAATGGCGCAGAAAAGTAGCCCTTCCCAAATGGAGGCGACGGTGGCCTGGACGTCATTGTGTCTGTGGCCAAGGAGGGCAAAGCGCGTAGGATGTGAAGGGGCCGAGAGTACGAGTGCGGTGGCAGGAAAGTAGTATCAACGCAAAGTGCGTGCCCCGCGTTTTGACTCTGTTGCCAACCTGGACAATATTCCATGGCTTATGTCAGCATCCCTTACGTCGAGCCCCTGTCCACGTACTGGGCCACGATGCTGCCTGACTGTGAGTTGAGTCAGGCAAGATATGAGCAATCGCGTTGTTCGCAGGAGATTTGGGCGCCCATGCTCTGTTGAGCTTGCTTAGATGGACAGCAGACAGAGAGCGTCCAGAGCACACTCATTTCGTCACCGCGGGACCTGTTGCCCTAATACGGAGATGCCGACCACGATCCGGGCTTAGTCTCTTTCAACCCTAACGAGCATCTGCTCCGACTAATCCATCTCTTGCCTCGACTCCTTTTCTTCTTGAAACAATGCTCGGGAAACTTGGTGAGTCATGCAATGCTCGCTGTCTGTCATGCTGAATTGCTCAACATATCTAGTTCACCTTGGTTTCGACGCCGTACTCATCAGCGCCTTCCTGGCTGGTGTGAAGCGTACAACAGGCTTGACGTAGGGCTATAGACGATCCCTTGAACGTGCCTAGTCTCTGAGTCCCTTTACCAGGCCTGCATTAGGACAGGTCCCCAATAAAGACGTTCGCCGTATGCTTCTCCTTCACTGCTTTCACACAATACATTCTCACATCTCCGTCCTCAGAACTGCTCAGTTCCTACCTTGAATTCGGTGCGAATCTACGCGGAGCGATCGTGACGGCCGTTAACTTGGTTTGCAGGGGAGTATGTGTTTGACTTCGCCGTTGTGGTCTTCGGGGTACGTTCTTCATACCTATCTTACAATGTGCAGCTTTTTGACACATTCTAGCGATCATCGTCCTTCGAAAGGAAACGCTAAGGAATCGACATTACGCCGCCACCACCGCATCCGTCATACACGCAATTCTGATCTCCCAATCTCATCCAACCGCAACCATTGAACTACTGCCTCCCAGATATCCCAGACTTCTCTGCTCATTGTTTTCATGCCGTTTATCTATTCGCTATTGCAAAGTACAAACTCGCGAAAGGCCCGCCTTATCCCAAGAAATTGTATACGAAGAAGTGAAGGACTATTGAACCCAACGCGAAATCGGCGAATGCCCTGTAACAGAGTATGTCAGAAGCTGTTCTTCATGATGGTACGACACGAGATACCGACCGTTCTGGAGATACCTCTTTGAACTCGTCCCTGTTATCGGGGTTGACTTGTGAGCGTAGTGAGGCCGTGAGGACGAATTGTCCGACTGTGCTTGCGAACCTAGGGTGGAAATACAAGAACAAGAACAAGACCTCGGATTAGATTAAGCTCTGCTTCCAAAACGACATTCGGACCACATACCCAGCCAAGAACGCATTGTACGGGAAGTTGCTAACCAGTATGCAATATACGAATTGCACAATCCCAGAAAGCATCAGGAAGAACAAGAACGAGTCGATGTACTTGAGGCGGTTGGACGTGTTGTCATTGTAGGCTTTCCAGAGTGTCTGTACCGCGTTTGCCGCTGTTGGCTGTTGCGCAGAGGTTGATTTTGGAGGCATGTTAAGGACAGGGAGGTGGCTGCTAATGCTGAGTTGGACGCGACGTGGAAGGGAATGACGCCGAGGGGTCTTGCCAAACACGGCCACGCAGACGCCAAAAATACAGGCGCGTCTCAGGCTCTCCGAAGAAAATTCGGCTTGAATCCCAACATCCTTTAGGTTCTCTGTTGCTCCCTTCTTCTCCTCAAAAATGGCCTCTTGTATGCGTTTAGCCTCTTCAAAAGCCTCGTGGATGTCGTCTGTTCTCTCTCAATCACGACAGTTGGCGTCAAGAAGTCTGCACACGCGCAAGCCTCTCCCGTATCCAATAGAAGGAGGACTTGGGAAGTTCTTGCCGCCACCAGCATTAGAAACTCTCGTGGAATACCAGGACGGACTGCTGGAACGGTTCAATGAGGAAGTGCGCAGTACGTTTTCTCGTTTTGGACTATGGTGCTTCATTTCCCTTGCCAACACGACCTCCACCCCCAGGTGACCCAAAATTCGAGAGACACTCGACCGTTGCCCAAACTGCTATTCGGTACTCTGAACGAAAGGAGCGTACCTTAGCATTTAACTATGCTGTGCTAGCGATAAATAACAGCTTCTTCCTGGACCGTCTCGTGCGTTCCGCCCCTCTCCTTCTCCATTCCCTGGTAGCAAGCTAACCACCCTCCTTCCTTGTTCTGCAGACACCACCCCCACCAGAAGAAGCTGCTCTGGATACCCACCAAGACAAAATCTCTGACGGGCTCGCAGAGGCCATCCGGCTCAATTATGGCGACATTGTGCGGCTCAAGTCCTCCTTCTCCGCCGCCGCCCTCGGGATGTTCACCAACGGCTGGGTGTGGCTCGTCACAGACACGGGCGGGAACCTGGGCATTCTGCCCACCCTTGGCCCCTCGACGCTCCTCATCCGCTCACGCTGGAACTTAGCGGACCAGCGCATTTTCAGGGAGGACTCTGATGGTGAGAACAGTGGGATCGCATCGTCTTTCGGCCAGCAGGTCCCCCCAGGTGTCGCACCGTCATCGCCTAGCTCTGGGGTGTCGAGTACGAAGCCTCTCGGCGGTGCGCTCGACCCCCATGCACGCGCGTTCTCGTCGACCATCACGGGCATTCCGACGACGAGCATACATGATGGAAAGGCGGCCCCAGACGAAGCCAGAGGCCCGAAGAGGAATAACCTCGCGACGATGCTCTCAATGGGAGACAAGCTCTACCCGCTCTTCTGCGTGCCCACATACGAGCATGCGTGGATGAGCGCGGGGTACGGTGTGTGGGGCAAGGAGGAGTGGTTGAAGCAGTTCTGGACGGTGCTTGACTGGGAAAAAGTGAGCAAGGCTTTCGGTGGTAGGAAATCGAGGGAGGTCAGTTTCAACTAGCGCCCGACTATTGCATACATCCCTACTCCCCACTAATATAATGCTGTTAATCAATCTCTCTGGGTTGCTTGCCACTCTCAAGCTGGTTCACTAGCCCAATAAGTGAGAACTTGGTAATTGAACAGGGTACTACACTTTACTCGTACAAATTCTGTATTTAGTTACAAAAGAATTGTTCCTATAGGAGACCCGAGGTCCTTTATTTTCAACAATGTCCTTTTCGTATGATATTCAAGATGTGTGTTTCACGGCCATGGAGGCGCAGAGGGCAGCTGCCGAAGAAGTCAGACAGGATACACACAGGAGCATATGCAACAATGCTTACCACCGACACCGCTTCCGTCTTTCGCGAGACCAATCTCCACCCGCTGCTCAACGTCTTCTCCGACGAGGGTTCTCAGAGACTCACGCAAGATATTTTGGAAGTTGGGATAGTGTTCGATGAGACTACAGCCGTCAACATCAATCCACAGAGAACAAATGAGTTGACTGACCTTCCATCTACGCCAACACCGAGCCTGTCGTTCAGTCCCTTGACAGGCATGGATTTCCCTTTGAGGACTGCATGCTCGGTTTGGATGAGCACAGTAGCAACGGCGACACCGCTGAGGAGGGCTGCTCTCCGTGCAACCAACGAAGATATCCAACGGACAATCTGTCGAGGCATCAGCGTGATACAGGCACTTGGTGAAGAGAAAGCACTTACTGCAGCATCGCGGAACGAGACGTCCTCTTCCTTGAATCCCAAGTGTTGAGAAATAGCCGCCCGGATTCGGTTCAATTTAGGAATGACTTTGGGCGACAATTCAGACTCAGAGAACTCGGAAGACAAAGGCGGGAGAACGAAAGCGTTGGGGCTAGGGTCGTCGCCGATCCATGCTTTCTCCGTCGCACTCATCAGACTGGTATCAATGCCGTAGTGCGTGTTGAGGGCAGTAGTAGATTTTCCAGAGAAAAGAAGGGGTTTGGGAACGGCATCAACCAAGGAGACGAGGGTGTGGCGTACGATCTCGCCGAGGTACATGCCAGATATAAATTTCTCGAAAGCTTGGAATTTGGGATTAATGCTCAGACGATCGAGTGCGCTGTCGTATGGCGTGGTGGGAAGGTGGGAGCGCTATCCATTAGTCAGAAGGGATGGAAGATACAATGCAGTCACGTAGCTCACAGAGTTGTTGAAGGCTCCCCACTCCGTGTTGATGACCATTTGACCGCCTTTCGCTGCAGCTGCGGAACCTGAAAGCTTCGGGATATTCGCTAGAATGGAGTGTTAAATGCGTGGAAAGGGTTCTAATCAGGTTCCGACCCACCAATTTGTTCAATGTACGCGCCGTTCGTGCCCGTTCCGAAGATGGCTCCCGCGATACAACCACCGGCAGTGTATGCTCGCGAGAGCAGAGCTCCAACAGTCTAAAGCAGTCAGACATTCATTGGAATCACCTATGAAAGTCAAAACTCACATCGTTCACCAAGGCAACACATTTGACACGCATATGCTTTCGGTCAAACGCGTCTTGGAGGAGTTTGACAACATCATTTCCAACGGCGTTCTTGGCGGAGAAACCTTTGGTCCAGGTAAGGATCTTCCCAGAGTCAAGGGCGGTCTGTTCGACTGGGAAAGAGAATGTCATTCCGAGGGGGATATGGGATGACGCGGAATCTCCTGGAATACTGTCCTGAGGCGAGGTGTAGTCCGTGGTCGCGTGTGTGGTGAGGAAGGCATCAACGGAGTCGGCAAGATAATCTAAGCCCAATCGAACATTGGGATAAGATTTGAGATAACATCGAGTTCGAACCCACCGAAGAGGGCTGTTGCTTCGCCTGCTTTCAGCTTCTCGGTCACTTTATACTTCTGCTGGACCAGGTTGAAGGTCTTGTCACCCTTCAGGACTACCTCGCACACGCGACTGCGGATGGAGTTAAGGCGACTTTAGAGGTCGAACGACAACGCAATCACGCACAGGTTGGTACCACCAAGGTCGAGGGCGAGGAAGGTGCTGAAGCCATGATAAATTTCTATCCATGTGTTTGCAGTGGGAGTGTAATTACCCAGTTTCTGTACCGTCGGGGACACCAGTAACGAAAGTCGGACTAAGGAAAAATCAGAACGCGTTGTGACACCCAGAGAACTGCTACATACATCATCGCCATTGCATGGTTATAGCTGGAGAGTCCAACCTTGAACTCCTCGAGGAACGCCTTGGTGAGTTCGATGAGGAAGTCATCGGTGAGGCTGAACTGGCGCTCGAGGAGGTCGAAGACGGCCTGGGCGCTGTCGTATTGGAAGGTTGATAAAGATGGCATGGGGAAAAGGGAAATTACGGGTATGATGTTGATCAAGAGTATTTAAGAGCGCGGACACTGGGTCGCACCCTTGGCAATCGGCCATCGCGATACGTCACTTCCTATTCCGGTGCACACTCTGGGGTTTTCAATTCCATCTGACCCCGCATCACCTCTTACTCTCGTAAAATCAAATGCGCCAATAATCATACCCCGCAGCCCATCTACCCCGGAACTCTGGGCTCAACTCACATGGAGTCCCAGGCCCAGTCCCCGCCGCGCTCTCTTCAGAGACTCTCATCCTAAAAATTGCCATCACGCGCCACCGTCGAGGACCGTGGTTCCTGATTGGTACCAGACCCATTGCGTAGCATTCCAGTGGAAGTCGCTTCGTACGTTGCCTAGGGTCCTGCGGGCGAGATGCAGCGTCAACTGGGCATCCCTTGTTCCGTTTTCTGAAGACCCGGTTGTCCAATCGCATGCATCGGGGAACATTAAAGGCCATATTTTGATTCGAGTTCAGAGGCATCGATAAGACGCTCGAGCTGAAAGCAGGCGGGCGAATGTCGGCCATGTAAATCGTCTTACGATTCCAACTCGCATGGCTTTTCAGCCTTTTTGAACCCGGCAGAAATTCGGCTGACTTATAAGAAACGCCGGACCGCCCCTTCGTGAAGAAGCACCAGATATTCCACTAAGGCCCGCCCCGGACCTGTTTATAACGCTACATCACCAATCCTTGTGAGTACCAATACCGTTCTTAAATATTACGCGACCACAAATTCAATTGTTACAACTTCTTAGAGCAGATGGAACGTTCCAGGACCCACGAAAGTGTGGAGAACGCGCTTCACGGCGCGTCAATTTAATGCACGTGTGAGGTCACGTGAAAACCAGAAGTCTCACAGGTGATCCTCTTTCTTTCCAACTTCCCGCTCACACAGCTCAGAGCTTCGACTTCCTTCAACTATTTGGGCAGCCGCCGTTGTTTTCGATATTCTGACCACATTGCAAACGAAGACTTGTTTCATCATGTGCTATCTCCACCGTGCGGAAATCTCATTGAAGTCCTTCGAAAAACACTCGAGAGGATTGGCATTATGGACGAGGTCGCGGCTCCCGACTAGTATAAAAAGGGTACGGATAATTGAAGGAACTTTCTACCCTCGGTTCTCATCATGAACTTAGTTCTCTTAAAGCTCTTTGCGTTATTCTGCGCAATTTCTGTGTTTGCCAAACCTCCTGCGCTGCCTAGGAGGCCTGGCCAGTCGATTGTCGCGAGACAAGAGCAGACCAATGGCCGTCAGAATGTCGTAGGTGTCAGTGTCTCTCTCTACTAACAAGATCTCATCTGTATGATAGGTGACATGGGACAAATACTCCATTTTCATCAACGGGAAACGCGTCATGCTCTTCAGCGGAGAAGTTCATCCCTACCGGTGAGGCTTACAGGGCTCGGGTGGACATGAATGCTGAAGTGTATACGTCGTTCAGGATCCCAGTGCACAGCTTCTACCTCGACATTTTCCAGAAGATCAAGTAAGTCGGATATCATCTGGACAAGGCACAGACGGCAAGCTTATAGGTTGGCAGGTCCATGGGTTTCAATGCTGTTTCTTTCTACGTCTTCTGGGGCATCATTGAACCAAAGCGCGGCGATATATCTTTTGAAGGGTTCCGTGACTTGCAACCTTTCTTTGATGCCGCCCAGAAAGCTGGCCTCTATCTGATTGCCCGACCAGGGTAAGTCTGGATGGCGGAGGGCCCTTTGAGGTGTAAGACTCACGCGTCGTTTAGTCCCTACATCAACGCAGAGACGACAGGTGGTGGCTTCCCGGGGTGGGGCACATATACTCCAGGAATTTGGAGAACCTCAAACACCACCTACATCGAGGCATATCAGGGCTACATCAAGGCAGTTGGTGCTGTAATTGCCAAGAATGAAATCACGAAAGGAGGGCCGGTCATTTTGGTTCAAGTACATACACCGTCCTTCCTCATTCGTCATCATACCTAACAGTCTGCCCAGTCCGAGAACGAGTACAGTGGGTGGGCGGCGCCATATAGCGAGGATTTCGTGTATGAGGCTAGGCTCATGCAAGATATTGTGCGTATACTATTATCTAGCCAATTGCCTGACAATGAACGCGTTTCTCCGATAGATCGACAGTGGTATTACTGTTCCAATCATTACCAATGATGCATGGCCCGGAGGTCACTACACAATGGTCGATATCTACGGCTACGACTCCTACCCCAATGGATTCGACTGCTCGCGTCCTTACACTTGGGCCTCTGGTGCTGTTCCGGAATGGTTCTGGGGTGCCCATATGCAATACACCCCGAACATCGCCAACGCCGTATACGAATTCCAGGCTGGCGCTTTTGACGGATGGTAAGCAAATATGCCGTCGAGCGCCGCTCGTGCGCTAACTCTGCGTCTAGGGGTGGATCTGGCTATCCTACGTGCGCGATTCTTACTGGACCAGAGTTTGAAAGAGGTCAGTTGGCCCTTGTCTCGTTAGCGAGTCGTGTGCTTATTGGTTGTTGTCCAGTTTTCTACAAGAATGAATACGCCATGTCGACAACAGTTTTGAATTTGTATATGATACATGGTGGAACGAACTGGGGAGGAATTGCGCATCCAGGTCAGTGCATAGAAGTACTACTTTCGTGATCTTATGGAAGCTGACGACCGACCAGGTGTTTACACCTCTTACGACTACGTATGCCTTTTTTCCTTCTGCATTTTGCGTTCAGTTTTGACACCATGGAACAGGGCTCGGCTATAGCAGAAGATCGTACCTTGCGCGAGAAGTACTACGAACTCAAGCTGCAAGCCAACTTCTTGGCAGTCTCTCCCGCATACCTCACGACAAGGCCCATAAACATCGGCAGCTCGCAAGGCTCCTTCACTGGAAACTCTGCCTTGAAGACGACCCAAGTGTTAGACGAGGTTGGCGGTAAGACTGGATTCTACGTCGTCAGGCATATCGTTTTTCTTCGCTTCCTCCATGAGCTCTTCAAGTAATTAATATGTTGTAGGCAAGCCGACGCGTCATCGAACGCCCTTCGAACCTACACTTTGACCCTGCCAACCAGCCTCGGTACTTTGGCCATCCCGACGCTTGGCGGTTCTCTTGCGCTCAATGGCAAGGATTCTAAGATTCATGTAGTTGATTACGCTGCCGGATCTACGACACTCGTTTACTCGACTGGCGAGATTATGACCTGGTAAGTCACGATCGGTCTACACTCTGGAGCTTTTCGCCCAACCCAACTCAAGGGCAACCATCGACGGACGAGATATCATTCTCCTTTACGGCAGTGAGGGAGAGCTGCATGAGACTGCAATTAAGTTCGAGGGCTTAACCGCACCTACTGTCACGGTTGTTTCTGGTTCTGCGACGATCAAGCAGAAGGTCCTCGATGGTGGCGCTTTGGCTCTGCAATACACTACCACAGGCCAATCAGTCGTGGACGTTGGAAGCACTCGTCTCTACATCCTTGGTGCGTCCTGCCCATTAACTTCGTATCCTTTGAACTGATCCAGCAAACAGAGCGAGGCGAGGCTTACCAGTTCTGGGTCCTTCACCCACCAACATCCGGTCCTTATGCGGCCTACAACACCGAGAACTCAATTATTATTAAGGGAGGCTACCTCCTTCGCTCGGTCAACATCAACGGTCGTACCCTAGCAATCACAGGAGACCTCAACAACACTGCAAACTTCGAGATCATTGCTCCAACTGCAGCTTCCAATAGGGTTACCTTCAACGGAGCTCCTTTGGCCCTCTCCAAGACTTCGTACGGCACTTTGACTGCGAGGAGGGCCGCCACCTTGCCGCCTGTGTCTATTCCAGACTTGTCTTCTCTCTCATGGGTAAGGGTTAATTTCACTATTTCGAAGCTAACGAAGCTGACGAAGCTGTAGAAAGCTGCGAACAGCTTGCCCGAAATTGCTTCTACGTATTCCGACGATGTATGGACTGTAGCTGACCTTATAACCACTGACAATCCTTCTGGTCTTGCGACGCCCGTCGTCCTTTACTCTGGCGAATACGGCTACCACACCGGGAACATCCTCTGGCGGGCCCACTTCACCGCGACGGGCTCCGAGACTGGTTTCAGAGCCCGAGTTATAGGCGGAGCTGCCTTCGCTTATTCCGTCTGGCTCGATTCCACTTTCATCGGCTCCTGGGAAGGAAATGCGCCACGCAATGAGTTTGAAGGCACTTTCAACTTCCCAGCGACGTTGGTGGCAGGTTCCAACCATATCATCACCCTTCTTCAGGACCACATGGGCTATGAAGAGGATTGGGTTGCTGCTAGCGAGACCTTCAAGGCGCCACGAGGGCTTTTGAGCTACTCGTTCATCGGAAGCTCGACTACGACGGTCACGACTTGGAAAGTAACAGGTAACCTCGGCGGCGAGGATGTGAGTCTTCCTTGATCTTATCATCTCTTCTCTTTCCTGACGGTCGTGGTTTTATAGTACATTGACAAAGTTCGCGGAGCACTCAACGAGGGTGGTCTATTCGCCGAAAGACAGGGTCAGTTCGCATTTCACGAGATGCAAACTAAATTCATGCTGATATATGCTGTCCTTCAGGATGGCACTTGCCTGGGTTCAACGATGCGTCTTGGGATTCAGGATCGCCGACTGCTGGAATCTCTGCCCCTGGCGTCAGTTTCTACAGGTAAAAACAACTTTTTGAAGACCAAGACGGTGTCTTATTACTTTTATAGGACTAAATTCAATCTGAACGTGCCCAACGGTGTTGACTATCCCTTGGCACTCGTCACTACGAACTCCACGACCAACCCGCACTTCCGGGCTCAGGTTTGTCCGACTGTTGCGTCTGCTCTTACGGGTGTTGACACCAGAATCCAGTTCTACGTGAATGGCTATCAGTTTGGAAAATACAGTGAGCTTCTTCTCTTCCCCTCCTCATAGCACAAAAATCTTAAGGGAATTGGAGTCAACCACATTGGTCCACAGAAATTGTTTCCCGTCCGTAAGTCTTCATCTCACCATTACCATATCTTGCGCAGCGGGGCTTACATCGCGGTGTAGCCCAAGGTGTCCTCAATTACAAGGGTGAGAACACTTTGGCTGTTTCTCTCTGGGCCACAGGATCCGAAGGAGCGAAGCTCGATTCCTTGAACCTACAGTTGACGGCCAGAGTGGAGAGCAGCATGCAACCTGTCGTCAACATTCCGACTCCCGCTTGGGCACCTCGCCCTGGTGCATACTAATCGTGAATGCGGCCTTCCTCTCACACAGTAAACACGTTCCTCTCTACATCGAAAATAGTCCACGTTGTAACATCCTGATGGTCAGAAAAATAATGATATTCCTGGACCGATTGCGCAATTGTATTCTAAGGGAGTGAAGTTGATTACATGAGGTTGAGGTCGCCGAACTTCTCCTTGTAACCTGAGAGAAAGGTGAGGGGTAAGTGGGAGATGACAACAAGATGCCGCGGACGAACCTGGCACTGTCCATTTGCCCTTCTTAAGCATGGTCTCGACAGTTTCAACGATACGGGGGTGAGCCTTGGCAACGTCATCCACCTGAGAGCAAAGATAAGAAATGAAGATCATCGGGGGAACGGTCGCGACAACGCACCGTTAGTTGATCGAAAGGACGAGCCTCCTCGATGTTGGCAAGGGTCTCCTGAAGCTGCTTGAGCTCAACGTCAATTTTCTGTTCGGTCTCCTTTGCCTTGGCGACCTATGGAACCCAACCATGAGCAAAGGGCATGCAAGTGATGAAGGGGCCAACATACCGCCTTAGCCTCGAACGTCTCAATGGCCTTGATATGGGCACCAACATCGTAGGACACAGGCTTGAAGTCCTTCAAGAGCTTCTCAGCCTCATCGACGATCGCCTTGTTATTGAGGACGGAGCGGTAGTGCTCGAAGTTGACGGTGGTGGGGAGGTTGTTGTAGGTGTTGTTGAGACGCTGTGCGTCGCTGTGGCGCTTCCGGAAGGCCTGAAGGGAGGAAACGGTCTCTGAAGGAGTATAAGTAGCAGGTTCGCTGTATTTTGATGGTTGACAAACCCTTTCCGAGTCCAAGAGAAGAGTAGATGCGGGCGAAGTCCTGCGACGGGAATTAATAGTCAGAGACGTGTCAGAATGCACGATGCTGGAGGGTTGCCTACAACCGCCACAGCTGCTGCTTTTGACGCCATGGTCTGCTGGATTGTCAGACACGAAGAGACGATGAGCAAACGTGGATTGGCTCACTCTAAGGGCGAAGTATAGGATGGCAAACTCGTGAAGGAAAGTAACGGCGGCGGCGAGAGATTCAACCGGCAACTTCCGACTTGCTCCTGTTAACGCCGAATGCCGAAGCGTTCATTCCACTCACCCATTCACCAAATATTCACTTCATCTGTCTTTCATCCTCGCGCCACAACATTTCTCGATTCAAAAAAACGTTCGCCATGTATTTGCGACAAAACATTGACTGCGAGTTACTTTTACGACGCGTCCTGCGGCCACTCCGAAATCTGAACCGACTTGCCTTGCAATACGAAGTCATGGGTGAGAGGGGTTGCACCTGAGCCCACATCAACGGTCAGCTTGTACGACCCGCTATACACCCAGAAATTGCCCTTCTCGTCCGCACGGGCCATAGAGCCAAGGTTAACCTTCAAATTCGCAACAGCCTGTCCTCCTGGCTTGATTTGGTGGAGCCGCACATACGACACGAGCTCCTTGTTGGGATGTGGCGCTGGTCCACCGTTGCCGCTGAGGAAGAGGAGGGCGACATAGTCAGAAGTGACTTGACCCGTGTTCTTAACCACGACGTTGAAGGTGTCAAAGGGGTTGAGATCGAGGTCCTTCTTGGCCAAAGAAAGGCCTTGTGGAATCTGGTACCTCGCTCCAGGTCGACGCTGCCAGTTCAGTGCGAAGTTTGTATAGTGAAGACCGAATCCAAACTCGAAGACTGGGGCGCCTGTGTACCATTTGTATGTTCGGCCTGGGTTGGTGCTGCTTGGACGTAGTGTCATGTCGGTCATGGGCACTTGGTCTACGTAATCGGCAACATATTGTGTCGTCGGAAGACGCCCAGCAGGAGCAGCCTTGCCGGCCAAGACGTCGGCCAACACAGTCCCACCACTTTGACCTGGATACCCGCCCCATAGGATGGCATTGACCTGCACACAAAACGACAAGGTAAGTGAAAGCTCTGAACATTCAGTGACCGGTACGCTGACCTCTTCGCTATTCTTTAGTGCAGTACCATCGACCTGCCCACCTCCATACTGGACAACGACCAGCGGTTTTTCCAACTTGCTGAGCTCAAGAATGAGATCAAGCTGAACGCCTGGCCAGCTAATATTCATGCGATCTCTTCCCTCTCGTTCAATGACCAGCTCGTCGATCCCGCCAGTGAACACAATAGCATCTGCAGCCTCTGCAGTGGCAATTGCCGACCTGAATCCATCTCTCGACGTTGAATCGATTGTTACTGTTCCGGGGGCGTATGTGACTTCGAATCCAGCATTGATGGCGCCTTGAAGGGGGCTGACGAGGAACGGTGCAACACCGTGATAGTTCCCTTGCATTTGGTCAGTCCCGTTGGCCCATGGCCCAATAAACGCAAGCTTTTGAATCGTTTCCTTGAATGGAAGAACACCGTCATTTTTCAACAAGACCGTCCCCTCAAGCGCAGCCCGATGTGCGAGTGCTTGGGCACTTGGAGTATTCACATCCGACCACGTCAATTGTCGGTACGGCTGCCTCTCCGCCGGATCGAAATATCCAAGTCTGCAGAAATTGATCAGAATACAACGCGAATATTGGTCCCAGAACGATGCCGCACCGGACGAGAGAAGAGAACAATCGGACCATTGCCCTCTCTAGGTCGTCTCTGGAGACCAAACCCTGCGCGTACGCCTGTGGGAGGTATTGCGCATATGTGTTACCACAGTCCGTGTCTGTGCCCGCCTTCAACGCAAGGGCCGCCGCCTGCACAAAATTGGTGGTATAGTTGTGCGGTATGAAGATATTCGCGACCGCGCCACAATCTCCAGTAACCCATCTCCCATCGTCGTTGAAGCTCCAGTGATCACGCAAAATCGTCTGCAAGAGATACGAGTTGGCGCAGGACGGAATGCCGTTGACTGCATTGTAGCTGCACATGACGGACGACACCTTGGTGTCGCGTACGCAGGTCTGAAAAGGCGGGGAGTAATACTCGGCCAAATCTTGCGGCGTCACAATCGCGTCGAATCCCATACGGTTGTTCCCATTCCAGTTCTCCATGTCGTAGGAGGAGAAATGCTTGCAGTCGGCGATAATTTTGATGTATGGCTTTGGATCGATGCCTCCTTGGAGTCCTGGGATGAGGCTACGGACGTATTGCTGGATGTGGAACGGGTCTTCGCCGGGTGTTTCTTGACCTCTGCCCCAGCGAGGATCTTTAAACGGGTTGATGTTTGGGGTGAAATAATCGATGCCTGCAAAGCCGAAATTGTTGAACGCCCGTGCCTCCGTGCTGATGACAGCCGCGACTTCTTTGATGAGCTCGTCGTCGAAGGCAGCTCCCATCGTAATCGGTTGTGGGAAGGAGGTCGCTGAACTGAAGTTTCCAGACGGGGCGAAGGTAACCCCAGGGCTACTGGCGACGCCATGCTATCCGGTGTTCTTTCAGCAAAAGGCAACTCTAGGGGGGAAAAGGATTTACCAAGGCCTCCGACCACCATTGGTATGGAGCAAGGCCAAGACGAGGAACCCCTGGTGCTGTATTGACGGTGTTGTTTATCAATTCCTCGACCGTGAAGAGCTCGACGATCGCTCGGGCACGAGTAATAGCATCCTTGGTGGTGTCGCAAACTGCATTGTCCTTCAGCGGGGTAATCGTGCAGTCTGGGAAGCCATATAGGGCAGCCGTCGTACCCCGGAGAAAATAGGCAAGCGCTACAAATGCTTCAACAGAGGGCAGAAACATGGTTGAGTGTCTCTCGCCTGTTTCGCACCGTTGCAGATGTTTTATATGCGCGAACCACCTCCCAGGTCTTGGGTCATGGACGGGGTCATGCGCTGGCCCCGAGCATCTTGTTCGTCGCAGAAGGGCGTCTTACAAAGTAACCACATGCACAACGGGACGCAAACTCCTTCGCTGTATCACGAGTTAGGTGTGGACGGTCCGCTGAAGGTGAAATTGCGGGCAAGAAAGCGCGTCGAAGGACGTTCGAAGGCGAAGACCACGATTTCAAGTCGTGGGGTACTGCCGCCAGAAGGCAGCCGCTTTCTTCGTGATCGAAGCCAGAGCGGACCGACACGCGTGTTTTCAGTCTGCTGAATGCAGCTGAAGAGCATTCATGTTGGAAAAGCGGTTTGTTCTCTACATCCTCAGCCCGAGGAGTTAACTTCTGCGAATGTCGGCGACGACGTCGCATCAATCTGTTGCCAAAGGTCTAGCACCGTACACTGCTGAGATGAACGACAGGGTACATTCGTAAGTAGCACATCTGCGGGCCACTCGGTCGAAGAAGCTCGGGTCACGAGCAGAGGCGTTTATTTTTGCTCAATGCCTCGAAGCAAGGAGGCATTTCGAACGCGTTCTCGGAAGGTGATGTCAGGAAGGTATTTCAGACCTCCGAGAAGAGCCGTAGATCCTCCTTGGTCGTCTTAATGGTATAGCCCTCGTTCTAGATTTTTGTATTCTGTAAGTTGACGATGGGCTGGGACATTAGATTTCATCTACACAAAAGAGGGTTAGAGAGTGCACAAGTTGCAGAAATCCACTCTGGTGCCCCGGATCTCCGGAACAATCGTAGCAGGCCGTGATTGGGTTCTTCCCTTTCTCGACATTATGTTGACGAAATAACCAACAAAGAATTGCGGGCAACAGATCTGTTGTGCCGAGATCTTATGATGGCGCAGACGAGTATGTCCAGCCTTCATAACCGACGAAAAAATCCTGCGCCTAGCTTGCGAGAAAAGATTCAGATTCAGAACACTTTCATCTTCCTATGTCAAGGCAGCTCGGCGGTTAGGACAAAGTACTTGATGACAGGCTATGGGAAGGAGGCTGAGGTGAAGACCCTGTGCCGAACAAGAAACAAAAACAAAGGAATCTTTTGACCTGAGGGTGTTGGTGAAACGCGAATAGCCCTATCGCAAGTCTTTCATCGACAAAAGATGGTGACACTGGCTCTCGTCGAGTCCGGTTGGATCGCCGGATGATTGTCCGGTCCCTGGGCATCCCCCTTACAGATGAGGTGTAACACCCTAGCATCAGACAATCTAATCTGATCGGCATCCACATTCATACCCTGGTTCAGCATTACGGAAATACAGCAAATCTGGGCCAACATAACCTTCCCAAGTTCTAGCATGGAAAGTCATGTCCAAGAACCGAAGGCTTCATCTCGGATATTCATCTCGTACCCCCCAGTGCCGCAGTCCCATCCCCACTCCACACCCAGTCTTCGCGATGAAGGGGTCCAGACACGAACCACTGAGGCCGACGCTGTCGAAACACTGAAAGGTCGGATTTGAGGCGGACACGTTAAACGCGGATGCGGGGATACGGTGCTGTTAAGCGCCCTGGTATGGCCCCCCGTGATCCAGTGAATCACGATTTTGGCATCATATTGCAGTGCACGCATAGGCGCGTCAGCGTCCACATTCAGTGTCCAACAATCATTAATCAGACTCAAACAATATCCTCGATGATGAACATGATGATCAGGCCCCGGTCCCAACAGCGCCCAGCCTTGGCGCCACATTGGTGCATCGCCGTCGTCATTGATGCCGCCACACATGCCTTTTTGTTGCACATGCGCGTCATCGAGCCCTTGTCCGCAGCCGGTGATAGAGATGGACGCCGGACGGAAATGGGAAGTGAACGGATAGAGACACTGGATGCGAGCGTCGTCGAGAGTCGGTTTTAGACTCGAGTTTGAACGACGGCATGGAAGTACGAGTATTGGTATGGATGAGAGGCTAAGCGCATATCGGCAGGTCCTATCTTTCGATGCCTCCTCTGACAAGCTTAAACTAAACTATGGCGATCCATGTCGCTCCCGACCGCTATTTTTGACTGTCGACTTTTTCATCATTCCCCGGCTCCAATCCTCTCACTGCCATCCCAGTACATACATGGCCATCGACCCATGCGGATGCGCTCCGGGCACTTGCGTTCATTGACCCCATCTACTTTCCTTGGAAGCTCTGACTTTGTATCTACCCAAACTTACTTAGAATACAAGGCTCAAGCGATGTCTTATCTGCTCTACAGTATTCCAACTTCCCTGGTGTTCGGTGTCTCGCCTCGTCTCGCCAATCCCGTCTTTGCACATGCGCGATGTTCTGCTTCACTAACGTTGGGCCTCGAGCGTGCGGGTGGAGATCGATTGGTTTCGGCTACTTTTCCACTGACAAAGAACCGAATTTTTTTTTTGCAAACACCGCGAAGGCCTACGGTCGAGCACAGTCTCGACGAGCCCTTGGCCGGAATACACGGCGGGCAACAGGGACCCGAAGGAGTCCTGAAGGCACCCGACCAGGGCACGACGCACGCAGACACGGCATGCTAAGGAACCAATGATAGAAGCGCCATTGCGCGATGACACATCGATCAGAGCGGAACAGAGACTCAACGGAGGGATGAAGGCAGAGCCAGCCCCTCGTGCGTATGTAGGAACTATGAAGGAGGATTCTCGAGCTCCTTCAGCTACAATGGACGCTCCGCGGGCTCACAGGCTCGCCGGCTTCATCATGGTTTGACCACCCTATGATCATAAAGCCTATGTCAGTCCTGTATGTACAATAGTACGGTACTGCCAGTACACTGGCTTTATAGCCGTATAGCCGTATGTTTTGAAACCCGTATGTTTTTGATTTTGATATCTCATTCGCCCGTCTGTCATCGGGATGCCTACACGAAATGGAGAGGGTCGGAAAAACGCTCGTGTATGCGCCGTCAACAAAATGGCACCGCATCGTCACGTAGAAAAAAATTGAGATGTAACACAAGCAGCTAGATACAAAATTTCACACAGCACGAAGCGAAAAAGTACGTGTATGCACGTTAATACTGTCCACCGCCCAAGAAAAACAGAAAACAGAAAGCAAAGGTAAAGGAAAAGAGGTCGTAAAGAGTCGCGAATCAAGAAGCAGAGCGAGAGCAGGTTGACTGACAAAGGAGCTGCACAATGCGCGATGCCATGGGGGAGTGCGGACAATTTGGGGTGTAGTGGAATGGAGGAGGGATGTGGCGGATGCGTAGGTAGAGGCAGAGGGGGGGAGAGCAGGCTAGGAATGAGCAATGGGACAGTGTATAGGCGCGAATAATGTAGACATCAAATAGTACATGTTTTTCGGTTCGTGAGTATAATGGTCGTCGTGTATGGATGAGCGGGCGAACGAGCAATGGGTTTGCGGATGTCGGACGTTGGGTGCTGGTGCTACATGGCAGAGCGCCTCGTCGAACACCCGACCCTGCGGGCATCGAGGAAGCGCTCCGCTGCGAGCAAGCAAGCAGGCTTGTATGTATCCTGAGGGCTGGCGGGTGACGTTTTGCGATTTTGGTCTAACGCACAAGTGCATCGGGAAAAGTCGACTCTATCCCGGGTCGGGTCAGGGTCTCAGTTCTGTCTCAATACCCGTACCCCGACGACCGACCTCCTCCTGGGCCCGAGACCGCAGGTGCACCGTTCGACTTGCCTGAGATGCTGACGTTCATGCTGACGGGCTGGACGCCAGGCCCGCCTACGCCGTTGACACCCACGGACATGGGCACCGAGCCAACGACGCCTGCACCTCCCACCAGGGCAGACAGCCTCGAAATCTCGTCCCTCGACGAGATAAGCGCTGCCGTGAGCCGCTCGTTCTCCTGGCTGAGATATTCGACCTTGGCCTGCAGCTGGGTGAGCCACGCTTTTTTGCGTTGTCGGCACTTGAGTGCGGCTGGAAAATGATGAGCATTGCGCATACATGCAGGCGATACGGGAGAGGTGCACCTTGCCGATTCCGCTCGAGGAAGTTCTTGCGTTTTTCTTCTTCCGTCTCTGGCTTTTTTGTGGACCGGCGACCGGTAGTGCCGTTCGCTTGCTCCATCGCGGCGTCGTCCTCAGCACCGTCGTCGTCATCGGCCTCTTCGTCCTCGTCGTATTCTTCCGATATACCACGCGGGCTGGTCTTTTGGCGTCCGTTGGTTGCCCGCGAACGCTTGGCGGTACCATTGCGAGTTGATTGTGTCGTTGTGCTTGAGGGTGGAGGCGACATGGTCTCGTATGACTTGCGCTTGGAACCCCGCTTGGGGCCATTCGATGAGGCTCCGTTGGTTGTTGTGTTGGAGGTGTTGGAAGGGGGATTGCCTGCGCGAGCTTGGGCTTCCTCCTCGCGCTTCTCGAGCTCCTGATGAGCTTGGGAGAGAAGGAAGAGGCCGTTTGCATGTGCGCTGGCTGCGCTGGTAGCAGTCGGAATGTATGACGAGTTGGTACTCTCTTGCGGGTGGCTGGGCGCAGTATTTGAAGGCATGGCATTGCCATTCGAGTACGAGTTGTTGTTGAGGACACCCGAGAGGGCGTTGAGGGTGTTGGGCGTAATGGTCGGACCAGACGGAGGAGCGGCATTGCCGTTGCCGTTCATGAGAGCAAGGAAGGCGGCGGTGTTGGGGGAGGGCGGGGGGAAGCCGCCGACGAGCGGGGTGAGGCCAGTCCCTGGAGTGAGACCGGTGCGGGGGGTGAGACCTGTGCGGGGTGTGAGGCCCGTGCGGAATGTGGTAGGGTCGAAACCGATATGCGCAGGCTGCTCTGCTGCCTGCGGGCCTGCTAGCATGGCGGGAGAAAGCGGGCCTGAGCGGAGGGAGTTGATGGAGTTCTGGCTGTAGCCCCAGGCATAAGCGCCGGCGGCGGGGGACGATATGGAGGCGAGCGGGGGGAGGACGGGGCGGGAGGGGGACGCGCTGCGGTGCTGGGAGCCGCGCGAGTCTGAGCGGGATTGGGGGCGGTCCTGGTCGTCCTGATTGGGGGCGGGCTTTGGGTCGGGGCTGTCGCCGTCCTTGTGGGGGCTCGGGGACGAGTTGCGTACATTGGAGGGCGTCTTGAAGGACTCCTCGAAGGGGTTCGGCTCGAGGTAGAAGTCGGAGCGGGTCTGGCGTGTGGGAGGTCTGGGCCGGTTCTGAGCAGCGTCGGGCGGGGGAGAGCGAGAACGGCTCTTCGGAGACATTGCAGTGACGACGTTGGGGGTCCTAAACAAAATGACGACCGCTGACGTAGACAGGTTATATTCCTTCGTCACTGTTTGGTGCTATTTGATGCCTAGACCTTCCTTTGATGTGCCTGATCTCTCCCTGGTCCCCCGCCTCATCCTGGCGTCATCCACGACCCGACCCATCCCCGCCCCCGCCCATCCTCATCCCCTCCTTGCCAGTCCCAGTTCCACAGTCGCCCATCCCGTGTGGTCCTCGCCCCCTCGCGGAGTTTGAATATGCTCCACCCTGCACCAGATCTCTAATGCATCTTCCCACGCCCGGTTCATTTGCCCAAATGACCTCCGTGCACGCGACTCTCTAATCACAGAGGATACCGCGCCCCGTCATCCTTCTCCTCTCCCGCCCCCACCTCCCCACGCGCCACCTGCGCACCGTGCTGCTCGTCGAGGTACGCCAGGAGCGGCCCCCACCACCCGCCGCGCTCCCGCCCCTTGTACCCCGCCACGTCCGGCGTCCAGCTCCGAAGCGCGCTCGCCATCCGCCCCGGAACGCCCTTCTCCTGCCCCAGGTCCACAATCCGCGTCAAGTATGTCCGAATCGTGAACACAACCGCACCACTGCGCGGGAGCCGCCGAAGCGTCTGCCGCTCCGACCGCAGCCTTATCGCGTCCACCGTCGTTTCCAATTCCCGCGCTCCATTCTGATTCCCCGACCCATGTGTCCCGCTTCCGTGCTCATATCCGTCCTCCGCGCCAAGCGTGCTTTTCGCCCACCCGACCTCCTCTGGATCCACCGTGTCTGGGTCCACATTCGCGTTCGTCTGGAAAAAATAGTTGTTCCGAATCACTGGCTTGTCCACCGGCAGACGTCGAAAGAACCGTTCTAAACTGGCTTGCAACCGTTCCCTGTCTGTGTTTCGTTATCAGTTCACCACGTATCGCTTTATCGTCCGCATGACCCCATGCAGCAAAAAGACGTCACGGCCCAAAAGTCAAATCAATTGATCTGCGCGGGATATCCACTGTCCAAACGCTCCCCGAAACACGTCGCGCCTCCCGTTTGAACTTGAAGGACGCCTTCCGCGGAAGGGCAGTGACGCATCGCGCATCGCATACGCACTTCAAGTTAAACGCCTCCCAAAAGCCCTCCTCCACTGGGCCCATCATCACCTTCATCATCTACACCATCATCATCTCCTTCGAGGAGATCGCCGCAAGATCGGCAATTGTGCGCCATAATTTTGTAACACGATTGCTCTGTGGTCACCGGTCCCCAATGACAATGTCCCCTTTTCATCTTCCTCCGCTTCTGGCCTCGGGAGTCGGAATGACAAGCCCACACACACACGCATGTACAGGCGCGAACCCAGCCAGACATACCCAGCCTCCCTATCCCCAGCCAGCCACCAGCCAGTACATCAGAAGCCAGCAATATGCGAGCATCCCGACAGCTCAAATACGCTGAAGCTGGCTGGGCTCGGACCCTCTCGAGGGGTCATGCTGCCACAGATCCCATCCCATGCACTGTCATTCACCTTCTCTTCTGCCAGTGCCACCCCCGGCCGAACACAGTGTCACTGACAGACCCAGTGGTCGATACCCAGGTCCCGCCAAGTCGCCATCACGTCAAAAAAGCGACACAGAACACAGGAAAGAAGCTAACGCCCAACGCGGGACGATGTGTTTTTCCCTAAACCCAATCACAAACCCACCATTGCCCCCATTCTCTCTTTACATATGGACACTGTCAGTGACGACATGCCAGGAAAACGTGGCCGATCAAAGAACTGCAGGCATGGCCAATCGGGGACACCCAGGGCAGCTGAGCTGCGATGTTTATCCAGAGAAAGAGAAGGCAGATAGCCTGGGATAGATAGGGTGTGGGGGTTACGATGGGGAAAACGAAGCCGAAGACGGGACAAAATAGGCGTGGTGGGCTGTCAGTGCCGAGTCTCCGAGTCGTGAACACTGGAGATGAGGGCTGAGCTGGGGCGACGCTCTGCTGGGGCAGGATGGAGCACTGCTCGAGCAGAAGCCGGATCATCAAAGACGAAAATGAAAACAAGAACTGAAACACGAAACAAATGGAATAGCGGTGCACAATGAAAGAAGAAAAGCACTCCGAACTCGAAGAGTGAGATTACAGACAGAGATAGATAACTCACATTGCGGGACATTCCCTGTCAGATGGATGTCGTCCAACGGCAGCCCAATTTTATCTTGCAGTCGCCAAAAACCTGGGACCGGGGAAATGAAAAGGGATATTAGCATCCCTTGTCAAGTCAAGTCACAGGAAACGGAGACAGAAACAGAAAGAAGGTAAAAACAGGCAATGGCAGGGAAAGAGAGTGAGAGAACCTCTGCTTAGATGCTCAGATTACGTGCCAGAGCGAAAAATAGAGTCGCGTAGGTAGGCAGGCGTGGGTGCAACTCGGACTCGGACTCGGAATGTTGCGAGTCTTCACAAGTCACTTGTCGTGGGCCGCCGCTAATTGCACGTAACCCAGCTACCCAACCAACCGGCCGACCAGCCAAGCGCCTAATCGACCATCCCACCAACCCAAAGTCAGCTATTTGAGACCGCCGACCCGCCGCCCACTGACCCGCAAACGCAGTGCAATATAGCGAAGAGCAATGAATAATTAATGTTATCAGGGGCTCACCTGGCAAGCAAATCGAGCCCGCTTGGAAGTAGTACTTCCCGTCGACACCTAGGAGATAACAGAGTTAGCAAGGGAGTCGCGAGGAGCCGTAAGCAATCGCTGCTATAAAGGTCTATTGCCCGTTTCGTCCCATGCCGTACGCTCAGCCATAGCCGTCGTCGACGTAGCCGCGTAGCCGTAGCAGTAGCCGTGACGGGATCTGCGAGCGACTCGCGGCAGAAGCGGAGGAGGCAAAAGCAAAACAGGAAGAGCAGGTGCCCTGTTTGGGCTGGGAAGGAAAAGGAAGAACGCACCTTCTATCATCAATGCTAAATCGTCCTGGATCCTGATCCACGGAAGAACGATAAAGTCGTGTCAGTCAGAGTCGCGTAATGGTACACCCATAACCAAGCCATTAGCGCAAAAGGGAGACCAACGAAAGAGGGAAGAGTAAAGAAGGGTGAATGGTGCACCGGTGAAGGTCGAAGGTGGGTGATCAAGGAGGGAATGGCACGTACAAAAGCCCTGCGATCTCCATGGCGCGCTCTGGTGCTCGATCCCCGTCCGCCACGGAAAGCGGAAGGGTAAAGGACACGCCGAGAGAGGTGATGTAGATGCTCTTGATGGCGGGCAGGCCGTACCAGCCCCAGTCGGCAAACGGCGTGGCACCTCCTTCGAGTTCTTGTTCGGGCGAAGATGCGACGCGCTGTGCATGCCTGACGATCTGGAACTCGCCGGGGTATCGACGCGAAAGGTACTCGGCAAGTTCGTGCACGAGTTCGACGGCTGGAAAGAAGAAGCGTCAGCTGGCGTGCTCCAACTTCGAGCCTGAAGAGAGCAAGGAAAGCGAAGAGTGGAGAAACTTGTGCGTGGTAAAGGTTGGAGCCCCCCGCGCACAAGACCAAGACCAAGACCAAGGCACTCAGGCCAATGGGGTGGAGAACCAACGAAAAAGAGAACTTTGGGGGAATTCTACACTCACCCGCCTCCACACCGTCCCGCACCGAGCCAGCGTTCGGGTTGCCTTCGCCTCGCAGAACGCGGATAACCTTGTCGCCGCGCGTCTGGATCCTGTGAGCCTTGATTCGGTGGTACGATTGGTGGTCCCTGTCGAGCTAGAAAACACGAATTGGCAGAGACCGGCCGGACGTTCAAGTTAGAATAGGGCCAGCTAAGCGAGATGAAGGAAAGACCTTACCTCTATCCAATCGTTCCAGGGCATGCTGCGGATTCCCATCGTCACACTGCACGATAGAAAGGCAATCGGAGCGAGCATAAGAGTGAGCAAACTTTACCTAACCCTGGAGAAGGGATGGGACGAAGAGATGGACGTACTAATAGGTACCCCACCGGAAGGGTCTGTAAGGTATAGGCTTGACATCGACGAGCTTGGAAGTACAAGCTTCGATTGAGGGGTAGCGGAATTGAACAGGGGTCCAGTCTATAATAGAAAGGGTGAACAGGGAGGTGAGGAAGGCGAATGTTAGGACGCCGATATGAGCGTTCGATCATAGCAGGCCAGGGAGAGGCTTATTTAACTCTGAACTCACTTACCTCCGAAATCCCGATCCTTGTTCATGTCGACATGCTCCTGAGTCGTGTCGTGTTTGGGGCTGGTCCTGGTGCCGGAAGAAAGGGTTCTAGCACCATCCCTGGTTTCATTGACTGCAGCCGTCGCAGGACGTTGGGGCGGCATGGATTTACGGAATATGACCAGGGCTGTTATCGCCAGCAGTCCGAGAGAAAGGGTAGTTGGAGAGAGCAATTCGGGCAGGTCGCTCGATAGCCTTGTAGACAAATCTTCGAGTGTAGCATTGAGTTTGTCCATGAGCACCACTGTAGCGCAATTCGAACTTTGGCGAAAATCTGCTCTTCAGTGGAACGCAGTATGCGGGTTTCCTGAGATAAGAATAGCTAGATCCTGAACAGGCGAGTGTCCTAAAGCCTGAAGGTTGGATACAAGGTCAAGGTTGAGCGCTCCACAACACGTGTAGAGGAGAGGCGAACTGCGTGAGAGAGCAAGGAGACAGAACGATAACGGATACGTATCGAAGACAAGGTCTGGGAGACCAGAATACGAGTTAGGAGCCTTTCCACTCAAGGCGAGCATGTGCCCTCGATAACCCCAAGATAAACCGGTCGGAAGCTAGATCAGGTCAGTTGCTCCGGGCACACCGTCTTCCGTGAGGCCGATGGTGTGCCGTAGGAGACATGTGTAAGATAGAGCTTGCATGAGAAACGAGAGCGTTTAGAGCGTGAAGCGGTACTGCGGCGGGTATTGGAGGTGGCCGTAGAAGGTGGCGGTTTGTGTTCAAGTTCAAAATTGTCTGCGTCACCATCGACTCACCGAACGTGCCAGCCAACTTGGGCGCGGCGCAGTGCCTATTTTGGAAGTTGTGCGTCCTACCCGATCTCTCGCATGAATCGTTCCCGGCGCTTGCTGTCTTCTCCTTTATTGGATTGTTGGGAGCATAAATTTTAACGGACGGTCAGCGGAGATGGTGCGCCACAACCGTTATGCACAGCCGTCATGATGACCTTTGCTCCCCCTTCTCCACAACCTGTTGACGGAAACTGTGTTTGACATCACCTCTGGGGTATTATGATGTCGTCTTCTCCAGACGCCAAAGTATTTAAAGAAACACATAAATGGTTCC
Organism: Cyclocybe aegerita; assembly: GCA_902728275.1. Classification (NCBI taxonomy): domain Eukaryota; kingdom Fungi; phylum Basidiomycota; class Agaricomycetes; order Agaricales; family Hemipholiotaceae; genus Cyclocybe; species Cyclocybe aegerita. The sequence continues at coordinate 611,749 of CACVBS010000024.1, forward strand.
CTGTTCCTCAGAATCACCCACATCCCAAAGCAAAACAACAGAAGCCTTTAGCGCCCAGTTCAATCTATACATATCAACGATAATGTCATTCTTTTCACGTCGCCCTGCTACCCATAGCACCCACGTTCGCACGCAACGTCGTGGTTTCTTCCACCGCAAAGACAAGGATCGCGTCGCTGGCGGTTACAGTTAGTCAATATCCCATTCCTATTTGATTTTAGGTTTCATTTTGTCATTTCCAGAGGCCGCCTTGGCCAACCCCAACAGCACCCGGGCTGGAAGAAGGCACGCGAAACGCGAGCTTCGCGCCATGGTAAGGGCCCCCTCATTCAAGGGCCAGAAAACATTCTGACCCAGAGGATATATTATAGGGGCGGAGCACCCATGTTCCTCTCATGACGAAGATCAAGCGTGCGTTGGGCATTCGCTCAACTCCTCGACACCATACGGTGCAGCGCGCAAGGTTCTAAGAGAAATGGCCGCTTAGACTCTAGATACCAGCTGGTGGGCGCATTATGGCCTCCAAGCAAAGTTAGCAAACCAATATTCTACGATGTCGGAGATTTGATGAAGATGACTCATAATGACTGTGTGGCTGCTCTGAAAGTTGTATCTGTACAATTTGCTTCTACCGAAGTTTAATAGATTCATGCTTCGGCTGCAACGAGAGTGAAGAACGGGAAAGAGTGATCAAATTACTCGTACATTACGGTTTGTCCAGTGAAATCAAACTCGTTGCAGGTTACCATTCATTATCATCGGCATCCTCGTCTGCTGGCAACGGTGGCCAGAAACCAAGCTCCTCCTCATCTTCTTTGTTCTCTTTGCTGATGGACCGCAGAAACTTAATTGCTTGCTTGAACGTGCTTTCAGCATTCAGAGCTGCCTCGTCCGGAAAATCAGGCAGAGAGACTAAAGGTAAAGGCGCTAGAACAAGGTAGCTGCTAGATTCTGTGTCCATGGACGAGCCTGGGGTAGTCAATTGAGGCCCAGGATTCTCAAGGTAGAAGGCTGTAAACAGTGGCTTAATGGGTGAATGAGAGGGATCGGCGGACAGCAGGAGTAAGGCATCCAGGTAGGGTTTAAGGAGCGCTTCAGCCGATGTCGACGCCTCTGGCTGCTGAGAGAGAGGAAGCGTAATGTAGACTAGCCCTGTATACAAGTCAATTTCTGTATCACTTGAGAAGAGAGCTCATAAAAGCTTACATCTGTCCCTAGGCGTCGACAGGCTACCTTCTCCGTTGATTAGAACAGCCGCCGAATGCGCAGTGGAGCCTCCTGCAACAGACGAAGGCGGAAATACAAGTATCGCCGTGTCAACACCAACGGCCTTGGGTGCAGTCTCAGCGGTCTGGGAGTCTTCTTCGTCTTCTTCCGTTGGTTCTGGCGTAGAGGGCTGGGGGTCTTGCATTCGGAGCGCGAGGGCTTGATCTAGGATGGCTACGCAACGCGCAAGACACGATACGTTCGAGTCAAACTCTCGAGAAGGCGAGGGGACTTGAAGGGTTTCTTCTCTCAAAGCCGACGGAATATATGTAGGCGACGAGATGATTAAGTTGCAGGACAGCGTGTCGGGGAAATCTTCGAGATCGATGTTGTAATTAAAAGCTAGTTTCTCTTTCTCGTCCGATGAGGAGGGAAAATCGTCCTTCTCTTCCGTCTTCGTTAGGAATGCACGCGAAATGTTGGTGACCTTTCTGCCTAAGATGTAGACTGCTCCACTGACAGCTGCGGCTCGACAGAATCCTTGCGCAATGTCGCCGAGGCAGCCATAATGTCCGATTAAGAAAGGTGACGGCCCATATCTTCCAGCAGATCGTAAGTATTGCTGCAGTCGCCGAAGAGTGGGGAACGTCGGTTCTGTTGTACGGGTCGTGTCACCGACGGAGATACAAAAGGAACACGGGTCGTACCTGTCGCAGACATGCAATAGGCAAGCGAGTATGCAATGACGTTCGCAATCTCGTCACTCAACGTAAACGTCGTCTTCAAGAACTCGACAAAGGGCGTGTCCCGTTTCCCTTCGAGCTCCTGCCTGCCTTCCAGATCGCCGGCAGCGAATGTCAAAAACCGCATCAACCGCCTCTTCTCAATCAAGCTAATCTCCTTGCTCTTGAAGATATCCTCCTTGCTCCCTGGTACACTCTTTACGCGACCCGAAGAATCGTACACGCTGACACAGTCCACCAGCCGGAACCCACTATATTTGGCCACCCCAGAGGACACTAGCGACGCGATCAGGGGCCCTGTTGAAGGTATGACAGCGGGTTGGAGGCATATGGAGTACTGGCGCGATTGAGGGGGTACCTCGGGGGATCGGGAGACACGTTGGAAACGAGGTGGAGGGTTCGAGGGCTCTGAACTCGAGCTCGATACTTGATCTGCCCATTGTACAAACTCCTCGAGCGAAAGACTCGCTTCGTCACCGCCGTAGTAGGGATTGACGTCAATGTGAGCGACTTTGTAGCCTGCTTTCGATAGGGCACTGGTAAACGAGGTAAGGGAAAGAGTGATCGCGTTGGGAATTGGGGGAAAGCGTACGCGGCCGTCATGCTCTCCACCAGCCCTGTCCCGAAGATGACAGCATCAAACTGGCTCTCCTCCATTTATGTGGCAATTAGTCTCAAAGCTTTAAAAGAGCGGAGAATGTCACGCGAATGCTTAAAGTCGAACGACGCAGGAGACGGAATTAAACCACAAGGCGGCTGAAGGAGGTCAATGCTCAGCGGCCCGGGAGACCGGATATATCACGTGACTAACTGATCACCTCCCCTAAAGTGTTTCTCGAATTGGAAAATTTTTGGATTTCTGTTTTCCTCTACACTCCGTCCGGCAGAGACATCGACATCTTTTCACAATGGCCAAATCCGACAAGAAAGAAAGGAAGAAATCGGCGTCTGGAATCAAGTCTAAGGAGGACAAAACGGCCAAAAAGGCAGCCTCCAAGGTCCCCGTCCCCTCGAAAGAGATCTTAGAAAAGGCATCGGTCAGTTACATCAATATATTCACCTCTCGTTCTACCAACTCATGTGTTTATCTTAAATGCGTATAGAAGGCTGCTAAGGCCAAGGCTCCCGTTGTGCCGACCAAACCTGAGACGAACGGCAAGGTAGTATCGCCCTGTTTCCACCATCTTTCAATCACTCACATCTTTCATAGTCTAAAAAAGTCACGAATGCTTCTTCCCCAGAGGAAAGCAGCGAGAGCTCTTCCGAAGATGAAAAACCGAAGGCTGCTCAAGTGAAGGCTGCCCACGCAAAGGCTGCCGCCTCTTCCGACTCCGACTCGAGCGACAGTGAGGATGAGAAGCCTGCGTCGGCGAAGGTCACTAAATTCCCTGCTGCTGCCCCTAAGAAGGTACCTGCCCCCAAAAAGGATAATTCGTCCTCCGCAGACTCGTCCGAATCTGATTCCGATGACGAACCCGCCTCCAAAAAGGCTGCTGTTCCCGCCAAACCCACTTCCTCAAAAGCTGCGCCTAAAAAGGCTCAAACATCGTCATCGTCTTCCGATCCATCCTCTGAAGATGAAGCACCCGCCCCGAAACCTGCTCCCAAAGCAGCACTCGCCAAAAAGGACCAGTCCAGCGACGATTCCGACTCGTCCGATTCTGATTCGGAGGATGAGAAACCCGCCAAAACTGGCAAGGCTGCTGCACCCACAAAAGTTGTGGCACCCGCAAAAGCTGTGGCCAAAGCCGCTTCTTCCTCGTCATCAGAATCCGACAGCGATAGCGACTCAGAGGACGAGAAGGCGACGAAGGTTAAGGCAGCGCCCAAAGCCAAAGCCGCCTCCTCGTCTTCGTCTTCGGAAGGAGATTCTGATGATGAATCTTCAGACTCAGAGGACGATGATGGCGACGTGAAGATGGCAGATCCTGCTCCGGCCGTCAACGGAAGTACGTTATATTTCTGCTGTAGCAGCGACCTTGTAACTAATCTCCCTACCTCTAGCATCAAAACGGAAGGCTACTGACGATGCCCAGCCTCAGCCAAAGAAGGTCAAACTTGCCAATGGCGATGCTGCTGCTACTGGCGATGCACCTGAGGAGACGAAGACCATCTTCGTCGGACGTCTGTCGTGGTCAGTGGACAACGACCGTCTCGCGCAAGAATTCGCCGAGTGTGGTGAAGTCGAATCTGCAACCGTCCAGATGGACCGTGACAGCGGCAAATCAAGAGGATTTGGCTACGTCCGATTTACCACCACGGAAGCCGTTGAGAAAGCCTTGCTAATGAACGGCAAGGAGATTGATGGTCGTGCTGTCAACATCGACCGCAGCACGGCGCCAGACAAGAGTCAAGCGAGGGACAAGCGTGCAAAGGCCTTCAACGACCAGGTTAGCCCTCCTAGCAGCACCCTTTTCGTCGGCAACCTGAGCTTTGGCGTCACGGAGGACACCGTTTGGAGTTTCTTCAACGACTATGGCGTCAAGAACGTGCGCCTGCCTACCGATCGGGAGACTGGACGGCCCAAGGGCTTCGGCTACGTCGAGTTCGAGGACACTGAGGGTGCGAAGAAGGCCTTCGAGGCATCTAATGGCGCTGAGATCGAGGGCCGAACCATCCGACTGGACTACTCGCAGCCTAGAGATCCCAACGGTGGTGGTGGTGGTGGCGGTCGAGGAGGCAGTCGCGGAGGATTTGGTGGTCGCGGAGGATTTGGAGGCGACCGTGGTGGTCGTGGTGGAGGTCGCGGAGGAGGACGCGGTCGTGGCGGAGGCGACCGTGGTGGTCGTGGACGCGGTGGTCGTGGAAGAGGTGTCCCCGCTTTCGAAGGTAGGAAGATCACTTTCTAGATGCTGTCCTCATTGCTCCTGTCTCGTTGGATGTCAGCCAACCGCCCGTTTATGTCACTCTGTATGTTCGATATTCGCAGAGATAACCCATGTTCCCTCCTTTACGACCATCTCGCCCTGATCTCTTCTGTGTTCAAAGCCTATTGCTTGTACTTCCGTAGTTTAACCAGATAATCATCTTTCGTCCGGGTGCACAATAACAATGGTCATTACTCGTCACAAACATCAAGGTAGTGGTATAGACGTGCACAAGAAAACTAGGGATTATTGATATATATAGAGTAATGTTCAACAAGATGAAATACCCAGAATGAGAGTTGGGCATGCATAGTACCGCATTTCACAAGGCTCACCATCTCAACCACCCATACTCTTCTGAACGACCTTCCGCATAGGGTTCTGATCAGCAGGAAGAGCCCCAGTCTTCTCCAGCCTGTCGAAGAGCACAAAGAGCTTCTCCATCTCGCGTTCCTTTTCTTCATCATCCATCTCGGGCAAATTTGACTTTGGTTGCTCCTTGATGCCTGTAATCGGGTTAATCGCGTCTCCAGAGGGCGTTGTGAGAGGAACATTCGTGTCGCTGCTGGGTTGCACAGGTGCGCTCACGACGCCTTTGTGAAACAAGAAGCCGGCGACATTGCCATAACCGACGAGAGCGGACAAGGTTGTTGCTGGAGAGGGATGCAATTAGAAATCAAGAAGGAATTCGACGCAGCAAGGCTTACCATTGGAATCAGCGATCGCAAAGAGCATCTCCCCAACTGAGTCCTTCAACCTTGAATGATAAACACTTCCAAGAATACGGAGGCACTTTCCTAATAGGTCCGACCGTTGTTCAAGAGGCGAGGTCCGGTCCAAATCATCTGGAATGAGCCATTGGCGAACCCGCACTCTTGACGTCTCATCGGCGATGCAGATCCTAGTGACGAGAACGACGATGGGCGACAAGCTGTCATCCAGAGTATCGCTGCACTCTGCTTTAGCGCGCTCTCGGACCTCAGCATCGTCAGGTTCGACAGTGCCCGGGAAATAATGAGAGAACGCGGACTCGACGAGGTCGTATGCGCGTTGTAAAACGTCGCCTGGAGTGCTAGTGGAGGGAGACGACGTGCGAGAGAGGGAGAGCGATCGTCGACCAGCAGCAAGAACTGAAAGAGCTCGATCGAGCGGAGATGGTTTCGGAGAAGAGGGATTTGAGGGCGTCGGCGAATCGCAGCGACTACCGGGAGTTGAGTCGCTAAGTTGAGGGGTCCGAGCCTTGGGGCTATTATTGGCTGAGTTGCGGGAAGATGTGCTGGTGGGTGGTCCGAACCAAACAGGTTTAAGAGAAGGCGTAAGTGGTACCGTAATTAGTGAGTGGATTACGTGGGTAAGTGGGGCAGCAATCGGTCCAGGAGAGGTGGAAGGTAAGTTGAGGAACACGCGCAAAAGAGGAGGGAGAAGCCTGGTTCGGTTGTATAATTAACGGCCGAATAATTGGGGAGAGGAGAAAAAATACCCATCCAGTTTAGAGCTCCAATAGTCTGCCATAACCTTCTCATCGTCATAGGTGTCTGAATGTTGGGGTTCGCAATCGACCAACTGTCGCAGGACGAGTAGTGGTTAGGAACGCCGTGAAACGGTCAGAAACGGTCAGATAACGTAGCATACCTTCGGGTAATGCAGTAATAGATTGAACACAAATTTCAATAGATCGGTCAACGCTTCTTTTGCAGTCGGGGTCCCGTTTCGAATGCTAATCGTCATCAAGTCGAGTTTTGCGGTTAGGATTTCAACCACAGTCCGGCCATGATATTTTCCTTCAAGCATCGTCTCAATGTGGGACGTTCCAGCGGCTGTGGCCAAAAACAAGATGCGCGACAAGATGAAGATGTGATCTGGGGACGTGGATTTCTACGAAAAGACAATCTGAGGCGAACAGGTCCCGGGATTGGCTGAAAACTCACCTCCAACATCGTCAGGCATAACTCTGCTCCGTTAACCTCCTTTTCTATGAAAGTTGATCGGGCGTTTTCAATTAAGAGAAGGGCGTTAGCGATGCATCGCAGTGCCTCGCTTGAAGCATCCGGATCGTCCTTGAAGGTAGCCGCAAAGCTGAGAAGTGTGGAGAGATTGGCACTGGAGGCGATATAAGCTGATCCTGAAGGGTCTTTCCCGAGCGTTTTGACGGCCAAAAGCGCCTGAGCGGCGTCTGCGGAATGTTAGAAAAGCACGAAGCCAACAGCATAGTGGACATTACCTTTAGAAGTCAGCTTTTCTTTCGGCCCAGAGTTCTTGAGATCTTGAAGGATGGCATTGATCAAACTAGTGCGCGAGGCCTTGTCGAAGCTAAATGGTGGAGCTGCGGATTGTCAAAAACGGGGATCAGGGCAAGGAAAAGACGCCCACACACCATTGATTATACTGTTGGATACATCAGAGAACTTTGTCCTGGAAGATGACGGGGTGAGGTCGGTGTATGCCTTCAGAAAGTTTGTCATGAGGGAGACAGTGGAAAAGTTCGAGTCGCCTCCCCTTGTAGGCGTCAAGTTGGAAACGGGTCGAGGGGAATGAATGTGGCGGCTATAAGGGATGCGCGGAGGCTCGTTGCTTTTGATAATAACGGGATCAAGAAGGGTGATAGGTTGGACCGACGGAACTGCGGCCAATGGCTTGTAGTTGGACGATTATGTACTTAGAATAGAAAGCTGTCGAGGGCCATGGCCGATGGTTGCCATGTCATGCATTTCACCGGAAAAAAATATAAGAGTTGTAACATCGATGACTATTATGGACAATCCCAAGCATATCCGCCCACAAGATTTGACGGATCGCACGTCTATCGGCACGATAAGTGCCTGCTCCAGGCTGCAATTTCTGTTCGCTTGAACTTCTGCAGAACCTCCATCTGTGATAGGCAAGGCAGACACGAAGAACCGGAATAAGCGCCGGATTCGGAAAACACGACATAAAACGTTTCAAGAATTTGACGTGTAGACCACCGGAGGGACGTCGACCACGATCTGACGGGGCTTAAGGAGGACATATTATGTTCTCGATTGCGTATAGAAGAGTGTCATGATGATCAGAAGGGTCGGTATGCTTATCTCTTGAAAATTATGCTGTGAAACTGCTTAAATAAATGACTAGAGGCAAGGAGTCCTTACCTGAAGCTGGCAGAGGCCTGGAATATCGGTCTTATCCCAGTCTGACTGACTCAGAAGAGGGGATCTCGGCAGCTTCTCACCTTCCGCAGACAGTTGAAGGGCCTGGTTTCGCAAGGAGAGACTTCAGGCCTCGTTCTAGCGTTCTGATACAGCTAGCTTCTTGGGGTTCAAGGCCAGGAAACTGAAGTTGGGAGAAGACCAACTATCATGACGAGTCATGTCAGAATCAGGTCGAGGCAATGGATTTCACTATACTGCAAGAAAGGAAAACTTGACATCACCAAGACCAGAAAAACGAGTGAGCAAATTATTATCAAAAGTTACTCAGAGGGTTGAACCTCGGCATGCCCTCCTTTCAGATGCTCCTCAAGCTCTGGAAAATGCTGAGCAATGGCCTCGTCAAGATGTTTTCGATATGACTAGAACGTAAATCACATCAATTTAGTGAAGGAAAATGCATCGACTCCACAACCTACTTGAATCGCAGCTATTTTTCCGTTCATGAACTGGTTCTCCGTCGCAGCTCGCTCCAGCCTCTCCCTCGTCAGGAGCATCGGATTTCGTGAGTTGTCAATATCAGCGAGCACCTGCATTGGGATCATGGTGATTATATGTTGGGCCATCTGGTCAAGGTTCGTAAGGTGGTTAACGACCTCATTCCTGGAGAGAAAAGGGAAGCATCCAGCTGGGAAGTGAGATGAGTTCACGAAGAGTACGCACACGCGAGGCCCAACTGGTTTCGCTCCTGGCTTATCACGTTCCTTGGTAGAGTCGTTGATCACGGTTGTGCCGAGGTTGTAGAGAGCATTCGCAAGTCCAAGCAGTTCCATTTCGAGCTCGCCTTGAGCGCCTATTGGTGCAGGCGACTGCGAGGCTCGTGGTGAATCAGGTGCGGGTCCGGACGGTGTAGGTTGAGGCGGCATCCTGAGGTATATAAGAGGGAGGGTGCATCCACAGTGGATGGATGGCAATTACGCCGTCCCTGAAGGTGGGGGAAGGGGCAGAAGGAAGCAGGAGAGGGATGAGTGAACCGAAAGCTCGACCGTGACTAGTTGACTGGTCGTGCTTGTTGTTGCTTGTTGATCAGAACCTTTATCTAAGCGCCCACGGTGACTCAAACCGTCACAGCGGCACTTTCTCCTGTCTCCTCTCCATCCTGTACGCCTCCTGGGCGGTACACCCTGTTCCATTTCAAATGTCGCGCGATACCCGGAGACGCCTTATGGCGGAGACGTCTGAATTTGGCGAGATGATCACGGCCAGACCTCGGCTCATGCGTTCTCGGGGATCATCACTGTCGACGCAGGACTCCTTCAACACCAGAGACGGTCTTGGGACAGGTCTTGAAGCCAGTAGCGGATCACCATCGTTCAATAATGAGAATGGCGTGGATGGTACGAGGGTGAAAATGCAGACACGCGTCGCTGTTCGGGACAAAACGCCTCATCAGTTCCAGGTCGTCCCTCTCCGCGATGCCAGCAAGTATGCCACGACCAGGCCAGAACTGTCGACTAAGCTGCCTACGCACTCTAATCATCAGCGCAATCAAATCCTCTGCTCGCCTTCTGGAAAACCTGCTCCCATCCGTCAGGCGAGGACACTGGAGTCTTTGCCGTCCTTACAATCTGTGGAGAAGGTTGCATCGATGGATACTGCTGAAACCAAGGTCCCCGATCATTACCCTAGTCAGCTCTTCATACCGAGCAAGTTGGTTCCTCTTCTCTCTGATACCAAACTACCTGCGCGACAGGTTGATGGTGGGAGGAGACTTCTGTCGGAAGTAGATCTGAATCGAGAACGGCGACCTTCTATTACTGGGACATCTGGATCTAGTAATGCTACGCACGAGGTGGCTCTTGGAAGGTCTCGGAAATTCCAAACAGTCAGACCCATCTCTAGGCGCACTTCTGTTATCAGCGAGGCGAGATCGACAATGACAACTGCACACACTATTTTACGCTCTCTACAACTTCGAGCACGCTATGGTCATCCCAAATCTCAAAGCCTGAGCGACTTCGACCCATCCAGACTATCTCTTCTTGACCTGTATACCGATAGGAAGAGCCTTGCTTCGAATGATTCTCAAGACGAGTTGACGACGAGAGTCAGGTCACGGAAGGATGCCCAGGATATCGAAGATTCACAACTGAACCGACGCCATGCAATCTATTCAGAATCCGCTTTCTTACCGTACATCACTGAAACGGGGCCCCCTTCTGCACGCGGCGGTGGTCTGCATGCTGTTGACGAGGAAACGATGTCACCGAAGCCCTATCCTGCGTGCCGAATGCAACTGGATCAACATGAACAACACGTATCCTCTCAGGCGGGTCCAGAAACCATCTCTACGCGAAGGGCGAAGGGACCAGACAAGAGCTTTGCAAGCCCGACAACACCTCGTCGTGTTCCTGGGGATCTCGTCGAAATCAAGCCCATACATGCGCCCTTCTCTCATCCTTCCTTGCCAACAAAACCCCTGAACTACAAGAAAGCTTCCAACACGAAAGTGTTCGTTACAGGTTCTAGTTTACAGATGGGTGTTGACACCGGAGCCTATCCCAAGATTATTCTCGACATCTTCGTCGACCTTGACGTGGCCATTCGGGAATGGAGCACACTCTGCTAATCATACCTCGGGGTGCATGACTATTTAAATCCCTTTATCGATTTGTAACCTTGTCCTTTACGTTTCATTCTTGCCTAGATCTATCTCGTCCGTCTTTCAGTTCTGTATGCACACGATACGCTTCTCGGGCACCTCCAACCTGGCAGGCTCGGTAGCAAGAAGCAGGCGTTTTGATAACGACTAATCGAGTCTTCCCCGTTTAGCGTGCTGCCCTAGTAGTGTATAATTGTCAACTCTTGGATGTCCAGACTCCAGACTTTCAGATAGTCAGAAATTGACAGTGATAGAAAGGCATCAATGAAGAGGTTGTCCCCGCGTTTTTCTGGGGGCCATCCTTACCATACGACTCAGGGTGGGTAGGTAATATTTTACCTCACGCTGAGGGACGTCGAAGGTTGTGAAGGACGCTGCCCGAAGTGCTAATGAGTTCCTACCAAATATAGGCCAGTGTCAGTGACAGAAATGCTCTATCCGATTGGATGTCGGCCTAAACCCGACCTACTTCGGCCGAGTGCGTTACCGACAACTTAAGACCCGGCTTACTTATAAGGCGTCTCCAGTCTCCACCATATTCTGTCTCGTTCTCTCATTTCTCATTCCCCCCGTTTTCCTCGTTTAGCTATGCCAGTACCCGTCAGCGCGCCTCGCACTTTGTACGACAAAATTTGGGACGACCATGTTGTGTCAGTAATGGTCATCAACCGACCCCGCATATACGCTCATTCTTTCCTTTTTGAACAGCGATGTTAAGGAGGACGGTTTAGCGCTCGTCTATATAGACCGGTGTGTCTTGCACAGCTCTTTCATAAGCTTATCTGACAGAAGTCTGCAGCCATCTTGTTCACGAAGTCACCAGCCCGCAAGCATTCGAAGGACTGTGCGTGTCTCGTCCCCGCATTCGCATTCTCTCGGCATGATGAGCTCATCGTCTTCTAGTCGTACCGCAGGAAGACCAGTACGCAGGAGGGATTGCACTCTGGCCACGGTGGATCACAATGTTCCGTACGTTCTCTCATGGAATCGCGGTTCGAGCATCGGTTCACTCGAGTTTTTAGCACCGTATCACGCAAAAATTTCACCTCAGTCGAATCTTTCATCGCCGAACCGGACTCCCGTGCGCAATGTGCTGCTCTGGAAGAAAACGTGAAGGAATTTGGTCTGACATATTTCGGTATGAAGGATCGCCGTCAAGGTTTGTAGACCTCTCCTCTTTCGAGATTCCTGTCTGACCATATTGCAGGTATCGTTCATGTTATCGGTCCCGAGCAAGGGTTCACAGTAAGTCATGTGCCGTGTTTTATTCATTGACCATGCTGATAGGGTATCTTAGCTGCCTGGAATCACTTGCGTTTGCGGCGACTCGCACACATCAAGTCAGTATCCTTCATGCGACGCGCAAGAAATGGATAAACTAACTGGATTTTAGCTCATGGTGCTTTCGGATCTTTGGCGTTCGGTATTGGAACGTCTGAGGTTGAACATGTGCTCGCAACACAAACTCTTCTGCAGAAGAAAGGCAAGAACATGCGCATCACGGTCGACGGCGGGCTCCATGACGGAGTTACGTCGAAAGACGTGGTCCTCCATATCATTGGCGTTATCGGCACTGCTGGAGGAACAGGATGCGTCATCGAGTACGCAGGTTCCGTCTTCCGTGGTTTCAGTATGGAGGCTCGTATGAGCGTCTGCAACATGAGTATCGAAGCTGGTGCTCGTGCGGGCATGGTCGCTCCGGACGAGGTCACGTTCAAGTATCTCCAAGGCCGTCCTCTGTCTCCTAAAGGAGAGGAATGGGATCGCGCGGTGGCTTACTGGAAGACGCTTAAATCTGACGAAGGCGCCAAATTCGACATTGAAGTTAACATCCCCGCCTCCGACATCGTCCCGACCGTCACCTGGGGTACTTCCCCTCAGGATGTCGTTGCCATCACTGGATCTGTTCCGGACCCAAGGACGATGTCAGACCCAGTAAAACGAGCTTCTGCCCAACGGGCCTTGACGTACATGGGCCTTGAGCCCAACACCCCTATGGAGGACATTCAGATCGACAAGGTTTTTATTGGGTCTTGCACCAACAGTCGAATCGAAGACCTTCGCTCCGCCGTCAGAGTCGTCCTAGCGGCTGGTCCAGATGCCCATGTTGCACCGAACGTCCACGCAATGGTCGTACCTGGGTCTGGCGTCATCAAGCAACACGCTGAAGCAGAGGGATTGGATGTCGTTTTCAAGAGGGCCGGCTTCGATTGGCGTGAGGCGGGATGCTCGATGTGTTTGGGCATGAATCCTGACCAACTCGCCCCTGGAGAGCGTTGCGCCAGCACAAGTAATCGTAATTTCGAAGGTCGTCAAGGTGCAGGTGGTCGTACTCATCTCCTCAGTCCTGCCATGGCCGCTGCCGCCGCCATTGCAGGCAAGCTGACGGACGTTCGGAAATTCATCGGCAAGGTTGCAGAGCAGAATATTGCGAAGTCGGCCCCTTTGAAGACTGTCAGCGCATTCAACTTCATGGATGCAGCCACCGCTTCCCCCGATGCAGCACCTAACGGCGCTTCGAACGGCGCTTCCATTTCTCTACCTCCTTCGACGACTTCCTCTTCGGTCCAGAAATTCACCATTGTCAAAGGCATTACGGCTCCTCTGCACATTGAAAACGTGGACACCGATATGATCATCCCGAAGCAATTCTTGAAGACCCTCAAGAGAACCGGTCTTGCTGACGCCCTCTTCTTCACCCTCCGGAAAGATCCTCACACCGGCAAGGACACTGACTTCATCCTCAATCGCGCGCCATACAATAGGGCCAAGATCCTCGTTTGCACTGGCAAGAACTTTGGTTGCGGCAGTTCTCGTGAGCACGCACCTTGGAGCTTGTAGGTTTATGGATGTTCTGTCTTGGAACCAATCTAATTTTGTAACAGGAATGACTTTGGCATTCGATGCATCATTGCTCCAAGTTTCGCCGATATCTTCCGCAACAACTCAATGCAGAACGGCATGCTGCCGGTCATTATCCCCCAGGAACAGTGCATCGAGCTTGCGAAGGATGCTGAGGCTGGTCTTGACCTTGAGGTCGATCTGGAGAAGGAGGAGATCCGGCGCATGAACGGTCAACCACCCATCCCATTTACCACGGATCCATTCCGTAGACATTGCCTGTTGAACGGCCTTGACGATATTGCCCTGACTCTGCAGCGGGCAAGCGCCATCGCATCGTTCGAGAGCAGACGAAGCGATATGTGGCCGTGGCTGGATGGGTTCGGATATGAAGGCCACAAAATCCCTGTCACACCTGTCCGAAAAACGAAGAAGACAGATTGGTAGAGCTCGAGCAAGCATGGACGATATATTTTACTAACCGCTGTATATATAATGTAGAATATTAGTCGTTCCTGGCGTCTTCAGGAGCAACTGGGAGTAGCCTTTATTGGAATTCTGAACGTTCAAGCTCAAGTTCGAAATAGCATTACGAACCAATAACAAACGGGGATTCCTTGGACATTGCGAATGCTGTGGTGATCTCCACCGCGCAAGGGTGCAGGTTACGGGTAGAAGAGCCTGAGCAGCGGCGTGTGGACAGCGGCGCTGGTTGTGGTTGTGGTCTGTGATGTCTAAACATGACTTTGGTCACATTTGTCTCTTACTTCACTACCACCATCCTGCCTTCTACCGCTACTGGCGTCGATCCGTCCGTGCAGATATAGTCACGATGTCTACACCGCCTGCTCCATCCCACGCGGATGTCAATCATGCCCATACAAATTCAACGCCTGCACAGACCACCGCTGTTGTTCAAGTTCGCCCACAAAAGAAAGCCGTCAACACTGCTGCTGCTATGCTCCCGAAGTCCACCAGTCAACCTGCTCAGCAGAAGAAGGTTCCTCGGCGCTCCAGCAAGCCTTTCATTAATTGGTTCCAGCGCAAGTTGGCTGGGACCGTTCGAGGAAAGCGAACGGAGAATGTCCCCCTCAATATTGCAGAACTTGGCATGGGCCGCACCGCTTCGACTTCGAGTCGGCCAATGGGTCGCATAACCTCGTCGCCACTTCCTGCTCCAGCCTCTCACCACCACCTCAAGCACCCTTCGAAGGCAGATGCATCGTCCTTGGCACGCAGAAAGACTCGGTCAATATCCCTAAACGGAGACGAGGAATTGCGGGACCTCAGCCAATCCTGTAACGGAGAGGTTGATTCTCTGGACCAGTCGTCAATAAACCGAGAGTCTATCTGGTCTCCTGCCAGTGCTTTGGAAGCAGACGACGATGCGTCCGTTCGACCTATACCGCCTAGTGCACCACCCTCACCCTCACCGTCCCGCTCTTCATCCTCCTATCTTTCAGACCCTCGCACATTCAGGAGCATGGCAGCCAGTACCAAACCTACGACGCTTCTCAGCATCGACCTCAATGGCAACGGGATGGCTCACATCGCGCAGGCTCCTCCAGCACAAGTTCATCGTTTCGCACCCCATGTCCGGCAATCGTCCTCATTGAGTAGTGCCGGTTTGCTGAATAGTGGCGCTTCTATTACATTTTCTGCCCTACCGTCTGCCCAGCCCTCGTCTCGACCAGCATCCCTTCGAAATCCCGGAAGCCTAGCTTCGTTCACTGCGTCCGCACAACAGACGTCAGCACAACACGCTCTGTCTCCTGTGCAGGCACCTTTGCATACCAATCATCATCCAAGGAACAACCCACGTCCTTCATCCCCTCCTCTCGACAATGCGTCAGTTTTGACATTGGCGTCTTCGGCTTTCGGGGTCCCAAATCGTGTCGGCCCTCAGAACTATCCACCATCCGCAGTTGGGGACTCCGCGTCCCATTATGGAGGCAGCATCATGTTCCCTGACGGAGAGAGTACAAGCCATTATGTCCTTGGAGATGATGTGGAGGAACGTGATTTTGATGCCAGTGTGCGAGCGTTGAGGCCTAGGAGTTCCAGGAGAGGAAGCTGGGAAAGCGAAGCCAGCAGATGGAGTGCAAGAATCCAGGGCACACCCTCGCTTGCTAGGGACCGAAGCCTGTGGACATCCAACAGCATCAGGACGGGGACTGGGGGTATCAGCACCGAGAATGGAGAAGCCTACGAAACGGCTGATGACGAAACTCCCGATACTGCAACGGGTGATCTGGACGATCTGGACAAGGACGACTCGCTTGTTGAATCTCCTCTTGAAGCAACAAAAAGCGCTCCTGCTGATCCGTTGCCCGTCATAAACGAGCCCGCTGTTGAATCTATGATCACGCCGGCTGATACACCCGTCGCTGCTACACACCCCGCTGATATCAAGGTTCCTGTCCCTAACCACACCCTCCATCGGACGTCTACTGAAACCATTAGCCATCCTACCGTCAGCCCGAATTCCGCGACAAATTCTCGTTCGGAGAAGACCGATACTGCACCCCTCGTCGAAGGTTCCACTGAAAAATCCGTCCTGGCGACTGGCACTGCCTAATTTCGATCTATGTTCTCTCCAGTGGCTGCATTTATAACCTAGGGCTTCATGATCGTTTCATTCCTTTACTCATTCTCTCCCAGATCTTCTCGCTCACCACTTCTCTCCGTCATCTTGCTAAGCTCTTTCGCCTCCTTTCGCCTCATCCTGTATATATTCCGTTCCCTTCGTGCTTCTGTAGCTACCTACTTGTACACTCTATTTGGCATCCTATCGTGGCCCTTAGTATCACCTTATGTCAATCTATTTTGGATTTTATGACATGCTGGGAAAGAAACATTTGAGAACATTTGCTTGCCGTTCACATGATGCAACTTTTGTTCAAAGCCATCAGCTTGTCTTCAACCACAACCGAGCGGTCCGCTGAAATTGTGCTTCTCTTCTCCGCCCTCTCAGGCCCTCTCCCAAACGAGATTGAGGTGTATGTGCAATTTGGAGCACCTCGAAGATTCTCCAGGAACGGCGTTGCTAAATCCTTACTCCCCAATCCACCTTATGCATCCGGCATTATTCCAACCCTTTGATTGCACCGACCTCTTGTCTTGTCCTCTCCGCTTTCAGCACCGAGAAGGAATCTAAGCGGGGAAACCCAGTCAATACGAAACTTCAGAAGACTTCGACACCTGTATTCTCGACCCCGACGCACGAACAGCTGGTCTTGTGAACATAGGCCGGCCGTTCTATCGCACATGGACCCCTTCCTGATCGAACTCACGAACCAACTTTCGATCCTTTTAAAGACACTCTGGTTGAGATTCAACACTCAATCGTTCAAGTTATTCTGGACTGAGAAGATGCGTTTGGTTTGGAGCACCTTCGTGTTCGGAGTGTCTGTCCTTGTGGCTAGCTCTCAAGCTCAAGCCCAATGCCCTGATTACACCAGTTACTCGCAAGTGAGTTTAACTTTTTTTTTTTTTTTTTTTTTTTTTTTTTTGTTGAACTATTTGGGGAACTTCGTTGTCCAGACTCCTCATGACCCGCGCTCAAGTGGAGTGCTGTCCTTGCCCTACATGAGGCCTGCACCGGCGTGTCGCACGTTCAACAGTAGTGCAGTCGAAGTAAGCTATCCTCCACCGAGTACAGGCTATGGCTGGATCTTTTGGGAGAAAGAAAGTTATCACAGATATGAAGTCCTTGCTGAAGGATCCTGACTTGGCAAGGTTGTTTGAGAACACATTTCCCAACACACTTGGTAACTCTGACTCTGACTCTGGCTTTGAGACGCTGACCCTTGGTGCTCTAAGACACGACTGTAAAATATTACAACAAGGCACGTTTGAATACCATCTTCACAAACAAGTCGATAACATGCAAGATAGGCGGAGAATCTCGCGTTTATTATTACTGGGGTCAGTCGCTTTTCCTTCCTACTACTGGCCACTCTGTAATCGTTAACCAGGATATAACGTTCGTACTCTGCCGGCCTATACCTGAAAATCCGTCTCATGGCGAAGGTCTCTTCACAGTGCACAATGGCTTCGCGACACCGCCAATCAGGTCAGTCAAAGGGATGCCAATGACAGAAGATTTCCTTCCTAATTCATTTGCTCTTCAATCAGTTTGCCCACTATCACTCATTGCTAGGTGTTGACTCTGAATTGGCCGCCCTCGTTAAAGCAGTTATCAATAATGAAGCGCGCTATGTGGCCGAATATCCTTACTGTGAGCGCCAACATCCTGGAGCGTACCTCCTTGTAACCTATGTATGACAATCGCTTAGGTGGTGCATTCCAGCCGCCCCCAGAGAGTGGCCTCGTGCCTACCGTTAACGATTGGGCTACAGGTGTCACCGTTAATCCGTAATTACTCTCTTGAGGTCTCTCCAAACATTGTTCACGCATGAATCCGTAGACCGGTCAACAATCAGACCGTGTTCGAGTGCAAGGTGATGACCTTATATGTCTACATGCAATTAGAAGGTGCTGAAGAATTCATCTTCAGTATGAACTCGATTCTCTTTGCGGATTCCTCAAGCTTTCCAGGTCGTACTATCAAGCGACAAAGGACACTTCTTTCATGAACAAGAACTGTGCGCCATTTTCAAAGAGAATCCTGCCTTCCAGGCTCAATAGCTGTACAGGGAGAGCGGCCATTGACCAGATCTTCCGCGTAATTAACGAGCAATCTCAATCCTCTTTCGACGAAAATTTCAACTTTATCTCGTATTACAATTGGACTGGTGGAGCTGGTGCGCTGTCTCCAAGGGTCAACAACCGAGGCAATGGCGAACCCAAAGCGTATACTGGGCTTGTTGGGACACACCATCGGCCGTCAGACGACCTGAGTATTTTCGGTACGCCCCTCTGAACTTCGAGGAATCTGAAAAAGTGTGAATCAACCATAGCATTTCTGACGCCCGCCAACGCCATGTTGAGCGTGGAATTGACCCATCTTGCGGAAATTCTTGACGACACAAAGCAGCTTCAAAATGTCAGCCAGTCAGCCAAACAGTGGAGCGCAAGAATTCGCGACGCGATCTATAAAACCACTGTCCGTGGCGATATATCATCCACGAACGAGGAGACCATCTGACTCACAGTTACTTAGGTCATGGACAACATCTTTGCATACGAGACGAATGGTTCACATATATATCAAATTTCTTGAACATATTACCGACTGTTTTTTTTGTTTTGTTTAGGATTAGGCAGTCGATATGTCATGGACGACGCCAATGTTCCGGCAAGACTGTTCGATATTGTTCAATACCATGGCCTAACCTAGCTGTTGCAGTCCTTACTTTCGCTCCCTTATCTAGGGTTCCTTGACAAGCACCATCCGGCGTATGTGGCAACCCGAAAGCTACTTTTGTCTCGCAAGAATCCTTATTACGCGGCCGGCAAGACCTTTAACGGTGTTGGGTGAGTTATCTCAAAGTGATGTGGACTCTCAAATGACTCCGTTTCCTAGAGGACCACACGTTGACCCATGGCATCCTTGGTGGGTTTGTGTTTTATATTATGGGTCGATCTTTCTCATCTCCTTCGCAGGCCCATGTCACACATTTCAGCGATTTTCGGATCGGACAATGACCAAGAGATCCTCCTGTCTCTCTACATTATTGCTAATGTAGGAGCAACTTCCTTCTCTTCTCTTCCCCACGTACTAACCTCCTGATAGAATACCAATGGTCTAGGTTTGATCCATGAGTCCCAGTCTATATATGATCCTACCTCGTATACCCGCAGTTGGTTTGCGTGGGCCAATAGTTACTTCGCGGAGATGATACTGGATCTTGCCGACAGAAAACCGGGCCTTATCTTGAAAAGTAATAATAGTTACAAACCGGGCCAATGATTGGTATTTCTTGCCGTCGTATTTCGTGTATAAATCAGTCGTGTACAACTTGAGCAGGAGGACTTGCCTGTCTTGGCTTGGCGTCCTCGAAGGCAGCGGCGCGGTGATGGCCCGGAAACATGACCAAATACATAATTACCGCATGCGTGACTGTCAGTACAAGTCCACACCGTCACCTATTGAAACCTCAACCCAAACTGAAACTTGGACATATTCTTGTTGTGTATGCCGTTTGTTTCCTACGCGTTCTAAGGGGTCTTCAGTCATTGAGCGATCTTCGTTCTCAAATGTCGGCGACGCCTCGGGAAATAGGCACTCTGGTCGTCATTATCATTAGGGCTGTGAGTTCTGTGCCACCTACAAGCAAGCGCTCACCTAATTTCGTCCCTAGAACCATCTGCCCAACAAGAGGCATATCGGCAAACAAGATCCATACTGTCTTGTTACTGTTAATGGCGAGAAGAGAAGAACGAAAGCGATCAAGCGGGGAGGACAACACCCTGAGTGGGACGAGGAGCTGAGGTTCACTCTTTTCGAAGATGTCGACGATGTTTTGGCCAGAACAGCCCATGGAGATAGCACGCCTCCGCCACCCCCTCCAAAGGACGGCAAGAGGACGAAGAGCATCAAGGGTGGCAAGACTATGAAGCTTGCTTGCTATGCAGATGACCCTCGCGAACCCGATCTAATTGGAGAAACTGACGTGGATCTGACAGAAGTTCTTACTAAGGGCGAAACAGACGGTGAGATACATTTCAACTTTTTCAGTCGATTACTGCTGAACAGTAATTAGAGTGGTTCACGCTCACCAACAAGGACAAGTTCGCGGGCAAAGTTTACCTGGAATTAACCTTCTGGTCCAACGTGGGTGCTTCATGTAGTGATCGCAATGCTGTCATCAAATTTTCTCTACGCAGGAACCTCCCCCTGAGAAGAAAGTCACACCAAAGCCGCCTAAAAGCAATAAACAATATGCCGGGCCAGGATCTTTCGTCGCGTCAGGGGACTTTCCTGGCTCCTCTCCCAGACATGGTGCACCTCAAAATCATGGCCGTCAAAATTCAGACGTTATTCCGTCATCCCTTAGGGCGTCCGGTTCAGCAGCAAACCTCGACCTTTACGTTGCACCTTATGAGAGGAATCGAAACCAACATATGGATAACCTTACTCAGGAATTTGGTGACTTTGGCTTTTCTCAACATCGTCGGAGGGAAAGTTTTCCGGTCAGTATTTTCCCTTGGGTTGTCTCGTCGTTGCTGACCCTCGACCATCAGCCCGTGCCTGGACAATATTCTCAAGCTCCACAGTTTACGGGTGGTCAGTCGACATTGACGGTCTATCCCAATACTTATGATCAAGGATACCAATATGATCGACCTGTCACGCCTAACGGACAACCATCGCATTTTGTGCATCCTCCTGCATCAGGCCCGTATGATCCTTACTCTCCTTACCAACCTGCATACGAGGTTCCTGCAACGGCTTCAACGTACCAACTGCCTGCACGTGGGCCAAGGCACAGTGTTCCAACCGCATCGTCTGGGTTTATGCCGTTGCCTCAACCATCTGGTTTTGTACCCATACCGTCTCACATCTCTGAACCTTCTGGGTTTATGCCTCCTGTTTCTCATACACCAATGCCAATGAATTATCCCTCGCAATTTCAATCTCCTCCGCAGGCAGCTTATCCCCCTCCATTGCCTCACACACCTGCTGCACAGACCAACGGATCGTATCTACCGCAATCGACATCTTTCCCTCAGCAATCGTTTCCGGCCGCACAACCGTATAATTACCCGTCGTACGTTATACCTCCATCTGCTTCAGCGCCTCCTCAACAATTCGTTCCAACCCCGGCCCCGCAATCCAACTTTGTGCCGCCGGCTACCTCAGCCGCCCCGCAACTTTACACTGGTCAAACTGCGTCCCACGAAGGCTCTCCAGTGCAAGCCCCTCCGCCTCAGAGCCAGCCCACTGGACAAAGCTCTCGACCTTTACCCCAGCAACCACAAGTTGTGTATGCCCAGCCCCCAGTCCAGCAGCAAACTCTTACGCCTTCTCAATCCTTACCTCTTCCTGCTACTTCAAGTCGGCAGCCCAGCAGTTTTGGTTCTACCCAACCTGGCGCTATTTATCCTGCAACCAATGCTTACCCCGCAGTTCCACCTCCGCCTCCACCCCCGCCTTTGCAATATAACAATAGCAACAGTGTCCAAAACGTTGCGCAGCTTCCAATTCCTCCCCCGCCTCCTATTCAGCCGCGTCGGCGTGCCAGCCTCCCTCAACCACCAGTTACCTACCAGCAGCCAGTGTATCAACAACCTCCGCCGCCTCCTCCACCAGTCGGTTACTTTAATCAGACCCAAGTTCCCCCACCTCCGCCACCACCAATTGACAATTCGTTCAACACTCAAAATGGCACATACCCTCCAGGTCCTCCGCCTAAACCACCTGCCTCAGTTGATGAACACGGACAATGGATTCAGCCTCCAAACACGTATTCTACAGGTGTGCATACCCAACAGGCATATTGAAAGTAGATTCCTGGTTCTTTTGTGAAGCCCACTGATATAGTTTTGTTGCATGAGTCGAAATGTTTTGGTCCTTTCCACAGACTTTGTTGCCGGGTCGTAGCACTAATCTCCTAGAGGTACAAAGATCACGAAGTTTGTATATTATTAATTGTCAATATGAAAGAGGGAATTGAGATGCATGCTGTACGTAACCTTTACTCTGCTTGTGATTGTCTTTCTAGCGCCTCCCGTCTCGCCGCTTTCCAGTTTGCTATCTCAGTCTCAGTGCCTACCAGGCCTCTGCGAGCGAGATCGAGACGAGCTTCTCGTCGAAGGGCGTTTTCCTCTCTCCTTCTGATGTTCTCATGCTCGCGAAGTGCTCTTTCTGCACTGAATACAAGTCCTGTACAAGTAACTAGCCTTTCATTAGGATCAGTGGAACAGAGGCAAACTCATAAAACAACACACATCCAGTAATCAAGAAGGCTTTGAAAGAAATGGTCTGCCGCCTGAATCATCGCGTGAGTGTGGTGCTGTGATATCCAGATGAGAGAAGAACCTGAAGGCTGGCCAAAGGTGGTGAGCAATGACTGCCAGGCCAACCCCAACTGCCGTACCTCTGGCCGCTCCCTAAAAATCAAAAGTTGGATAACCAGAGCATAGATCAGGAAAACACGGACAGCGACAGCAGCGTTGGCTTGTATTCCATACGCTTCTTCAATATCTTCCTGTCGGCTCGCTCGAGACATGAGAATACAGGATGGTACTGACCCTTAGAATGGGGGAAGTAGGATTGGAGTGGCACTGTGGCAATGCCGGAGTCTGTAGGAAGCTGCCCGAAGGAGCCGGTTACATAATGCAGTCTAATTTAGGGGTCGCGACTCGCGTCTTCTGCCAACTTCCAAGTTCAACAGACGAGCATCCCATTTTGTACCGAACAATTTATTGGGAGACTTCACGCTTTCTGTTGGTCCCTCGGCGTGAGTTTTTGTTCTTATTCTTTAGCTCTATTAAATTACCCACCTAGGACATCTGCGTCTCACTCTCATTCGAACAACCGTAACCGTCCAGAGCTAGCAGGACAGGTCTACAGGACAAAATCGACCATTCCCCTTCCGTGAAATTTCTAGCCGAAAGGACCTTCTCATCAACCTAACGAGGAACGGCATTAATCTTGAAGTGGATGCTTTTGATCACTCACTAGTTCGATGGCTGGCGAGATGGAAAATCAGCAATCTTTTGGTTCGTCAGTGCAGCAATTATCGAGGAGGCGATGTGAAAAGTTAAATGGTCCCGCAGAACAGGCCTCTTTGCCACTGAGTCTTGCGTGGAGAAGATTGTTCGGCCAACCGAGGCTTCTAGACCCTCATCTTCCACTGGCACAAACCGGCACGGGGTTGTATCATCGCAAAACCTTGGCCCAGAAGTCCCCTTCCTTGACAGACATTTTTCGCCTAGGGAAAGCGATCACCATGCCTTCATTCCGCCGCGTCACCGCAGACCTAGGAATTGCCAAGTTCAAGAAATGGCAAGCCAGCAAACTCTCAAGGTTGATGGAAGGACTGTGTTGCTTTTCGGTTTATCTCCTTCGGTCACAGAGCAAAACCTCTACGATACGGTACGGGAAATGGGTTTTACACTTCAAGTGTTCGTCTATGCAGCTCCACGTCTTCCATCTTGTTCATTGCTTCTTCCAGGCTCCAGGCACTCGTTTTCAAACCCCATGATCACTCCGCCTCCTTGGAGTTCTCTCACTCTCACCTCGCCAGTGCTGCATTTTCCGTCTTGACTCAACGAAAGTCCACTTTGTGGGGACAGGATATACCAAACACCTACACACCAAGCGCTACATCGCAAATACAAGAGCCTGAAGTAATCGACTTAACGGAAGACTGCATCACCCCGAATTCCGCCCACGACCATGAAGATCCATATGGCACCTTATCGAGAGCTGTCTATGACGAGGATACATCGGAATCTGAGTCAGAAATTGGGGAATCCTCCTCTAAGGGGCGCTTCTCTCCGGCACCTTCAAGCACATCTAGATCCCCGGATAATGAGAGCGACAACGCGGAGAGTATTCGAGCTCACCTTACATATGCTTTTGAACTGCCTCAGACTCCAGAAGAATCGGGCCGATCCTCCTCGATTGCCGGTGTCCAGCAACCTAAGAAAAGAGCCGGAAGACTCCGCAGTATCCCCTCATCTTCCTCGTCTTTAAAAATGGCCGTTGAAAATCCGAAAATGCATGTTGTCAGTATACCGCAAGCTCCATATAATCATGCTCGGCGAGTGCTTTTGCCCCAGACCACAGAGTTGCCGATCATAACGGTATCAATGAGAGGCGATGTCCAGTCCTTCCATCGGACTGCAAGGTGCTGGCCTCGATGCATTAGAAGAACATCCAGAATAATGACCTCCTCCACAGGTATCGCATCTCAGGTTCCTCCATTCCGAACAATGCAGAATATCGCCATACTGTGGACGCAGTAATGATAGGGAATACCGCCGTTGTGGGCCATGGGGATGGTCCCTTCCAGGTATCTCTGGTCCATCTTGTCAAGGTTCGTTTTCTTCAGGGAATGTTATCCCATGGGTAGTCTGCTCATGTGCCATATCCCTCCAGGGACTTCCACCCACCTTGATGGACCTGAATCACAGGCCTCACAAAAGAACCATTGTATCTGGAGCGAAGGCTGGTACAGCAGCGGTCAGTTGTCTCGCAGCCTGCCCTTCATCCGAGCAGGGTGTCACCCAGTTCTTCACTGGCGGGTACGATAAGACAGTTAGGTTCTGGTCTGTGACGGCACCAGAATCAATGACCGTCGAGAAATCACTCACGCTAACCACCATACCTGAAGCCCTCGCCCTCCGAGACGGGAGGCTACTGGTAGGCACTTCTCGTAAAATTCTGAACGTCGACCTAGGGCACCTATCAGCAAAGCCTAGCGCAACTCCTCTGAGTAACGCGATCCATCAGATACATGTGCACAAACAAGCACCGAATATAGCAATCCTAGAGGCGAGCCCTCTGGAGTCACTGCAGTCCGCTCTTTTTACGTCTAACGTCCGGAATAGGTTGACCATCTGGATTCTCAGATCCAGATTTTCGATGACAGGAAGAGGCCCGGCTTCGATAGGCAGCCCGACTGCTCCTTCGGTGGGCGATTCGGAGATGGGCCGGCCAGGTCTTCTCGAGGGGACACCAACTTCAGCCTATTCGTGAAAGGCTATGAGGATGGTACTGTCTGCATCTGGGATTATCGGAACGCAAAGGTATAGTGATTTTATTGGTCACATTTTCTCGTTTGATGGCTTCAATGGCATGCGCCACTCAGAAACCTGTCCTCACACAACAACATCGCGGCATCGACCGAACAGCTCATACCGTATTTTCTGGCACAGATATCATTTGCTACAGTAGACAGCATCTAACGTTCTTAGATATATCCCAAGATGAATCCTAGATGACATTGTTCCGGTGAATCAGACCCTCGTTTCACATTAATTCCTGCGGGCATCACGTTGTGAAGAGTCATTATCAGGACCGTGCGGCGCCGACTTTGAACACTGCCAGGAAGTACAGAGCACGCGACCTTCATTCGCTAGCGAAATGAAAGTTGCGTTCTGGCTTACTTCGACGAGTCGTAACCGCCGAGTTCCACCGCGAAGGCGACAGCCAGTTTGGAGAACTCCAGCATATGATCGAAGCTGAATTCATCCGAGATATCAATGCGGCTGGAGGGACAAGTAACATCGTAGCATTAGAGGATGGGGTTAAAGGATGAAGGGAAAGTATGTACTTACTCGTTCGTCGAATGGATATTCTTGTTCGAATTTTCAAACGAACTCTCTGGGATGTGGAAGTTCAGCGAGTAAACTCCGAACGGGGATTTCGACTGACCGATGGTGAACGAGGAGGGGTATCCTGCCTTCCCCCATGAGGCGCTACAAATCAAGTTTAGTCGTCAGCATGGGACCGGCTGGAGCTAGAGGGATTCTCAACTGATCACTGCATGCGTATCCGCATTTGGTCTACAAAAGGTTGAAGTGAGTTTAACAAGTCTGACTGTTCAATATCATTCATACCTCCACATATGGGATATCGAGGTACAGGTCCACAAGAGCCTTGTTGAAGCTCGTCAAGCTAAACCCATGGGTCAGTCAGGCCGTCATGATTTTGACATTCGTGAC
The DNA here is from genome assembly GCA_902728275.1 of Cyclocybe aegerita. NCBI lineage: Eukaryota > Fungi > Basidiomycota > Agaricomycetes > Agaricales > Hemipholiotaceae > Cyclocybe > Cyclocybe aegerita. The sequence goes on from CACVBS010000024.1 coordinate 637,775, forward strand.
ATGCCCTTCATCGGTGAAATCAGTGATAATTCCGACTTCTTCGCGGGTTCCTTTCTATGCAAAAGGTAAGTTCCCGTAATGGGGTATCATGGAATTGAACCGAAGCCACCTTGACCCACGCGGTCATGTCGAACTAAAGTGTGGGTGAGTAACAACGCTAAACGCCAGGCGGAGAGGATTCACCTGGCTCATAGCAAGTATATTCACTGAGCGCTGAGCATAGTCTTTGGCGACAGCTTGCGATCCTAGAAGGCCTCCCTCCTGAGGAGACCATCAAGACAGTGTCAAAACGGGGAAACACAGCTACACACCTCCGCAGAATACCAATGGAATTCGATAGTCCGAACGGGATGAAAATCGGCAGCCAGCAGGGACCGATAAGATTCCAAAATGGTCACAGTTCCAGACCCGTCATCTTCATGAAATCAGTTGGCCGCGTTCAATGCGAGAATATGAACACAAACCGTCAGCACCTGAAAATGAACTAGTCGGTTGGGGCTCTGTCGACAAGATGTGAAATACTAACCCGGGGCAGGAAGGAAAGGCCACATGTTGGTACTGATGAAGGCAATGCTGAGTTGACGGATCCAGCACGTATTATTGAAACATTACCTATCCTGATGAGCGCCAATGACGACCACTCCATCGTCTGTTGAGGAAGAACCTTTGATTCGGGTGATCTTGAAATATGTCAGTTATGATGGGTTTGTGCGGCCCATGGCTGACCCACAATTGAGTTCTGGCCCCATGAATGCGTGAATTCAGTCGTGCGGATGTTATCACGTAGGGATTCCGATGCGTATTCGGAGGTGATCTTTACAAGCCGGTCACAAAGAGTTCTTAAAACCACTAATGTCATAAAAATACCTCGAATATCTTGGTCAGAAGCCATTTCTGGCTTTCTTTGCCGGTCTAAAGTTCGCGAATTAAAACAGCTGCTGGGCGTAAAAGGAACCATTTACATCACTGCGGTAATCTAAAAGGGTTTGAGGGTATGTTAGATTGAGTTGGGGGAACAGATGCGAATTGACAAACGTCGTGTGCGGAAGCTGGAGAACTTCTCCAAGTTCTCCCTTGGGCCTTTGACTGACAACTTCTTCAGGATAGGACGAACTGTCTCAGTGGCGTTGGGTATTGGAAACGCTGTTCGAACTCTGGTTGACTCAAATGATTCGCGCCGTAAACGGAAGGTAAGACGTACTGTCTTGCTTCAGCACGAGACGAGTAGAAGAGCCAAGGTCCTGTGCTTCGGTGCTACAGTGGAAGGTGAGCTCATACAACGAGGAAGACAGTCAAGAGGAGGGTCACATGTCGAAGAACTTGAGACCTTGAGCCTTGGCCTGAATCTAACGTCAGTAAGAGGTGTAAGTGAGTTGGTGTAATTAGGGGACAGGCACAGCAGAACCTTCTCCAGCTCTGTCATCCAAACTGGGGCTTGGCCCTCCATTTGAACGAGGCGACGGGCATTCAAGTCAAGGTCAAACCCCGGATAGGTGGCTTGATTCAAGGGAACTTGTTCATTATGCGTGATAGGTGTAGCAGCGACCAGATGTACGAGGGCAAGGAGAGCAGCGAAGGACTTCATGGTGGAGGACAAGAGCGGTGACACGGGTAACCACTTTCGGCTCACCATGTATGGGAAAGTCACGTGTTTTTCTTTGCGTCTCTGAGTCTTACTGTCAGGACTGAGCTTGTTCACCGCCATGTCCAAGGCAGCGTCCAAGGCAAGGGCCCAGGTTGTTGTGCGTCCCAGTTATCTCCGTTATAATGTTGCTCTTATTTCGCGCATCCGTAGCGTCTTCTCATTCCTGCTGGCAAGGCTGCACCCACACCACCTATTGGTCCTGCTCTGGGTGCACGCGGCGTCAAGTCTATGGACTTTTGCAAGGAGTTCAATGCTAGGACAGCCCATATAGATCCAGGCGTTCCTGTCCCTACTCTGATCACCGTCCAACCTGACCGCTCTTTCACCTTCATCACCAAAACACCACCTGCTTCCTATTTTCTCAAGAAAGCTGCTGGGCTTGAGAAGGGGACTGGCCGTCCGGGGCATGAGGCCACTGGCACGATCAGCCTCAAACATGTGTACGAGATTGCAAAAATCAAAGCGACAGACGAGCATATGAAGACTCTGCCGTTGGAATCCATCGCTAGAATGATCATAGGGAGTGCCAGGAGCCTAGGGGTTCAGGTGGTTGCATGATTGCAACCCTCTTCGTGCGTGCATGTTCCTCCTTATCACCGAACGGAATCCTTGACGATATCCTCAGATAAGTTTTTATTAGTATCGTTTTGTATACCTTCATTCAGTGGCAAACCCCTCCAATAATCGAACTTGCCCCTCACGCATGCCACTGTCCTTCGAGCTGACACCCTGGACTGAACGTGAACGGCCCTTGGTGAGACGGAAGAATTAGCTTCATTACCGAAATTAAACTTCTGAAGCGATCTACGAGTCTGTGAAGGATGGTGCACCAAGTGCCACAAACTCTGTCATATCAGGTTCCGGCAATCTGTCGCAAACCCTGCTCAAGGACCAAAATCGCGTCAGAGAGCACCCTTGAACTTTGAAATTTGGGTACAATCCACCTTCAAATCTGAGACGAACAATCTACCCACATCTGCCCTTATCTCCTGTGCCTTTCGGCCGGAAACAGTAAACCCACACGACGAAGGCATGTTGTCCTGAACCCCGGATACGAATTACACGTTTATGTCCTCCTCGACTTCCAGGTCCTCTTTTTTTCTGACTTACCTAATAGAGACCACCTCGTGTACGCCGGCTGTAAGGATTCTACCACCCATCCCACCGCGAAACTCATGGCCCATTGATTTCTGAATGCTCTATCAATTTCTCTCGGGAATCCTCCGGCTGAACGTCCAGGTGAACGTCTCGTGAAAGGGGCTAACAGTCATCCATCGATTACTCTCTATGATGGCAGACCAACAGCCAATGGAAGACACCAAGCGCTGGCCTTTGACTCGTGTTCTTCGATCACTAAGATTCACTCTCAACCGGAACCTCGCTCCACCATCCAAGGCTGAACATTCGAACCCTTACCTCCACATTGGCACATTGAAAACAGACTTTCAATTTTATATTTTTTATATTTTTCCTGATAGATGGCCACGTTCCCGATCGGTTCAAGGATCATCTACCCGGACAAAAAATGCGTTGGTCAACTGGATTTCGCCTTTGGCTGTCTATAAAAACAGCGGCTCGAACGCAAATGAAGTCTCGTTCCAGAGCTCGACTTTCCACCCAGTCCTCTATCCCCACCCCACATGGCTTCTGTCACCGCCGCTTCTCCCAACGACATTCTTTCCTGGACGAACCAGGACTCCCGCGAAAGCGTGCTCTTCAATGCCTGGGGTATCCTTTACCGATTTCAGGTTCGCATCCCCTTCCTTGGTCATGCTTCCAACGGATCACTTCATGAGGTTCCACAGACAAGCGTCGGTCAGAACGGAGCAAGCGTTACCACCATGTGGCGCGCCCTCCGACCCAACAAAGAGGACCGCATCGCCAAACTCGAATGGGCCGCGAACGGTGGCCTCGGTCGCGTTATTATGGGCAAGGTTGTCCGCCCTGACTTACAAGCAAGGCACTTTGCTCACCCTACGACAGCATACCCTCCGAATGACTGACCTTGCTCGACCGGACCCTTCTCTCTATGTTCGTGTCGATACCAGTACTTTTGGTGTTTTCTTTTTCTCTTCTGACTACATTCTGTAGGGAGCCCGCACCTTCACTGGACCGGACGGTCTTCTATATCGGTGGCGGCCTGCCCCCACGGGCGTCGATATTCTGGTACCCCACGTTCTTCTATGACAGCATTCTCGATCTTCTAACCCACCCTTCTGCTCCTCCAGCTCCAGGACACCGCAGGCAATGTCATTGCGTTTTTCCGTCCAACGCGGCAAACGCGTTACCAGATCGGCGACGTTTATGGCGAAATCCATTATATCCGAAATGCTGGGCTGGGCACAGTGGTACGTCAATTTTATCGAGATAGACTCGTGCCAATCTTAAAATTATTTATTCACAGATGCATCCTCCCATGATGGATATGGTGACCCTGACCGCCATGCTGTACCGCTTTTGCGCGCAGTGGAATATTTGAAATTGTTTCTATCCTTGACTCGTGTTTCCCCCCAACATGCACATTGTACTATACTTCACTTCCTTGTGTGTATCATACACGTCCCGAAATCTCTGCTCGTTTTTGAAATGACGCCATTGCTTCGGGTGTACAGAATAAAAGCCTGCTTCTAATTATCTAGCCGTGAAGGTTTGAGATGAAATCGGACAAAAATCGTTTTCTGGATCTGGTACAGGAATTCGGCTACTGATAAGTCCATCGATGCCAGACAGGTCATCGAGATAACCAGCATGTGACAAAAAACGCGTCGACTGAGGTTGAAATATACCGGACACGATGCAGCCCATCCACAGGTGCCTTCCCCGAAAGATCGAGCTCGACGAGTCACCCGACCCCGTCATATCATAACTTGGGCTTTGCCTCCCGATCTTCTGCTGACACACCATCGAGGACCTCGTCCACAGTTCGAAGGATCCATTCAGTGCCCTCGTCGCTCGATAGCCACTTGTCCTCCGCACTTTGAATCTCCACCGTTCGCGCCTTCAGAAGGCCAAAAGTGTGGCTTATCAACTGAGGTCCAACGCCACCTTCTGCTCGGAGACACGCCATTCCAACAACTGACCCCAGGGCACGACTGAGGTTCCCTTGATCGAGATCATCCTGGCTGCTGGCGTCTCCGAAGGACTTGGTCTCTCCTGACATTGGGGAAAGGACCGAGCCATAGCACTGGATTATGAACGCTGCATGGAGTGGAGAGGATGTCAGCACCAGATCGGACCCAGGGAAGACGCAAGGGAACGCATCAGATAAATGTGCGTAGATTTCCAAGAAAACATATCAGATCGGCCGAGCAAAAGCGAATTTCTCGCCTAGATTGGCAGCAATATGTCGAAGAGATGGGGCATGGTCTACTCACTGATGAAATCCGGGTGGTAGGATCCCAGTTTGTTGTAGAGTTTATCTGCATGAGGCGCGTAGATCGAATTCCAGAGAGTCTGCCCTCTCGTCACTATCGATTCAATATTATCCGGCGTTGCGGTCCTGGATGAGAATTCGGAAAGCAATAAGGCAGGAAGAAGTCAGCATTGCAGCCACACGACACAGGCATCGGTAATGGAAAGAAGATGGCGAAGATATAATCTTGTGGAGAACGGCAGGTTTCTGAGATGTGGTGTGGTCTATGGCCAATAGAGGGTGATTCGCACCTCCTCGAATTAGTCCTCAAGGATTTCTTCACTTCGTCATCGAGCGCTTCATTTAGGGCAGCCAGGGAGAGAATGACCTGGGAAAAGAAAACAAGAATTCGTTTCGTAAGTCCTCGTGTTGATTGAAAGGATAGCACATAGTGGGAGGAGAGGCGAACGGGTTAGCTTACCCGCGGCACGCCGATGAAGATGACGCTCTTCAAGGCGGACTCTCGCATTAAAGCCGCCTTGTTCAACGCGGCTGGAACATCAAGGGCCCCCTGATTTTGGCTGTCTTCCAATGTGGACCTCGTGACGAAGCGATACAGGTGCCCAATAGCTGAAGGACGGTTCGCTGTCAACAAGGAGCATGTCTGAACAGAGTCCGACGCTTTCGTCAGTTTACAACGCGAAATATATAGAGAACGCGTCCGTAAGGCATACAGTGGCGACCAACCATCCGGTTTCTGCCTTCTTAGCTTGGGCGTCACGGAAAGTGTTGGTGAAAACGCGGTTGAGCTGCTTCAATGAGGGACTCGGTAACACATTGGGATTGCGGAGCGTCAGGAGGTGTTTGACGTTGGGGGTAAGCTTGACACTGGCCATTGCTTCTGGTTGGCTGATGTCTGCTGGCGAACTGGGGGATTTTCTAGACGGGTCGCTATCTGGCCTAGCCGCGGAGAGAGTGGCTGGTCAGGTTAAATATAGTCGGAATAGATTGTGGATCTAACATGGACAGGATATCAGTGTGGTTCAACACTTCTCTGCTCAGGGTAGCATCACCAGCGATATCATGCTGCTCAAAAACTCCCACAGTGTGAGCAAAGAATCTCTGGGCGACTGGCGTCACAAACAAACACGATGCTATGTATTGAACCAGATGCGCAGCACTACAATGGAGGCGAAACATGTATCCAGTACTGTTGAAGCGACAAAACAACATTAGGAGTGGCCCTCTCCGTGGCTAGCACTCGAATAGGGTGGTCAAAAGGCGGTCATGACATTATGTCGGGGGGTATCAGTGTGTGTGTAAATCCGCATAAGAATGGCTAGTCCCAGGTCTGACGTCCTTTAAGTGAGGTAGTTCCAGCCGAGCTCGGTGGGCTGGCCGTTGGGGGCCATCAGTTGGTTCAGGGTGTTGACACCAACCATGTCGTGCATGACGCCTAAAACGACACTCAGGGAAAAAGACGAGGCAAGTGTAGATATAAACAACTCACCGAAGGCAAAGTACTTCTTGACCCACGAAGTATTGTCCATCCATCCAGTGACAGTGTTCATGAATTCGACAACCTGTCCGGCATTGCACTGGGCACCTCCAGCGAAGTTCTAAGATGATGAGATGGAGGATCGATCCTAAAGAAGATATGACGGCTACCTGGCAAGCAAATTCGGTAACCCAGATGTCTCTGCCGAAAGTGTTATGGTAGTCGGTGACATACGCAATGAACTCGTCAGCCTTGGTGCCGTACCAATGCACGGCCACGGCGTCGAACTGTGTAACCAAGGTAAGAAAGCAGGTCTAAAAGAGGGGACGACGACGTACAGTGCAACCAGTACAAGCATTGAAGAAGTTCCGCATCCAAGTCTTGCCAGCAGGGGCAGATGTGACAGCTGGGGAGATCAACGAGTATCCCTGATTCTTCAAGGGCTGAATGTACTGCTTCCAAAGGGAAGCAGCATATCCGGGGTCAAGGTTAGCCTGCCCGTTGTGGTCGGGTCTGGGAATTGTTTATAAAAGGTGTTTACATATGGAAAGAGGGACATACTCGTTAAAGCCGAGGACCGTGTGGGCATAACCTGGCTTCACAAGACGCGTGAAATCGCTGATTTGTTTGGGACCCCATAGCATAGGAGCGAACTCAAGTCCAAGAGCGTCGCTGCCAGCGGGCTTCCAAGGGCTCCACGTGTAGATACTATTATCCATCAGTTGTCTGAGCATTAGAAATATTGAAGGTAACACACGCGGAGACTTTAGCAGTCTTGAAGTTCTTGAGGGTGTTGGCGTCACCGTTGGGCCAGGCCAGGCCAACTTTGCCTCCACCTCCCCCAGAGCTGCCACCACCAGAGTTGTTGTTGCCACTGTTGTTGTTGTTATTGTTGTTGGAGGCAGCCTTGGTGGTGGTGGTTGCGGGGGCTGCAGCCTTCGTTGATGCGGGTTTAGAGGTGCTTGGGGCAGGGGTGGTGGACGCCGCCACCGCCGAGCTGCTAGGACGAGGCTTGCAACGCCTGGACTCTGCGCGCTTCTTCTTGGCAATGAGGTTGTGGTGTCCGAGGTGACGGGCTGCGTGGTTGGGGGACATGTCCACGGAGAGGGCGTTAACAGGGGTCGCACCGAAGGAAGAGGCCAGGATGGCGAGGGACGAGAGAGCGATGAGGTTGAGGAGTTTGGCGGCCATGGTTGGGGGCCGTCGTCGTCGTAAAGAGCGAGAAAATAAACGAGTGGAGGGGGATAGACGTAGCAAGAAAGATGGACAACTCAGCCCGCACTGTTGAGAAATTTAAACCAGCGGGTGGAGCCGAAGTTCACCATCAGCGCACGGACCCCGGCCGCTCCGCCAAGCTTCACGCCGCACCCCATTGTCCGCTTGGGTATACGTACACCAAGCAGTCTATTATTCCTTCTGACTGTTCAAGTCTTTTTGCTTTCCGTCGTCTTCTGTTTTCTGGTGTCCCAGTCGGCAGGTGTGGGTCCCCTGCCCTCATACGGCTTCCTTCCTACAGATGACCCGGCGCATCCGGCGCTGGACACAGACTCGACTGGAGGAGACCCTCCTGTTCCATCATTGATCCCTGGATGGACTCCTGCAAGTGTCATGGCGACGTCTGCGTATTGTTGAGATTGGTCCCAAAACGGAGAGTTTTGCCCTGTTTGTCTGCCAAGTACTTAAGGCAGCCCTCCCTAATATCTCTTTTCTTTAACCTTCAAGTTTGACACGAAGAAACCGGTTCAACAAGTTCACCCGTTCATCCACAAAAACTCACCAGATCCACAAGCCCATCATCATGTCTGACGCCCCAGCCGCCCCTGTTACTGAAAACGGCGTGCCTCCGGTAGCGCAAGAGAAAGTCGAGGAAGCGCCTGGCTTCAAGGCATTTCTTTCATACTTATCGCATGTCTTCCAAACTCAGGGCGCTCTTTGCACCAGGTTTTTGCCGGGAATCTTGCTTACACGACTACCGATGAAGGGCTGAAGGCATTCTTTGCTCCTGTCGCGAGCGACATGTACGTGGCACTGCACAGCCTCATTTCTTTCACCCTCCTAACTCTCTTTCTCAACTAGCCTTTCTGCTCAGGTCATTCTGCGCGGCACCCGCTCTGCGGGCTATGGATTCGTTGCTCTCGCCACGGCAGAGGCCACTCAAAAGGCCGTTGACACACTCAACAAGACGGAGCTTGATGGTCGTCCGGTGATCATTGAGATCGCCAAACCGTCCGAACAAAAGGACAAGGAGAAGAAGGAGAAGAAAGCGAAGAGGAAGCCCGGCAGGCGTGGCAGCAAGGCTGTCCCCGGTGAAGTCTCTGAAGCTGAAGCAAATGGCGAGGCTTCTAAGACCGACGGCGCTGCTGTGCCAGAGTCTGATGAGGCAGCGAAGCCCAAGAAGAAGAAAAAGAAGTCTGCCGTAAGTTGTGCTATGCTCTTTGACTTTAACTCAAAGCAACGGGCTCATTATCCTTGATATCAATAGCGCAAGTCCAAGAAGGCTGCTGCGACCACCGAGGACGGCGCTGAAGCTGCACCTGCTGATCCACCTACCGCAGATGGCGAGGCTTCTGCCACTGAAGGTGCGGCTGCTAAGAAGCCTCGTGCCCGCAAGGCCAAGGCGTCTCGCCCTCCTCGCCCTGCTGGCGAGGACCCTGCAGGGGAACCTTCCAAGACGATGCTTTTCGTGGCCAACCTCGGTTTCAGCGTCGACGATGCCGCCCTTAGCACCCTCTTCACTGAGGCTGGTATCAAGGTCGTCAGCGCTCGCATCGTTCGCAGGCGCTGGGGTCAGCCCAGGAAGAGCAAGGGATATGGCTTCGTCGATGTCGGCAGCGAGGAGGAGCAGAAGAAGGCCATCACCGCCTTGGAGGGCAAGGAGGTTGGCGGCCGCGCAATTGCTGTTAAGATTGCCGTTAATACCCCCCGCGAGGAGACAGCTGACGAAAACCCCTCTGCAACTGACGGTGCTGCTCCAGCTCCAGCCGCTGCTGCCCCCGCTGTCCCTGCTGCTGCTGCTGCCACTGCCACTGCCGCCCCTGCTGCTGCCGCCACTGCCGCCGCTAAATGATCACGACCTTAATACCCTCAACCTATCACCTCACGTCCTGCTTGCCGTTTATGTGTTCTCCTTCGTCCATAGTGTGATTTGTGTTATCGCAGCTCTCCTTTCCAGCGCTACTTCTTTACACTCATCCACTTTATGGTCTGGTGCCGTTTCTAGTTCATCCCCAGTTCATCCCGTAGTGCGATGTTGTTTGATAACTGAATGATATCGTGCACTTTTTCTTTTAATTCCATGGTGCCTCGGTGCCTGATCTAGATGCAATGAATACAAACCGAAGGTGAGTGTGGCGCACAATCACGTCAAAGACACAAGCATGCTATTGATTGTTGTTTGTTCGATCATGTCTGCAGACGACGATGACTATCTCTCAGACAAGTTCTTAGCCCCTTTGTCCTCGGCCCTACTGAAGCCGGTCACCTACTCGCAGCTACGAAAACAGGCTCAAAAGAGATCACAATCGAAGAATGAGCAGAACAGAGTGAAGAGCAGGCGACAACGCGAGCTCGAGTCCCGTGAAGAGGGTCTTAGCAAGAGTTTGTTCGAACGCGCCAAAGAGGAGGAGACCGCTGGCATTGGCTCAGGCAACAAAGCACTGTCGATAATGATGAAGATGGGGTTCAAACCAGGCCAACCTCTCGGATATCCTGGTCAAGTACAGACAGATGGAGCTGAGTCGAAGGAGTCACAACCGCCTCCTGCCGTGGCTGAGCGGTCCACCTCTCCGTTGAGAAGCTCTAGCTCTGGGTCCGATCCTACTCAAGCGGAATCCCATGCAAAACACAAAACTGAACCGTTACCAATCCAAGAATGGGTCGGTGTGTGGATGCTTGACCTGTTCTGTGAAGCTGGTTCTGATGCAACGCTCTAGGCAGGCAGGGTATCGGTCTAGGCAAACGTGCTCGTTCTCCCAGCGCTACGGAGCGTATTGCAAAGATGGCAAAGATGGCTGAAGAAAAGGACCATCGTGACTTCCGCGAGCGAGCCAGAGACGAGTACAACAATCGAAAGGCCGAAGGGAGATTAGGTACCGTTGTGTCTCTCGCCTCGAGCCGCAATATTAATATCCAAACTACCATCTTATCGTAGCCCCCGCGCAACTGACCTGCTCAACCTTGGATGAGCAAATGGGGAAAGCGGTATGCATGACACTCGTCATTCTGGTGGAAGACTCGACGTACTGACTTGGTTGCCTAGTTCAACGTTCTTTGGCTGAACCCCAACAACCCGAATATATTCCCCGCTGGATTGATAGATGCCTTAGCTAACCATGGTAATCTCTCCGTCGGTTCGGGGCACCAAGGAAACTCGGACTCCATCGAGGACTGTGTTAGGAAGCAAATGCAGGCTGATGCGTTACATCCTCTGGACAACGATGACGACGGATTAACGGCCAAGATGAAGTCGTCAGTCCAGGGTGAAGAGCACTTTTCTTCTGACGTTCTCGAAGAGGCAACCCAGTTTCTCCGTCTCCAGGTCCGCCTATTTGATTTCCTTCAGGACCGCTTTTGTCTAATTGACTTTTGTTTTCGCTTGCTGGTTAGCCACAGGATCGCTTGCACCTTGTTCTTTCCTATCTCCGTGAAAGGCACACATACTGCTTTTGGTGTGGGGTCACGTACGAGAACGACGAACTCCAAAGTCAATGCCCTGGACCGAACGAGGACGACCACGACTGATGCCAGAGTCGTCCTTGCAACGAGTTGTTCCGAGGTATACGGGCCATCCGAGCAGTGGTGTTACGTTGGAGGCGCTTAACATACAGGACACGAGGGAGAACGGAGATTGGTTTTGGGTATATATAACATTTGTGGACGCCAGTCCTGTTTTCAAGGACCATACATTGGGAACTCTCGTTTCCGTAGTTTGTTGTAGGTAACAGTTGCCGTCCCTACGCGGCATAATGAAGTAGAGGATCCTGGATATGGGGAAGGCTTAAGGATGCCGTAGCCAGGGTAGAAGGATAAACAGACAAGAAAAAAAGGTATCCAGTGTGATCAAAGAGGGAGGTGGAAGGGGGTCATCCTAGGGGCCCGTGAAGACGATTAAAGAGCGTGGTGGTCAATAACAAAGAGTAGAACCTAGTAGTCGGGGAGGAGGAATGCCAATGTGCAGTACAAGTCCAGAAAATGATTCCAGCTATAGTCTAATGGTACACTGATAAGTAGATGCTGAGGTGAACAAAAAATTATCGACAAGAACTGCGCCCCTTTCACTTGCTAGTGGACAATGGAATCCGTTCCAGGGTGGTGTTCGCTACGAGCGGAGCGTGGAGGCGTTGAGATCCTGGTCCCCGTACGTCGGCGAATGTAACGGTAATAGTTGGTCCCTTCCGTGATATCGGCTAGAGGTGTGCTCTGCATTGAGCGACCAATGTCGACAGAATCGGAGTCGGAGGTGGTGGTATCAGGGAACGACTCGGAGCTCGCGGAATGCGGAAGAAGCACTGGGAGGCTGGGGATCGAGAAGGGCATGGGGGTTGGAGATGAGGACTCGTAACCACTGTCACGATGGAATGTCGGCGATGTCGGAGAGGTGCCTGGCGTCTTGCGACGAACATACGTCGAGATCGGGGTATCTGCTGCGAGATCGCTAGACGATTCGTAGGTGGTGACAGTGAGCTTGTTGCGATATTTCCTCGGACGGGTAGCAGTCGGACGGGGAGGAATGGAGAATGTCTGCGGAGTCGCGTTAATGGTTTACCACCGTCCGCCGCCGGATCAGGCACTCACTGCGCTCAATGGCGAAGAATCAAAGTCTGAAGACGAGACGGAAGACAAACTTCCTCTCCTCCTGGTAAAAGACTGGTACGATATTGAGTTTTGTTGCCGTATGTGTCAAAGATAGATTTACATACCACCACCGGAGAGTATGGAGAGAAGCGCGAGACGCGGTGCCGGGTGGCCGTTTCCCGGAGAGATGGGTTCGAACTCGACTTCGTTGGTGCACCTCTGCTCGCTATACGAGGCGAATCAGGCGACGACGGTGGGGGAGGTGATGGAGATTGCTCTGGACGCGAAGGTGCTGCTCTTTGCTCCAAGCCCAATGAAGCCATGAGTTCTACAAACGAGGGAAGGGCGGCCATTTGAACCGGAAGTGAAAAAGAAAGTGAGAGTAGGAAAGAGCGGGCTTGGGGAAGGGCAGCGAGCAACCTTGAAACCGTCTGAAGAAAAATGGGGCCATCTATAAAGGCGTTGTTATCACACCTTGGAGACAGCCCACGGTTATGTTGTCAAGAGATGCGGTTACAATTATCACGCCGTCTCACCAGACTGCACTCTCGTCGCAAAGGCTAAAACGGTCACCAGTATCAATAATGGTCGGCAAGGTGATCCATCCTTCTGCTTTTGGAACGTGAACCAAAACAGAATGTTAACGCGTCCATCGTAAACCTCAAAGAAGACGCTCAGTATAAGGATCGCGCCGACGGACTGCTGTTGCTGGTCAAGGAGCGGTCGTCAAAGGACTAGGCGACAACAAAAGTCGGGCCTCAATACCGGATTTCCGTTTCATGGTGAAACAAAAGACGCCGGTCGCGTCACAAAAAAAGTGGCCACTTGCCGTGAAACATCATTTCGAACAACGTCAAAACGTAGGAACGTACTGACATGCCTCAACATGCCTCAACCAGGCTTAAAAGCGTGCCATCCGATGCCCGACGAGACAAACTTGCGTTATCTCTGCTCCCTCGCCAGGTAGACAATCGTCCACGACCTGTGTCGCTCGTTGTTGGCAGGTTACTTGGATTGAATTTCTTGTGAGACGATGATCGTATTTTTCGCGACAGAATGGGGCAACTGCATATGTGCTCTACCGGCTTCATCCATGAAGATCAGTTACCAGTGGCATTCAACATCAGTTGAACATCAACAGTTGGTGAAAAATGCGACGACGAACCGACGTCAACGGCGACTCCAGGCCTGATATGCCCAATTGGGATTTTTCGTAGCGCCTCTTGATGAAACGAACGAAGTTCAACGAACGCCGACGCGCAGAGGAGAGGAGGCGCCTGTAATCATATCGCCGAGCCGAAGTCAGACAGGCCCAGGCACCGCCTTACGACAAACGCGATTACTCAATCAATTACTTTCTCAGCTTCTCCTAACACTCTCCAACCTCAACTCAAGCTATCACCGTCGGCGCGTTCTTCCTCTTCGTCTGACAATCATGAACCAGCAACAAGTCGGGACGTCGAATGCGCCGCAGAATGCAGGTGGCCTCTATATGCCCCCTCAACGACAGGATATGGAGTACATCTGCGCAGGTCCGACCGTTCGTTCTGTAGATCTTGTCCCAACACCTACCTTTTGTTCATTCTACAGATTGTGGAGCAAAGAATGAGATAAAGTCCCGGGAACCCATTCGCTGTCGGGAGTGCGGTCACCGGATAATGTACAAGAAAAGGACGAAACGAAGTAGGTGTCCAGGCTGGTCAGATATCGCGCTTGCATTTCACGCATATGACAATAGTGGTTCAATTTGAAGCTCGTTGAGCTTCAGTATCAGCGAGCCTGAATGTAGGATGCTCCAGACACCCTAAAAAGTGCGGCACTGTCGTTGGCAACACTCGGCCCAAGCAATCATGTGGTATACCATGTCATACCCTCAAAATCTCAGTATACGGCCTAACACCTTTCATGATGGCATTTTTCTCTTGATATTATTTCGTGCTTTTAATCATGACTTTGGGTAGTAAAACCTGTAACTTCAACGGGCCTTATACAGATAGAGCTCCTTCCTTACACTCGACAGCTGGCCTGGACTGATGGTTTTATCCACTCTTCTGAGAAACTTGGACCCGCAGCAATCCTCTCGATCTCAGCCAGGTGACGAGTCCAAGCCTTAGTGTAACTCCGGCAAGATGCCACGTGATAATTCAATTACGAAGCGTTTATTACTTAAGACCACTTAGTAATGCGCTGGTTCCCTTTAAAGAGTCGGCTGAGGCTCCTCGTAATACCTCTCACCAAATCCCTCAATCACACTATGTCTGAACGTCAAAGAGCTCGCAGTGAATCGGGCGACATTGATGTGAGTGTCTCGCCGCGACACAACCAATACGCCTTTTCAGCTAAAGAATAGGACTCGGACCATGAGTCTCATGCTGGTGACTCGAATCCTCCCGGCAAACCAGGTCGAAAAAAGAATCCGAAGTTAGTCATTTGCCAGCTTTGCTAATCCAACGGGAGTAACCCGCTTTCCTTTCCATCCAGCTCTCAAGCTGCACGACGTGACCAGAACCGTATAGCCCAGAGGGAATTCCGTTTGAGGAAACAACAGAGGGTTGGTTCGTTCTCCTTGCATTGCGGCGGCCTGACAGAACGAATGGCAGATCCGAGATTTGGAGGCCCGCGTCGAGCTGTTATCAGGCACCCAAGATGAGGCAGTGGATGAAATGCGCAATGTCGTCAAAGGTCAGTTCGCTCGAGTTCGTGTTCGCGTTCAAGGAACAGATTCTGACAATATGTTGAGAAGACTTGTTGGCTGAGAACCATATGCTTCGCGGCTTGTTGCGCAGTCTGGCGTCGTTCATCGGAGAAGGCGTCGGTGGCGTTTTACCAAAGCTTGGCTGGGATCCAACGGACTTCAATACCTATATGAACCGAGCAGAAACTGACACTGCATGGGAAGGCTACCAAGCGCGAAGGAAGAAAAGTGCGGAAGCTGCAAGCATGAGCAATGGACCAAGCCCACATCTAAAGCGACCTACAGATGATGATTCCATCGGTGCCCGAGCGAAAAAGGCGAGGAACGAGAAGGACAGCGACTCGAGAAACGGCTTCTCTTTGCTCGTACCTATGTCCTCCGGCTCACTTCCAGCCCCATCTCTATATCCCCCGGGGCGTGGTGAGCAAGGCGGTATACTGTCGGACCTGATGAGAGGTCCCAATAACTCGACGCTGTTTATGCAACCCTCCTCTGGCAACGGCTCTTCTCAGTATCCTGCTGGCCCTTCGAACCTCGATGGATATTCTCGTCCATACCTACCTGGAGTGAATGTCAATATGGAATCGGGAATATCAGCCTCTCCGTACGGTTCGCCCGGCTCAGGCTCCGGTTCACAACGACCTCAGCACGGCGACGGTGCAACGCAAGAGGAAGTGGAAGAAGACGACGATCCAAAGAAGAACGAGGCGTACAAATTGATCCAGTACGTCCAAACCAACGTGGTGCTACGAGCTTCTGGTTTATCATCCTCGTAGCTACCACCTGGAGAACTATAAACGTAACTCGTCATATTGCCTCCCTGCATCTCTGAGACCAACTATGATCCAACGGTGGGTTCATCTTATCCTTGAATATTGTCCTGTGGTCTAATGACATCAATTTTCAGCACTATACCACATGGTGAGACTTCTTGGGCGAACACTTTGACTGACTGATTAACGATGTATCTAGAAAGTGTTGTCGATCGCGTCCTCCATCCCGAGCTACGAGACCGTATGATTCTCCTTCGTCGTATGTTATTCACCTGTCCGCTAGCCCTTTTTGCTGATGGTTTCCCTTGCTTCACTATAGAGCGCTTCGAACTTGTCGATTGTCTGATGGATTTACGACAATCCGTTACCATCCATGGAGATGATGTGCTAGCTCATAGTAATTGGGAGATTGGTGAAAGTTTCATTAGGAAGTATAGGTCCGTCATCCACATGCTTTCGTCCTCTATATCTGCTGACTTCGGTGCAGTTATCTAATTGACGTTCCGGTGCTCAAAATTACCAATCGCTGGCGCCGCGAGAGAGGACAGCCTGAACTAGTTGTGCCCGAGATTAATGGTGACTCCAATGCTGCCTAATTCGAGTTCTGAAGTATGTATGGCTGGATACCCTGTAGCGATTCTTTAGTATTGTTTCGTATATGTAACCCGTGATAAATTTACTGTACCTATATTTTACCATGATGCTTTATGAACACCCGGAAGTTCCCCCCTCAGTGCCTTAAGTCGGAATTGGTGCTGATGAACAGATATGAGGATGCAGACTCGGGCGCTGCATCGAATATAGACCTACCCGTGATAAAGCAAACTCTGAAATTACTCCGCGTCCTCGACCAGACTCCGCACACCGGTTCTTCACTGTCGTTGGGCGAGTGTATCGTCCGAAGGTGTTGAGCTGGAGTTGAGCATGATGGCGAATTTGCGGCGACAGTGTTTCGTTCCGGGCTACCATTAGGTATGCACGACGCGCAATTTCGTTCGCTCGAACACCGAAACGAGCCTTGATATCTCGAGCAACACGGGCGCTGGGCATTTTGGAGGGTAATGGTAATGAGGTGAAGAGTTTCGGTTGAGCTTCGGCGTCACGCTCCTCCAAGTGTCGGAGATTTTTGTTCAACAGCCACAAACACGGTGTAAACCGGAGAGCCATCATTGGCCTCAGGTTTCCCTCCTACAACCTCCTCGCCTCCGCGATCTACAACCACCAACGACGACGGCGTAGAATGAATATGGGTTTATGCCAGGTATTTGGAGTTGCCCTCTGTGTGTTGTTTCGTCTAATCAAAGTTTTACAGACTTAGGAATGTCCATACACAAAACTCTTCGTTTGACCCAACGCCGCTCGTTTGTTTCGTCGCTCTTCGGCCTCACATTCTTCGCCGCATGTTTAACAGTCTCCGCACCCAACATTCTTCCATGTCCTGTCGGGCACAACAGGACGCGTTTCGCTGACAGTACGGATCCATCGGTGGGGGGTAGCCAGGTGAAGGTGGTGAAGCGACCGCGAAGGTGGATCGAGGAAAAAATCCCGCAATGACTTTCCGACTCAACCCCGAATACAGTCGAAGTACTATCGCAACTCAAGCCTGCGTACAACGTTCAGCCTGAATCCAGCCGGAGAGGTGTCAAGGTTTTCGAATGTTTTTGGTGCTTATACAAATACATCGAATAATCATACATCGCTAATTGCGTTCGCTCCCACTTTCCGCGTTCTCCTGGTTCCGATAATGTTGTTCTTGCTCCTCTCGGCTCCCCCTGGAATGAAGTTCAGGTCGATAACCGCCAAGATAGAAGAATCAAGAATGACGTACGGCAAGGCGCTTTCTTGGATTGGTAGGCAAGCGAGGAAACCTAGAAAGCCAAGTGCAGCTTGGAATATAAAAACGACGCGTAAGGCGTCTGCATAAGAGTCCACCGCAGCTTTTCGCAAATGTGGTTCTAAGGTGGGTATAATCTGCGTGCTGTGTCTGTCCGAGAGTCAGTGGTGGGGCCAACCAGAAATAACGACGCAAGTACGTACTGGATACGATAAATAAGCTAGCCATAAATATCTGGATCAGTCAAAGAAACAGATGCCAAAGAGTCACCCTACATCTGTGGATCCTTCCCCCTGAATCCGACTTCGCAACTTTCGCAAGAGCACGGCTTGCAAGATGGTACCGCCCAAGCTCACTCCAAGCACTTGCCCCGTTGTTCTGAAAAGGTAAGTAACTAGCGAAATTTTGCACCTGTTGAGATTCGTACTTTCTGCCAACAGGACCACGTACTTCCGGTAGCGACAGCCATATCCTCCTTGTAAACTCCGGCAATCATGGCCTACGAGAAATCAGTCAAAATCAATACTCCCATGCAAAGGTAGAAGACCTACGATCAGTGTAGTTGTGATAAAGCTGGCCATGCCGAATCCTTGAGGAATTAAATCCGCCCAAAGATAGAACGCAGGGGTGCCCTCGCTCCAGCGGCTTGCGAGAATACTCGCTAAAACGGTCATCACTGAAGACACGACGGTCAAGTTGTATAATTTCCCGGTTCGTCGCATGAACCTTTGACAGTATGTCAAAACGGTGAAGTCGGAAAAGAAAATCCAACATACCAGCCGGCAAAGACGCTACCAGTTGGGATAGCAATCTACGAATGGTTAGCTTAGGTCGAAATTTGGCTATCAGGCTCACTTACAGAATGTGGTAACAGCCGCATTCCTTCAGCAGTCATCGTCAGTGTCTGTCAGCTGGATGACTGATAAAACGTACCCGCGACAGTAGCAGAATCCAGTCGTACGGCAGCAAAAAACTTGGTCCACTTCAGCATCTAGAAATCATGCGCTCGACGAGGACTTACTATGGGCGCGTTATAGAGCTAGAAAAGACCACGGTAAGGCTGGAAAATATTACGAGATGACCAAAGCAAAAAAACTGACCATGGAGAAGACGGCCATACTGATCAAAAGATTTGATAGTGAAACTGCCAGAGGTGTCCTTTGAGTAACTAGTCGTAATGGCATAGCAGGGTATAGGGCCCAGTACTTCTCAACTAGGATAAAGAAAGCGAGAAAGAAGGCGCTAGCAAGGAGCAGGGCGATAATTAGTGGGTGTGTCCAAAGCATGTCTTCTGTTGACTTCAAACTTAGCCCAAGAAGCAAACAGCCAACGGCTCCGACAAGAGTGATTGAACCAAGAAAGTCGATTCGGCGCAATTTATCTGATAGGCTTTGGTTTTGAACTGTATCTGGGAGTCGAATATTGACCTTCGTGGCGACTACGATGAAGCTAAACGCCAGCAGTGGCGCCTACAGCAAAATCAGCGCCAGAGTGCAACGCCAAATGGACTCCACAGACCTGCATGTAGAACGCGCTTCGCCTAACAAAGGAAGGACGCGGTTAACTTAAGCTACTGATCGCTTCAGAAAAAGAACCCACCAGCCAAACATGTCATTGACCCAGCCACCAAGGGGTCCTCCTAAAGCAGCACCAAGACCATACAAACTGTCGAGACTGTCACGCGAGATTCCCCGAGGAGGTACAAAGAAACCTACATGTTGGCCATTCCCTGATATAGACCGCGCTGTTTCCTTGGTTGGTTTAACGGTTTATCACTTTGAGATAAGATGCTCGGCTTACAGTGGTATAAGGTCGGTGACGGCAATACTCGAGACTGAGAAAAAAAACACAATGAGACTACAAGCCACACTAGGCACCTCATGTGATACTTGCCTGTCATCACGCTAGAAATTTACGCGTCATTAAGCTGCGACAAGAATAGACGCGGAAAACGAGAACACTGACCCGCCTCCTCCCATCCCTGCTACAGCGCGGGCGGCAATGAGCGCGTTCATTGATTGAGCCATTCCGCAGAATATAGTGCCAGAACCTTCAATTGGACGCGGTTGTTAGAAAGATCCACTATCACTGAGGGGCAATCGAACCAAAAAGCGACAAAGCGAGGAGCATCGCCCCTTTTCGACCAAGAATATCTGCTAGGCGTCCTAATAGGGAGGTGAGTTCCATGCACCTACATGACAAAATAGTGTATTCAACTCACCATAGAGCGGCGTAAAACAACATACGGAGAGTAGATATGCAGTGCCGATGTATGACGATTGATTTGATGCCTTGAATTCACTCCCAATCGGTGTTAAGAGAGTCGCGACGACGGTCCCTATTGTGAAGTTTAGCCATTTGCCTCCAAAGGTATGTTGGAGCAAATACCATCAAAGGCGCCCAATAAAACGCCAGACCACAGGCCTGCAAGGATCCAGCATATGTCACCTCTTGAGAACTGGTTGATCGGCGGTGGGTCTGGCGCCGAAATGGAGGGCGAGCGGGGCGTGCGGTTGACGTCATCCGTAGAGTGGTAGGAAGGAGGTCTCTCGTTAAGAAGCGAGCGCGTCTCAATCGAGGGAGACCTGCGCTCTACGGACATGGGGAGGAATTCAAGGAAGCCGAAGAGCTTGACTCGTCAGATTTATAGCCGTCGTAAAAGCAGAATGATGGTCCAAAGCCGAGCTTGACAAATACGACTCGAAAAACGGGGAACGAGTCCTCAAGAACTGCAAAGGACCGGAGGGTGGGGCTAGAGGAGCATGCTAGGAATACAGATTTTTGAGCTTTTCGCATGTCTTCAGAAATCCAAGTGTGCTGGTCATTTTCCGTACCTATCGGCCACAAACCGGCCGGCGACCTATACCGGCCGAATCCCGACATTCTCGGCGAGCTCGAAGAGAGATCTCCTCGCCGTTTGACATATCCCTCCGGATTTGCATCTCTACTCAAAATCCCAATCTGGTCTCGAGTCTGAAGAAAACAACGTCATAGGGCGATCTCCTCCTCCCAAAGCTGGGACATCTGACGTAGACTCACTCTTCTGCCCATGCCTCTTGTTTGTTTCGCGCTTTTGTAGCGTCCAGCAGGACGATCCATCGCTATTTGCTCGATGGCGATCCGTTCAAATTGATGCATGTCCGGATTGGCCTTTTCTCGCGGCGGCTTACCTGAATCTTTCTGGACTTCAGGGCTACCGTGTGTGCATTCTCTGTTGCCTTTTCTAATCTCCCGCCTTTTCGGCTTTTGCCCTGCGTTGCTGCGTGAAGATTGAAGTATCTCGTTCATTATCCGACGGTCATGCATGATTGTGCAACTCTATTCCGCATTCGGAACGCCCAAATACAGGAGAAAATGCTCGACAACACGCCGAGGAAGTCGACAAATATATCTCCTACAAGCGATGTGATATCAGGTTTGATTCAGCAAGGTGTTTAGCGGACCATGGGCCCAACATACGCGAACTTCGTCGAAAAAAGCGTCCTTGGAATCTGAAGTTGCAGTTGGGAAATAGTGGAATTACAGCGGGCCACGAGGAAAGAATGGGACGATAACGAGCATTTCTAGCATGGTCGAAGCAGAGTTGATCTGGTTGAATCAATCGAACCAATTTGGTGGAGACGCGTTCGACATTTGCCATGAGGGATCTTCTTAGGTCAAAGGAGTAAAGGAAGAAGATGGCTACTCTCTTAGGCCGTCAATGGCCCCTGACATGGTTATTCACGGGCCGGCCACCGCCGAACGGTGTACAATCCATGTCTTACACGAAAGAACGGTAGGAATTCATGTCTCTTGCTCAGCAGGAAAAAAAGTAGGATACTTCCGACGTTCAAGGGATTTGATTGATGCTTACGCCGCTAGGGTTTTGAAACGGGCAAGTTTCGCATACAAGGGGCCCGTGAGGAAGAGGGATTACGCGAAGAGAGGGCGAGCGACGGCGCTGAATCGACCTATCCTATTAAGAAGAGCGATAAACTAGTATTAAATCCCGCGACTGGGATCTCATCTCGACCCTGAGCTGCATTGACGAACAATTTCTGAGGAAGGATACCGGATTGCACGAGGGCTTCCAGTGGGCATATAGTAGGTCAGGTTCCACCAAATATTCGGGGCGCTCGCGATCCCTTTTGGTTACTATACCATCCGAAATGGGTGGACCAGAGGTCACAAGAGGCCTTGTCAAGCCTCTGGCGCATCGATAACGACAGACCTGATCAGCAGGAAGCCATGGACGGATTTATCTTCTGTCTGCTGCCCAGAGGATTGCAGCAGAAGTGAGGCACTTAAAGCGTCGATGAAGGGATCAGAGTGCGTAATACAGCGACCTTGTAGGACAGAAGCATAAAGTGAACCCGCCTCCGAGAAATGCAGAGTCTGACAAAGAGGCTATGCGCGCGGCGCGCTGCCTCGCATGTCGGACTCCCCGGTGAATGACATAGCGCGGCAAAAATTCTGATGGAAAAAAAGACGAGTGGGTAAATTTAACGGCGATAGGAACCGCCAGGAGGGCATGGATGGCGCTATAAAATCGAGCGTGTTCGTTTATTCTTCACCCTTGCCCGACAGTGACGCATTTGTATGAGCGTATCAGTTCCTGGAGCCGGCGCAGTCTGTAGATCGTCTACGGCACCAGTGTCGACGCGGCTCCGACCTACATTCTCCTCGTTGAACGGTATGAAGTAAAAATGAGCGTCTCTGCCAGCTTTGCTAAGAATACCGGGAAATCGCGAAGACAAGTATTGTCCTCGAGGCACGCGTGCATAGACGCCGAAGCGGCTATCTCCTGAGCGCTAGATTTCCTTTCTGACCCGGCAAGATTAACCAGCTTGGAGCATTGGAGCGTTTTTTGTCGTTCCATAGCTACGAGTTCATGGTGGAAGCGACTCCAGATATTAAAAAGGCACGACAACTAGCCTGAGCACAGCCGCGCACGTTCTGTAAGTCTGGATAGCTCTTATCCTTTAGAGTAGAAGATCACGGGCAGTTCCCTTTCCCTAGACATGGATAGAAGACGAGAAGGCGAAGCCTCGTTACAAAATGGGGTCAATGGTTTTCCACGCGTGTCGCCCGCCACCCTTGTCGATGGACACAACGTGGGGGTGTGGGGTTGGTGTGAGGGCTATGTTCCCAATTGTTGGTGGATGGTCGTATAGCAAAGAGCGATGTTTGAAAGAGGTGCTGTGCTTGGTGGAGGGAGTGTTGAGGACAGGTACGAGATCTTACATAATGGGAACAGGCTTGGTTTTTCCTGTGAGTTGTTAGCAATTGTGTAATTAAATGTAAACCAGTCCCTGATCCACTGTCTTCTGTTAGTTCCCTGTCCTGCCCCGTCGTTGACGAGCACGACGACGACCCACACCATGCCTACCCCCACATTCCACCCCAACCTAGACAGCCCCTCCTTTACGCCCTCCAAGCAGCTCAATGGCTGTCCAGATTCTCACCCGTCGCCCCGCTCACAGTCATCGTGGAAATCTGTCTTTCGCATCCCCAACACCTCCTCCAAGAAGCTGCCAATAAACGGTCCTCCGCTGCTTCTCGAGACCCATGCCCTGCCGCAGTCGGCCCAGAGCAGCACCTCCCACACTCCCGTCACGCCCACAGCCTCTCTCACCCCTGCCACATACCTTTCTGACCAACGATCCTCGTACAACTCCTCTAATACCCAGTCAAGCGACTCTAATGGTGGACTGACATCCAAAGGACACTACATGCCCCCTCTAGGCCACGGCTTCCCCTCAACAGACGGACTTTCGGTGACAACGCCTGCCCGATCACGACAACACACCAAGTCAGAACGGGCGCGGTCCAACGCCGCGCGCCATCCGCCACCCCCTCGTATCCAACCACTAACGGCTGATCCATCCCAGACCTCTTTCAATACACCCTCAACACCGTCGAAATCTCGGTCGAATGGGCCGCTGAGCCCGAAGTCGGTCGGCGCCTCAGCATCACGCTTCATTCGGCGCGTAGCGTCCGCCCCCAACGCCAAGGGGCTGTTTTCGATAGGGTCCAAGTCGTTGGCAGCGACGACGAAGAACGGTATGCTGGCACCAGCGGACGCCGTGCCCCCTCTGCCGCCGCTGGTGTCGAGCTCTTTAGAACAGGGCCAGGACTCTTTGGAGACGGTGTCTTCCGGCTCATCCAGAGGCCAGATATCCCGGTCACCTCCCATGACAGCTCCGCTGAGCATGAAGATTGCGAGTGCCAATGGCCTGCCTCCCCCTCCCAACAAGATAGCCTTCAGACGGACGTACTCGAGTAACTCAATCAAGGTTCGACAGGTGAGATTTCTGCTACTTCGAGAGTAGTATTACGGCGGCTTATATCTACTCTTTCAGGTGGAGGTTAGCCCGTCGAGTTTCGTCAAGATCAAAATGCTGGGGAAAGGAGACGTTGGACGAGTGTATCTAGTACGGGAGAAGAAAAGCGACAAGCTTTACGCAATGAAAGGTAATGACGAACTTCACTTTGCCTCTCGTCTCGCCCTTTCTCTCCCCCCTTTGTGGCGCAAAATCCTAATTGACTGAGTTTTGATCCGCAGTTCTGTCCAAGAAAGAGATGATTGAACGGAAAAAGATCAAACGCGCGTTGACAGAGCAGGAAATATTGGCAACAGCCAACCACCCCTTCATTGTTACTTTGTACCACTCATTTCAGTCGGAAGGGTATCTCTACTTCTGCATGGAATACTGCATGGGGGGCGAGTTCTTCCGCGCACTGCAGACACGACCCGGTAAATGCCTCCCCGAAGACGGTTCCCGGTTTTATGCCGCGGAGGTTGTGGCAGCGCTGGAATACCTACATCTAATGGGATTTATATATCGCGATCTGAAGCCCGAAAGTACGTGTTTCTTACTCGGTCTAAAGTCTGTTGAATGTTTCCCGAAATTGACCTCGGATTCCGCTCTCGCTGTACAGACATTCTCCTCCACCAATCTGGCCACATAATGTTATCGGATTTTGACCTGGCGAAGCAGTCGAACGACCCTAGTGGGATGCCGACAATGGTGCATTCGGAGCAGACTGGGGTAAAGATTGTTAATCCCTGTCGACGATCGAGCTTTTGCTGAAGGGGCATCGGTCTAGATCCCTCTGGTGGACACGATGACGTGCACGGCAAACTTCAGGACAAACTCTTTCGTTGGTACGGAAGGTGAGGCGTTTACTTTTTCGATCGGAAACGCTCATCTTGCTGAGTTTGGGGGGCGGTCGCTGCAGAGTACATTGCACCGGAAGTTATCGCTGCGCAAGGCCACACGGCAGCGGTGGACTGGTGGACACTCGGGATACTTATATATGAGATGATTGTACGTGTCTTCAAAAGCCTATTGCTTCACGAGGATTATTGACGTACACGACTTTTCTGTAAACCCCTCTCGGACGTTGGTGGTGCTTCAGTACGCAACGACACCCTTTAAAGGGCACGAACGTAATGATACCTTTCATAATATCCGCTATCAGCCTGTGCAGTTCCGCGACAGTCCGAAAATCTCATCGTGAGTGAGCTGGATGATGCGCGGGCATCAAAAGTCCGCGCATCAGAGGGCATTTACTGGGAAATGAGGTAGCTAACTGGCTCGCAGAGCAGGCAAGGACTGCATGACGCGATTGCTGGACAAATCTGAGCGGACACGATTGGGAAGCAAGAGCGGGGCGAGTGAGGTGAAGCAGCACAAGTGGTTTGGGAAAATCAACTGGGGGCTGCTTCGGAACACGCGACCGCCGGTGAGTGTCCGCGAATGCTCGCTGAGGATGTGGTGGCTGACTGGGGGTAGATTGTGCCCAACTCGTCGAACGCGACCGACGCAGCGAATTTCCGGAACATGAAGGAGTCGCACTCGCTGCATCTAGAGGAGCAGCGGGGGCCGGGGCTGAGTGTGGAGGAGGCGGAGGACCTGTTCGGGGCGTTTTCGAGCGTGACACTACACTACGATGGGGATACGTAACTGGGATGTGACGGGGGGTCTGTTGGATCTTGATCGCGGAGGCAAAAAGAGTTGATATGACAATGGGACATGTGAGCCTCGGCGCCTCGGGTATCTGAGATCTGGTGGATAACATACGGGTGGCCATAAATGTCGCATTAATAGCCCTCGACATGCACCAGCTCGACCCTGCCAAATAAAGCAGCTCCCTTACGTACATCGGAACTCTCCCTTTCTCCACCGCATCCATTGAAATACGCCCATCCCGTCCTCCAAACACAACAATGGCTGATCTCTACCCTCCATCCTACGAGCCCCGCCACCAGTACTCCCCCCAGCCATACCCGCCCCAGATCATGTCCCAGCACCCCTCCTCAGGAAACTCCTCCGGCGACGACCACGACCCGCCCCCGAGTCCCTCAAAGTCGTCGGATCACCAGCCTCCAAAATCAGAGGCAAAGCCCCAGGCTACCTTCCTCACAAAACTATACGCGTATGTCCCCCGTGTCGTCTCTAAAAAATGTCCTAACACCCAGAACAGTCTCCTCGAGCGCACCGAAAACCACCACATGATTCGATGGGACCCAGCCGGCGAACACATTATCGTCGAGCGCCCGGAGCAGCTTGCTCTCCACGTTCTCCCAAGCATCTACCGGCAGTCGAGGTTCGCGAGTTTTTCCCGTCAACTCAATGTGCGTCTGGCCTTGTCTTTTTTCCACGAGTCAACGCTTACACCCTGCAGATCTACGGCTTTATGCGCAAGGTCAACTTGCGAAATGTCGACCCGGCCATTGATGATCCCGACGCGAGCACTTGGTGTACGCCAACTTTTTGTTACCTTCGATCTTATCACCAACTCAGTTTGGCTTTACAGCACACCCCACCCTGAACCGCCACTCGCCGCCAGAAGTCGTCGCTAATTTTAAGCGCCGTGTCCCACCCCGCCTCCCCAAGCCCAGAAAGCGCGACGCGCAGGAGCAGTCGTCAATTCCTCCACCTCGATCTGCTATTGGCATGGCGCCTGTCCCTCTCACCGTCCCGTCCTCGGGCCATCCATCTCAGAAACTTGTTGGTGGTGGACCCATGGGTCGTGCCCGTGGCTTTTCGGCGCCTGGCTCCTTCCCTCCCATCAACCAAGGCGGTAGCTGGGGCTCCAACTACAACCGTTCTGCTCTCCCTCCGTTGATGGTTCCCTCCGACCCACCCCACATGTCGCACCAGAGCAATATGTACAACCATTCGTCTCATACTCTCCACCCCATCCCGTCCGCCGATGACACTTCCAGCCCCAACAACTTCCATTCCATGTCGACGTACTCTGGTTCAAATCGCGACATGGTCGCCTCGCAGTACTCGTATCCCGAGCAGAACAACTGGTCCTTCAACAACAACAATTCCTCGAGCCATAGCAGTCTTTCCTCTTTGTTGAACCCCAGCAACAACGGATACTCTCGACCTGCGCCGACGATCAATACGTCATACGCATCGCCATTCTCGTCGATGCCCATGCAGGGCGAACACAGTTCGTCATCGCTGTCGCCCGACAGTCGACCAACAACCGGTTATTCGATGTCCTCAGTATCGTCGATGCCGTACCAGGAGGACTACTCGCGTCCCAGCTCGAGTCACCACCGCCCGATCTCTCCTGCGCGCCCGGGTTCGTCCAAGTCCAACTACCCAGCAGGATCACTCAGCGTGCGGCGCGCTCGACGCCACAGCCAAGCCGTGAGCCCATACCCAAGCCCCTACGACAGCGAGCAACAGAGGCCGTCGACGTCGCCACAACCGATCGACGATCATCAATCGACGGCTGGCATCCCCCGCGTGCGCAGCATGATTCAGCTGCCCTCGGTCGATCCGTACAGCTTCAACAACTCGCAGGCGGAGTTTGCCTACTCTGCGATACCTGGGGCTGTTGGGCACACAGCATCGATGAATGGGATGAACGACTCTAACGGCTGGGCACACCGGGACGTGCGGCCGTCGACTTCAACGTCCTCGATATCGGCCGCGTCGCACACTTCGTCGTCCCAGGCGAACACACCGCCCGTGTCCGAAAACTATAACGGAGAAACGGACATCAACCGATGTAAGTCCTCCGCTCCACTCGTTCATGCCTTGTGATCTTCTCTTCGGTTTTTTGTTTTCCTCTTTGACTTTTCGTCCTTCTCTTCGTTTATGCCATTGTACGGCGGTTCGCCCGATACGGCCGAGCCCCATCTGGTCGTCACACCGACGCCACCCCCAAGAGCCCCGATTGGCGCAAACTCATTCGAAATTACGGACTTTACTGCCTGGGTCATATCATTGGCATATTGACATGTCGGCATTCCCCAATTCCAATGTTTTCTGGGCTCTTACCCTGAGCCTGGGGTTTTTCAGCCTTGACTGCATTTGGTGCTCCTCGCACGCAGTTCATTCATTCATTCATCCCATGTGTGCATTCGTTTTTCCGGTTTCGTTATCTTATTTATCTGGTCGGATTATCTGTCTGGGCGTTTTTGCTGATCGGTACTTTCATTTGCTAGTCTCGCCGGATTTTGGGTTCGTTCCCATGAACGAGCATCTGCCGCAACATCACCACCATGCCTACAGCAAGGTTGCGGGAGACCTATAGTGTGTGGTGCTGCTGCCGCGCTCCTTAGACACGGCGTGCGCAGGCCGCGCGCTTTGCGCGCCTGAGATTTTTGGCTTGATTCTGGTGCTCGTTTTTTTGACGTCTACTTGCTTTCACGTTCGTACATCTCGTCTGCTTGGACTTTGACTTTTGCTCCTGCTGCCTCCTTGCTCGTCGCTGCTTTTGTTCTTTACTCTTTTCTTTATATTGGGATACCCAGGCAGCTTGAACCGTCGTCGTCATCATCACCGTCACCGACCACCCTCCATACCCCTTTATTCACCTTGATACCGCAACCCCACACCCCATCTCCGACCCTCGCAAACGTCCGTCCCGCAAAATCGGTTCATAGCAGGCCGCTCTTGGAATTTGCTGTCCATCTTGTACCAACTACCCTTGCTCGCCATCCTCCATGCACGCACCCTCGTCCCCCTCCGCCACACATTTACATCGATATCGACATTTTTGGACATCTTTTCCTCCGTAATTTGTTCTTCCGTCTCTGCTACTGCGTAAACGTTTGCTCCCTTGTCCTCTCTCTGTCCCTCCCACGCGTACATAAAGACATACAGTGTATAACCAGATCTCCCCAAAAGCAATCAATGTGTAAATGATTACCCGGGCAAACATCCTCCGTGTGTTGTTGATTCATAAGTAAACAAGCTGTGTGATACCGGACGATCGCTTTCACTTGTTGACTGGTGACTGCAAGCCTGACGATAAGTTTCCACAGGCCTCTGATATGGAGCGTGTATAGATTTAGGTTACGCCGTAAGGATGGGCTTGCTGGGGTGGATGACTGATTACCCCCTCCAATCCCAGTTTCCAACAGCTCGAACTGATGCTGATAGGTGCATGGGCTGATTGCATGTACATAACTCTTGCAACTCCCCATGCCCATTCCCTCCCCACGCTCCCCCGCGTGCGAGATCCCTATGGAAAATCCGGTTTTCCCAAGCGCCAGCTATCTCGGTCCGAGCACTCGCAAGTCCAGAGATCCATCCTCGTCATCACCCTGATGAGCAAGACGCAGGGCTTAGGCGCGTAGGCCCATTTGGGCGTCCCATCCTGGATGGGGATAGGCGCAGGGTTCATCCGTGTAAGGCTAATGGGGAAGGAGTCAGGGATGGCAAGGCTCTCTTCTGGGAGGGGGTCCATCGAGATAAGCACTTCGCGGACAGCAGGTGACTTGTAGCGCGTTTTTGAATACGTTTTTATCTACTTGCTTGACTGCGTCCGAGGCGATTTTGGGGGTCATAGGACGCTCTATCGAACTCGATGCTGTGAGCGCTGCAGTTGGCACTGGTGGGCGACGAGTAAGTAGCTCTTTTTGCACGAGTTTGTTGGTCGATAGCAAGCTATGCTATGAAAAGCAGAATTGTTCCCGGACAGCCCTTCGTCTTTTGCTTTGATCATCTCGCTCCAGTCAGTCGACTTCTACTGATCGCCGTCGTACTTACGATCGGGGTGATCGACATCACTGACTTCGCACTGGGAAGCTATTAGGGGACCCTGCAGGTCTCGCGTTTGCGATCTGTTCGTCGTCCGTCGCCGTTCTCGTCCTCGACGACTCCTCCCGACACGACGCTCCTATAATAATAGTGACAAATGTCAGTTCTTGGGACCTTGACCTGACTCCTGATTCGAAGCATTTCACCACGTTCCAGGAGGATTTACAAGGAACAAGACGATCTAGGCTGGCAGTGCTTATGAAGAAAGCGGTGCGCGTATGTCCGTTCGGCCATGGCACCGACTGCGCCTGCGGGAGCGTCCGAGTAACGAGTTAAAGATGATTGGCACTGGCAGGAGCTGTTTGGCTAGCATGCGCAATCTCGAGAGCCGCAGCGAACGCCGAAAGGACAAGACAAGATGACACTATGCCCGAACCCCCATTCGGTCCTCTGGGGCAGAGGAGTTTGTACGGACTGACAATTGTGATATGTTTCAAAGCAGACTAGTCTAGCACTTCAAGGTTTTGAATTGATGTTCAAGCAAGCTTGACTTGACTTGCATGATCCTCTTTTCCATGATTGTGGAGTTAGAGGTGGGCGAGCGTCGATCTCTCGGCCGCCCATGCGGATCTCAATTCATAAGGGTGTCCTCGAGTCCTCCCTACTCGAAAATAACTGACAGTCTTGTCATGCTGTCCTCTGTCAGCACTTCCGTAACAATAGCCACCTCAGATCTGAGAAAAACTTACTGTCACCTGCCTGTGATTGTCTGGACACACGAGCTTTCAAAGCAACAGATTCAGAGACATTCATCTTGTCGGGCGCCATGCAGACGGCGAGCGTGAATACACTATGGCGCGTGAAGGAAGTGCTAAAAGCAGTGATAGTTTCGTTCATACTGTATAAGGCAAACTTGGCGAGTGCGAAGTCGCTCCTTCCCGCTGTGGTCAGGCCTGGCAATAACGTGGCAGCCAAGCGGAAAGGAAGCGCGCGTGGCAGAGTCGTCTTCGGAAGTCCGTCAAATATACACCCGTGCACTCACCGCATGCAATCCGTGAAAGCGAGCAGTTGGGGAGTTGGGGCAGGCCGTGAACGTGCGGGTAAGTCGATCCGTATGTGCGCCCGTGCGTATGTAGACTCGGAGTAGGGTGCTTACCCGCTTCTCGTATGACTCCCTCTAGTAAGCGATGAATCACGGTCGAGCGTAGTCGAGCGTCGGGCGTCGGTCCAGTCGAGAGAAAGCCCCTATGTACGAGCGATGACGATTTCGAGTTTTTCGCGTTTCATAAAATTGTGATCTTCCGGCGCGGGGGATCACTTCCTCGCGCACGTTGTTCGTGAGATTTGTAGATGCCGTCTGGGGAATTTGGAATTTGCGGGAGGGGGGCCGCCGCGGTGCAGCGAGCTCAGGGTGGGTTTGATAACAATTTATGAAATACCGATCTGATATTTTGGAATTTCGGCGCCTCAAGCAGATAGGAGGATCAGAGAGGATCAACAGACGGGACTGCCACGCGGGAGGAAGACCGACGGCAATGGAGCAATCGCGTCTTGAAGACGCCAAGTCGAGATTGACATGGAGCATTCAGAGGTCAGTATCTCTCGTAGACTCAAAGTACAGAGGCAAAGTTTTATCGTACTGAGGGTAGATTAGACCAATCTTGAAATTTCATGAGCTCGAAAATACGATGGCCGAGCCCGAGTCAGCAAGGCGCCCGCTCATCTGAATCGTCGAGCATGATGATTGTGAAGACGAGCTCCCGTGGACGATACACGTGGTCGGCCCCACCATACTTTGGGTTTTAGCCTTCCAGTAATCAGCAGCAGCGCTCTCTCCACGCGCACGCGGGCGGACAGCAGAGTCACGGTCGACTAGGAGAGGATGTTTATATCCTGCTGCAGAGTGTTTTTCTCCGGAATTCGACCAGCAGGGAATAGAATAGAATAGTGACCAACAACACAGCTCAACAAAAGCGAATCATGAGCCCACCTCTCAGAGTTCAGTTGATGATCATGTTGGAATGTCCGCGACAACTCGACACCACGCATAGACCCCCTCTGACTTCCCCACGGCGCACGTTCAGATCGAGCAAGCAAGATCGAGATCGCTAATCGGTGCGATAAAAATAGATTCCAACAGAACTTCTGATCGGAAGGCAGTGAGCCTGGGGGGTCTTATCGCTCAGACTCTGCGCTGCTGCCATTGGCTGGGACATCCATTTGCTTCCAGAGCCCATACATGGAAGATGGACAAATATGCCGGGTATAGGTTTTTCTTTTTCACACTCCGCGACTCTGAAGTGGGGGTCCCAGTCACGCATGGCTTTGTCACGGGTCGGGTGAAGGATTGGAAGGAAGGAGGATCTCCCGCGAATGGTCTCCGTTGCGTAAGATGGCCGCGGAATTGGCAAGTATAATTACTTACGAAAACCCAGCCGGGGCCATACCAAAAATAATCCTATTGCAGGTGAGCTTTGTGCCTTCTCGCCAGTCGAGTTACCGTCTTTAACGTTAATCGTTGCTCATGCTAGCTAAAAAGGTGCACATTGACTGGGGTAAGCGAATTCCCGTCCGTGTCATTACTGTCGCTCATGTCCTCAGCCTAGCCTTTTCGTCCTACAGGTTCCTTGATTATTCAACGATATTCGTAAAGTCGCGAGTCAGGAGAGCTCTGAAGACGGCGCGGGGCAGCGTGAAGGTGCGGAGGCCGGTCTCGTCATCGTGCATCATTACCTCTCCTTCAACCGCCACCCCCCTTGCGCCCTACGATTGCTTACTACGAGAACACACACGAAGTCGATCTAGACTACTACGGCACCGTCTCCGTCTCCTTCTTTCTTTGATGATGGCGGACGCATCAGCGCATTGAATAGAGCTAGTAGTCATCTCCAACCGACATGCACTTGGACGCTGAGTGCAGGATAGTTGAATAGGGAGGTGGATGACGACCGACGATGTGCAAACCGCTCGTGATGGTCAAGAAAAGGTCTGCCAAGAGGCTGAAAGGATACATTGGTGCGGCCTGGTCCCGATAAATGTATGCAACATTCAGTTTTCGGTTTGTATTCGTTCGTGTCCTTAGGTAGGGACTCTTCGTTGCGACTTCTGAGTACCAGCCTTTTCTTAGCCATTCTCGGTCATCCTATCTCCATTTCGGGTTCGATCTATTCTGACAGTGCGGTCTCTGCGCGCCTCATGCGCAACCTTTCAGACACGAATATCAGCCCATAAATATCGAGTCACCCCAGTTCCATATTCCTGGCTTTCAACTCTTGCGTACTCACGGATGTGACTTGGACTGAACGCCCAGCGCGTCATTACACACTCTCCATCTCACGCATCAAGCACCCTTCATGGCCGGCACTCCGTGGGCCGCGAGCCGCGCTGGTGGGTGAAGATGTATACCGACACCGATCTCAATTTACCCATTTATCACCCTGTTCCAGAGGTCCAGACTCTCGAGGGCATTAGAGTTGGCTCAGAATGCTACCGGATTCCCGGGAATTCATCGCCTCGTCGCTCGCTTACTCGACCGTTGGGCGGTTCGAATTTTCCATCCATGACCCATTGATCGTAATTGATCAGTTGAGCCTCGCGGATGGCCCGCCTGTGCGTAGGTACCCCAGCGCGGCGTCGTGAATTCGAATCGATTCACTATAAACTCTGTATAATCGGGGTTTGTGAGCGGGTATCCAACTTGAGGCAAATGTGAACGTGGTCATTATCGTGGCCGTTATGGTCCACAGATAACTCTATGGTGGGGATTGGAGGGACAATTAGGGAGACGTCATGATGCAGGGTGGTGGCTATCCATTGTAAGGCGCTTTGTTAACACCGGAAGTACCGCCATTGACGTCGACGTGTTCGTGTTCCCACTGTCAGCCACTGTCCCGCCGCCATACCGATAATTAACGGCATTGACTCAGGTTCGGATGTCGGAGGACAACGCGAGTGAGATTCGGAAGGGATGAAGGGAAGAGGAAGGATGTGAATATGAGATGCAGTGTGAGCGGCGGGCCCATCTTCAGATCTTCTCCATTGCGCCTGAAGGGCTTCCCTGTTCGAACGTTCGAAGTTCGACAGCACTGGCAGCGTCTTGCCATTGTACCGGAAATAGGTTCTTGAGGTCCAACAGCCAATATTGCTGTAATATTACAACACGCCGCGGGTGTTCGTGAATGGATCTTCCACCTTCAACGAAAAGGCAGGCTCACGCTTTGCACCTTCCTCCAATCTGTGAGGATCCTGGTTCGAGCAGGAGAATCATCTTACACCCGTGGACCTGGCAGGCGGTGCGACCTATTATTGGAGAAGCTCGACACGCGACGAGAACTAATGCTTCAAGCTGCCTGCGGGCTACATAGGTGACGTGCGCTTGAGGAGACATCGTTCTCCGTCCCTAGCGTGATCCGTAGGCCGAAGGCGTTCTCTGGTGCTTAGACGCCGGGATGAAGATGATAGAAGCTCCATGTGTCAGGAAAGATCGAGGGTTCCCCGAGGGAATAATGTTTCGAACTCGAAGAGACGCGGAGGGTAATCCATGGGCGCCTAGACTGACAGCTTCTGTGCTGAGGCCTGATGTGTGGGCTCTATCCCGTCGCACAGCCTGGGCCTTGGTGGCCACGATGAACGAGGTGGCTGAACAAATTGGAACAAAAATGAGTTTTTAGCAACAAAAAACCCTCGTTCCTTGAGCGCTAAGATCCAATATCAAATGCAACGCCTACAGCTACTTCGAAGTACGCCCCCAGTGCCCTAGCCGTTTCTTGGTGCGTCCTCAGTTTCTCCCTCTCGATCATGGACAGCATGAGTGCCGCGTCCTTGTAGCTCAGCCCATATCGCACTTGGGCGGCACGAACTTCGGCGTCGCATTCTGCTAGCTCGGCGGCGGTGGGGCTGCGCTGCGTGTACATAGAAGCACCCAATCTGAGTAACGACCTTCGTGGGAGATCTGGAGTATTGCTTACAGCGCTGGCCTGGTCTGCAGACCCAGTCGACGACATGTTTGATTCGTAGTGGGCAACTGAGATTATTTAGACTTATGGGTTATCTCTTATCGAAGATATCATGAGACGCTGCGTGAGAGCGTCGGATTCCGGATACCTTTACGTCACTATGCGAAAACGAGAAAACAATCCAGAAGTTGACACAAATACAATGGCTTTCTTTTCGCTACTCAGAATCGTTGCTTTTTTCGAACATCATGAACTCGGA
Organism: Cyclocybe aegerita; assembly: GCA_902728275.1. Taxonomy (NCBI): domain Eukaryota; kingdom Fungi; phylum Basidiomycota; class Agaricomycetes; order Agaricales; family Hemipholiotaceae; genus Cyclocybe; species Cyclocybe aegerita. The sequence goes on from CACVBS010000024.1 coordinate 672,575, forward strand.
TGCCACCGCGAAGAGGTGCTCGTCGCTCACGCCGGAGCCTTGCCCGTCCTCCACCAGTCCCAAATAAACTGCGCACTCCGATTCTCGATGCCCTTGATATACTCCATGTAGAGTTGAGTTCGCTGTGCCTCGGTCATGGACACCGTCGTCTTGAGCACCGCGGCGAGCTTGGCGGAACTGTCGGAGAGTTTAGTCGCGTTGAAATGGATGCCCTTGCCGGTGTTGTCCATGTCGAGCCGGACGTAGGGCACGATGGAGCCCGCGGCCGTTTTGAGGCCGACGCCTATTGGAGTGGGAGAAGGGTTGTGACTTGTTGGTGCCTGGAAAAGACTAAAAAGGAAGTGTGGCGTACCGACGACCTTCTGATATGCGGGGCTTGCGGCGAGGCGGCTGCAATTACATCGTCCAGTCCGCTATTCACTCCCGCTCTAAGCTGCCTGCCTACCTGGTGTACGTGACCAACTTGGTCTTATCAATTTTGTCCTTCCCCGAGTCTACAAATGCGCAAGACGCGATGGATGCGTCAGAGTAGGAGTTGTAATACTGCACGGTCTCTGCCATTGGAGCAACTCCTTCGCCTGTACATGTAGGGACGTTCCATGTGAGAGAGGAAGGGATGAAGAGTAGATGGAGAGAACCTTCAGGTACTACCGCAGTGGTGAAGGTAGAGGACTCGGACATTGTGTAGGACAGCTTTGTGAGCCTGTGGTTGGGAGAGCTCTGGGCTGGGCTTTCGTGTTCAAGGACCTCCCTCTTCTCTTTATGTGCGTTTGCACTTCACGGAGGCTCCCCCAGAGGTCTTCCATAAATTCGAAAGTTGGTATAAACTTTTGTTCATCCTATGACCCAAGTTTCTTTGACAGTCACCATTCATCACCTTCACATTGAGTGCGGTCTTATGTTTCTTTTCTCGCCTTGAGGCACGAGTTAGTAGTATCAGTGACAGGTGTGTTTCTTCTCGAGCACGTGCGGAATCAGGCTGTGTACAGAACGTGAACGTGCACAGTATACAATCTCGCGGGTGCTAAAGTATTAATTTTTGGAAGGCGCTATTTCCCATCTTTAACTCACAACGTACTAACGACTCACGTTCGGCGCACGTTCGCGAGGACGATGTCTAAATTTAGACCACCGCCAGACTTTCTGATAGGAAAGAGGGACAACGGTCCGACAATTTGCTTCCAACTTCCAAAGATCCCGTCAGAATAGCTTGAATAAGGTAGTGCTGAGTATGGGGTTAAAGGGGAGGAAGACAAGCGACGGTGATAGATTTCTTGATCACTGGCTTTATCTGATCTACGTACGGCCGAGGCTCGCCTGTCCTATGTCCGTCCAGCGTCAACGCTAGAGTAGTTTAGAGAGCGGGGACGTAACCGTCAGACCGTCAACATGCTTGGACAGACAGATTGTACCTGTCCTTCGGCCGAGCATCGTCAAAAGCAGAATCCCGAAAGCCATCGGCCATGGGTACTCGAGAGCTCACGCGCACGCTTTAATTCCGGCATTATTCCACTGTTCACGAACGACAATCAGGAATTCGATACAAGTACATTATTTACTACACTCTTCAAAAACCTTTGCGTTTCTCAACCGCCGCTCCCCGCTCCCCCCCTCACGCCGGTGCCTTCCCGGTGCTCCACCACTCCCAAATAAACTGCGCACTCCTGTTCTCGAGCCCCTTGATATACTCCATGTACAGCTGCGTGCGCTGGGCCTCGCTCAACGCAACAGTCGGCTTGATCACCGCCGCGAGCTTCTTGGACTGGTCGTCCCGCTGCTTGGCGTTGAAGTGGATGCCCTTGCCTGTGTTGTCCATGTCGAGTCGGCAGAAGTCGACCTCGGCGGTGAATTTTAGGCCGACGCCTAAGGGAGGTATGGTGAGGTGGCGAGAGAGCAGCGTGGAAGGAGGGAAGGAATTAGTGCATCGGCAGAAGACATAAGTGACTATATATGGGGTGTGGCGCATGCTTACCGACGATTTTGCCGTATGCGGGGCTTGCGGGGAGGGTGCTGTCAATGTACGACGGAACGCGGTGGTCAGTGGCGAACACGTTACACGACACGGCGAACGAAGGTAATTTCCAGGTCGCACACTCACTTCTTGTACAGGATGAGCTGGGCTGGGTCAATCTGGGTCTTTCCCGAGTTGACCCACTTGCAAGCGGCAACGGAGGCCTCGGAGTAGCTCGCGAAGGTCTGCACCGTCTCGGCCATGGGTGAGATTTCGGTGCCCTCTGTTCGTGAAAGCGAGTGTTAGAGGGAAACCAACTGTATGAGGTGATGAGGAGCACCTTCGAGTCCGGGTGCGGATGGGTCAGACATCGTGCGTTGTGTTGTGAGAGGACTAAGTAGTGTACGTTGTTGGGAGTCCTTCAGGACAGGTGCCTCCCCTTATATAACTTTTGCTGATATCATGGCACGAGAGACATGCCCCAAAGGTAGGAGGGGGACTTCAAAGAATCCCCCCTTCTGACTGCATTCAAGACGTCCGCCATCCAGTTTTTTCTCCCCCTTCCTTCGCCTCTTTCCTCCCTTGTCTTCATCATATATGATGGTTAAAACTCAAAGAAGCATCCTATTCAAAGTAAGACGTGCCACGAACAAGTGGGTGTTTGCGCGGAAGCGAATAGAAAGGCGCAGGAGGTATTCAAAGTGTGAGTGTTTGGCACCACTGCCCAAAACGGACCCAAAACGGAGAGGAGTGTGGCGCACCCACGATTTCTTTGCCAAATACGGCGCTTGCGGAGAGGCGGCTGCAGTCTCAAAATTTACTCTTTTATGCGTCCCGGAAAGTAAAGGTGCTGGAGATGCCTGAAGCACCTAGACCTGCCATGCACGAGAAAGTGCGCCACTATCATCAGTGACAGGCAGCAGGCTTAATGCTCGCCACACGGTAGATTTAGACGCCAGGGCAGGACGTGTATTTCTGGTGGTTGGCGCTGCCTTCTTCGCCTTGGCTGCGGTCTTGGGCCTTTGATGACGCACGTTATGGTCTCTATCGAGCAGAATTAGACGCTGGAAAGACTTCTCGAGGACTCTGACCAGGTGCGCTGTTGATGGTACATCTACTTATATTGGAGGTCTGTGCTCTGCGGTATGCAGTCTGTGAGACTTCTTTTTCGAATACCATGCAAGTACGATATATGATATCGTCTTACCTACAGCCAAAGATAAAGTTGATCATCGTACGTCGCTTCTGCCGCGATGGCTAAATATAGATCACCACCCTCTTGCAGTAGTTGCTCCTCCAGAGGCCAACCTTTCTGATTGGAAAGAGGGACCTCCACCAAACCCAACTCCAAAATCAATCTCCAAAACCACCTGAAGGGAGGAATGGTTCTGTATGTAACTCGTACATAACATTGATACTATGACCTCATTGCGGACGCTTAGGTTCCTGTGATGACGGACTCTGAGTTCGTCGTGCTGATAAAGAGCTCGTTATGATCGTGGGTGGAGGTTTGGAAGTGGGGTACTAGTTGAAGTAGGCCCATGGGGTAGGTACTCTAACTCTAGAGCCCCAGCAAATGAATGATCAGTAAGTGCTCTATCTGACAAGCTGCGCATAATTTGTGGATGCATACCAGATTTCAATTGTGCGCAGACATGGTGGAGGCCTGAAGCTTAAGTCAGGTTGAATCTGATTTGTCTAATGTACTCTACGCTCAACGTCAAGAGACCAAACAGGTATTGAATTGTCCATGGACTGCATGGAGTCCATAGAATCACGTGAGGCTCGGCATTGTGCGAGTCACCACTAGTGACATGAACCACCGTGACATCCACAGAGGCGATCGGCGACGCCGTTGGGGATGCTGAGGCATTGGGGATGAGCGTACGGAGTCTCCTAGGTGCGCGTAGGCAGAATAATATCATTTCTACCCTTCACTGCCCTCTCGTCTGTCCGAAATGGAGAAAACAACAATGGAGCATGTTCAGAAAGTCCTGACCCGAACTGCCGGACTTTCGCGGGCGCTTACAATGGAGAATGCCATGCGATTTGTACGTCTTGGCGTGGCGCTGAAGAGGACAATCACACAGAGAGGAAATGAAGATGAGTGCCGACCACCAAGCCTACTGCCGTCGGATATTCACCAGTTCCTGGTAAATGCTCTGGAGATGACCGATGAGCATGTGGGGGGTTGCTGGGATGCCTTCCGCGAGACGATCTGGACCTACAACCCAACGGAGCACTCTTCAGCAGCAGACGCACGTCTATTCTATGAGCAGGGAAAGGACCGCCAGCTCAGTAAGTGCCTGGCCCTCGATTCCAGAAACAGTGCGGTTAGACACTTTAATCTTCAGTGTCAAGGTCCCTGTATCCCCCAGTGATGCAGTGCAACAACCCCTTGTGCAACGTAGAAAACAAACTTTTTAAGGCAGCAACCAAATGCGGGCGGAAGGTGATTCTATTCACTCTCGAAGATGGTGCCTGTGCTACGTACCACTTCAAATTACGATGCCCATGCACGGTAGCTACTTACAGCCGTTTTCTTATCGATAGGCCGCCATCAAAGAAATACACATACAAGCGGACTCTGAAAATTAGGGCCCTCTCACGAGCCGAGAGCGTCCGCTGATAGCTGATGGCCTGCGAGAACCACAGAGGAGCTGGTGAGGGCGAGCAAAGTACGTTACTTACTAGCTGACAGAGGATTCACCGATCTTGCGAAATGAGATTTGGGTCAGCCAAAAGATGAGTCTATTTATTATCTCGAACCAGCCAACGATTTCAAGGCAAGAAAACTAAACGAGTCGAATCAAAGTAAAAGACGGAAAAAAGAAAAATCCTATAAAATCTTTAAACTTTATAATAAATACAAGTACAGCTTGGTTGGGCTTGGGCGGGTTTGTTGTTCGTTCAGCTTCTTGGCTCTAGAGTGTGTTTGTGTTCTCTAGACTTTGCAGAGTCCGCGCCAAGGGGATTACGATGTGCGAATGCGAGAGGAAATTAGGGAGAGAAAGGGAAGGTTCGTGAGCGACGGCCGGGCTCCAATTCTGAGACCCTCGGGTGGCCAGCGTCTATTCTGTAGTGCGTGGACGCAGTGGTGAGTGGTGCGTCGTGCGTCATCGTCTGTTCGTTGTTCGTGAGCGAGGGACGGGTGCGAAAGTCGAGGAGGGACACGGAGGACGTGGTCGGGGATGGATCGTCGCGGGAGGTGGGACGGTTCGGAGGGCCGTTGGCGATATCGAAGTTGAGGATGGCACGGGATGAGGGTGTGGGTGTGGGTCGGGTAACTGAAGACCGAACACCGGAATATCACGACGGGGATAATGCGAACATAAGGAAGGGAAGGGAAGGGAACGACCGAGATATACGCGGTGCGCCGAGATTAAAGCGAGGGTGTCTGTCTGCGTGGGGCAATTATGGAATAAAGTAGGAAGTACGTAGGGACTGGATTGGATTGGGACGGGCGAGCGAGAGGGCTGTGCATGTGCGAAGATGGAGAATTTGAATGGGCGAATGGACGAATGGGATGGGTGGACGAATGGGAGATGGTTGGTTTGGTTTGGGTGGGTGATGTTGATGGTGTGGATGTAGATGTTGATGGAGGGTTGGTGGTGTGGAGGGTTGGTGTTGGTGTGGATGGATGATGAAAGGATAAGGATGGTGGCCCATGGGGTAACTAGGTACGTACGTATGCCAAGTAAGATAGGGATAAGGTAGAGGGTAGTGTATGATTTGATTTGGCTTTGAACGGATGATATGCTGGAGAGATTGAGGAGGAAGCATAGCGTAGCGTATGGTAGGCAGGGGATGAGAGAATGTGTGAAGGACCATATGAAGAGAAGAGCGAGCGAGGTGTAATTAACGGATGACCTGACGAACCAACGGCCCAAGACAATTGAGAGAGAAAGACAGACACTTTCGCGCACCGGCACTCATCGCCAGCTCGTCTCTCCGTCGGATTCGTCCCTCTCCACCGAGAATGACGCCGACCGATACGGTACCAGCGGTCTGCTCGCGCGGAACGGTGTCTCCGACATGGGCCGTGCCGATTCGATGTCTGCGTCGCTCGCGTCGCCCTCCAGGAACCCTCTCGTCTCCTCACTGTCCCTCGATGTGACAGGTGCGTCGTCCAGCTCGTCGTCGACCGCGCGCCGCGCGACGATGGAGAGGTATACCAGGATCAGGACGCACAGCAGGATCCCCGTAACCGTGTATATCCGGTTCAGATAGTACGCCGAGTCGTCCTCTTCTTCGTCTGAAAGCAGGTGCGAGGCGGAGAAGGAGTGTATCGACGCGCCGATGCTGGTGTGGATGATGACCTTGAAGAGGGAGAGCGCGGTGCAGACGGTGTAGGTGTGGAGGGAGAGGGTGGGAGACGCGGCGAGGAGGCAGTTCATGACGTTGTAGGGGTAGGGGGCGAGGCGGATGAGGAAAAGGAGCTTGGGGCGCTTGTCGATGGCGCGGACGACGCGCTTGATGGTGGGGCAGTGGTGCAGCCATCGCTCGATGGGCGCGCGCAGGAGGTGCCGGGAGACGAGGAAGACGAGGATGGCGCCTAGCAGGGCAGCGAAGTAGGAGATGATGGCGCCTGTCCATGCGCCGAAAGTGTACCCTGATAGAACGATGAGGGTGGAGTAGAGCGGGAAGGGGGCTGGTGATAAGATTGAAACGAGTTAGATTGGGCTGATGGTAGGTATGGAGCGAACGCACGGATGGTGGTGAGGAAAGATGAGGACAAAGAGGACGGCATGGCCGTACTGCTCGTCTGCGCGCAGGTAGAGCGACAGGTCGTCCAGGACTGGTGAATGCAGGGATCAGCAGGGCTCCACAGAATTCGGATGACGATATGTGTTTGGCACGTACACTCAAAAAGCTCCGTCCTGTATAGCGCGATGGCAACGACAAAGGCTAAAGAGCTGACTGCGTACATGATAAGGGGGAGCCATGCCCGGAGAGTCGTGTATGGGCTGTCGGCGCGTCGGGAGGAGGGGGTTGATTGGCGCCCTGGGCCAGCAGGAGAGCGGAGGGAGGAGGCGGGGGCGGAGGCGGAGGAGGCGGGGTAGTAGTGGTAGGAGCGCGCGGTGTCTGGGGTGAAGGAATAGGGAGACCAGCGCTGTGCGGATGCGGGTGCGGAGGACGGGGGAATAGGGAGAGTCGGACGCTCGCGTTGCAGTCTGGGAGCGGGGGCCTTTTCGTCGATAGACTGGGCCGTG